>JAYESA010000009.1:99811693-99816693 GCA_036927795.1 Iris macrosiphon
CCATGTATTTATTTTCCTGTGCATCTTGTATATTTTTCTATTGTTAGTCATATACACCTTACCATGTATTTGGAGTTGCTTTCAGAGTTATGTACTTCGCTCCAGTCCTGACTGGATATTTTTTTTCCAGAGGATCCTGAGGATTATTGCTCGACATTCTACGGGCCGGACGTCGAGGAGTGTTGTGACCCCGAGACTGGGGAGGAGCCCGTCGAGGAGACGCCGTTAGCGCCCTAGTTAGCTAGGTGGGTTTTCCTGGGTTGTTTCCAGTTGTTGTTTTGGATAACTGTACTGTATTAATAGTTTGTTGCCTGTGAGATGTTGTAGACTATAGACTTGGACTGTATTTTGGATATTGTCTTGCTCTGTGTTTTTTTGTTCTTTGTGATATCTTATCGTGCTTTACTCTTCCCCTAGTTATTGTGATTGAGGCATATATATATTGTGTGGTTGCCCTCCTTTTGGAGAGGTTGTATTGACTGTTTATTGTGAGATAGATATTGTGACCTAGAACGAACCTTTACAGCGTTCTACCGCCGATTCTGCGGCGTAAGATGGACGTACCCATGACTCATGCCCGATTTTTGGGTGCGGGTCGTGACAAATTTTTGGTGGTGGCCCATGCAGGTCTAGTTTTTAGGTTTACCTGTAATAGGATATAGGATATAGGCTGAGAGAGAGTGTGCTCAATTACAACTAGGACCCTTCCTGATTCCTTTGCTATCTTAATTTTTCTGAAATTATTTTCTTTTGCAATATTATTATCCTTCTTTGATGATATTGTTTCTTGCACCGTATTGACTTCTTTTGATCTGTGTTTAGGATGCCTCCGAAGACACGGTCTCAGCGCACCGTTCCCGCAGCTGCCACCGAGAGGTCTGCCATCTCTCGTCCTGCTCGACTTCAGGCAGCCGCTACGCTCCACTCGCCACTCTTGCGGTCGAGGGAGCATCCATTTCTCTCGGAGATCCTCTTACTTCTATCGATCCGAGAGCTACACCAGTTGTTCCAGTGGTACCTCCTCCACCACCGCCTGTACCAGTTGATGCTACGCAGTTGTTTGTGTTCTTCACAGAGATGATGGACGCGCAGCACCGCCAGGCAGATGTTATGAGGTTGGGCATTGAGAATGCCCACCAGGTGGCCATGACAGCGATGGATAGAGTGGCCCAGATTCAGCCACAGGTGGAGCAGGATTAGTATTCGAGGCCGGGTACCATTATCGACTTTCAGAGGATGCGGCCCAAGGAGTTTCGGGGTACGGAGGGGATCCTGTACGCGGACGACTGGATCGAGCACATTGAGGGTATCTTTAGACTGGCACTGATCCCAGCCAGTATGCAGATTGAGGCAGTGGGCAGCCAAATGTTTGATCTTGCCCTTACTTGGTATCGCACAGATACGAGGATAGCAGTACCGGGACTGACTTGGGAGGCTTTCAAGAAGCTTTTCAAGGAGTTCTTCCCGGATGTGGCTCTCAGTGCTTTGGAGAGCCAGTTTGAGGCACTCGTCCAAGGAAGCATGCTAGTGGACGAGTATGCAGCAAAGTTCTGCCGTCTGGGCAGATTTATTGAGGGTTTGACCGAGGCAGCGAAGGCGCGGAAGTTCCGCAAGGGTTTGGTCATGGCAGTCAAGTCCTTGACTAGGAGTGACCGCGAGGCGACCTTCGAGCAGATTGTGAGCGACGCTTAGAGGGCTGAGGACGACTTGGAGCTGAAGACCAAGAGGAGCAGAGATGCTTCTGGAGCAGGCAGCAGTGCTGGCCCAGCGAAGAGGCCATTCCAGCAGACTCAGCAGCACCAGGGTCAGGATCGTGCGCCCTTCCGGCAGGCGCCCCAATAGCAGAGGCAGGGACAGCAGCAGGGCCAGAGGCAGCCTATTATTTGCCCTTTCTGTAAAAAGCCGGGGTACGGATGGGACATTTACAGGAAGAGGCTGGGTAGATGTTTGTTATGTGGCACAGCAGATCACCAGTTGAAGGATTGCCCTTCAGCACTTGCTCGTACAGCTCAGGGCGGAGGAGCCGCTCAGAGGGGACCAGTCAGAGCACCTGCAGCACAACAAAGAGGACAGCCTTTGCCAACTCAGTAGCAGAGGTTTGCTCAGCACCAGCAGCAACACCGAGGAGGACTGCAAGGGCGAGCTTTTGCCTTGACTGTAGACGAGCCCGAGCCCGTTGGTGATGTGATCTCAGGTTCTGTTCTTCTTGATTCTATTCCAGCACTTGCTTTATTTGATTTCGAGGCTTCCCATAGCTTTGTGTCTGTATCTTTTGCTGTTAGACACCATCTTGTTGCTAAACCTTTAGCTAGACTCTGCAAGATCACGACCGGGGGTGGTATCATCCTAGTCAGTGATGTCTGCAGAGACCGAAGAGTTACCTTGGGAGGCCGGGAGTTGAGTGTGTGCCTACTCGTAATGCCACTTCCGAGCTGCGATATTGTTCTCAGGATGGATTGGTTGAGTATGTATTATGCTAGTATAGATTATCGTGGAGGCAGAGTGTTGTTTAGTCTGCCGAGTGAGCCAGAGTTTCAGTTTGTTAGAGGAGTAGCGGAGCAGACCGAGGGAGTCTTCTGCGAAGCCCTGGTGGTAGAGCCGAGGTTGCTACATCCACTGATAGAGGAGTACATGGATGTCTTTCCGGAGGAGTTGCCAGGGTTACCTCCGGACAGAGATGTGGAGTTCTCTATAGACTTGGTGCCAGGCACGGAGCCGATATCCCAGCACATCTATAGAGTCAGCAACAGTGAGCTGATAGAGTTGAAGAAGCAGGTAGATGAGCTTCAGGACAAGGGATTTATCAGATCTAGTTCTTCTCTATGGGGTTCTTCGGTACTTTTTGTGCCAAAGAAGGATGGGTCAATACGGATGTGTATCGACTACAGGGCTCTGAACAACCTCACAATCAAGAACAAGTATCCTCTGCCGTATATTGATGATCTTTTTGACCAATTGAGCAGAGCGAGAGTATTTTCCAGGATTGATCTGAGGACAGGCTACCACCAGGTGAAGGTCAGGCGGAAGGATATTCCGAAGACAGCTTTTCGGACCAGATATGGACAGTATGAGTTCATGGTGATGCCGTTTGGGTTGACTAATGCCCCGGCAGTGTTCATGAATCTGATGAACAAGGTGTTCCATCAGCATCTGGACAGGTTTGTGGTGGTGTTTATAGATGATATCTTGGTGTATTCGAAGACCCCAGAGGAGCACGAGGAGCATCTGAGGATAGTGCTGTAGACTCTCAGAAAGGAGAAGCTTTATGGAAAGCTTTTGAAGTGCGAGTTCTTCCTTGACAAGGTGGAATTCCTTGGTCATGTGGTGACTAGAGAGGGGATCTCGGTGGATCCGAGAAAGATCATGGCAGTTGAGGCATGGAGTTCTCCGAGTTCAGTAGTCAAGGTCAGGAGTTTCCTGGGACTGGCAAGTTACTACAGGAGATTTGTTCAGGATTTTTCCCGGATTGCAGAGCCCTTGTCTAGGCTGACCCGGAAGGACGTGGATTTTGTTTGGTCAGAGGAGTGCCAGATCGCCTTTAATGAGCTGAAGAGGAGGTTGACGACAGCTCTAGTGTTGACGTTGCCATCATGATCTGGAGGATTCACTATCTATAGTGATGCATCGGGGAAGGGACTGGATTGTGTGTTGCAGCAGAATGGGAGGGTGATTGCCTATGCTTCCAGGCAATTACGTCCTCATGAGAAGAACTACCCTACCCACGATTTGGAGTTGATAGCGGCCATCTTTGCTCTGAAGTTGTGGAAACACTATTTATACGGAGAGCGTGTGGAGATCTTCACAGACCACAAGAGCTTGAAGTATGTGTTTACCCAAAAAGAGCTAAAAATGAGACAGAGGAGATGGTTGGAGTTGATGAAAGACTTCGACATATTATTGCAGTACCATCCAGGGAAGGCGAACGTAGTTGCGGATGCATTGAGCAGGTATCCGGTAGCTATGTGCTTGACTACAGATCGTTATCTTCTGGCAGATCTAGAGAGCTTGGGCATTGAGGTGATAGTGCCTGGAGTTGAGATACAGATGTGGGGACTGCAGATTCAGTAAGAGTTGGTAGACCGGATCAGGGCTACACAGTTTGAGGATGAGTCCCTGAGGAGCATCAGGGCACAGGTTCAGATTGGATTATCAGATGACTTCACCATTGCTGATGATGGTTCATTGCGGCACGGTACCAGGTTGTGTGTGCCGAGTGGGTCGTTGCGCGAGGAGGTTCTTCAGGAGGTGCATCGATCCCAGTATTCTATGCATCCAGGTGCCAACAAGATGTATAAAGATCTGAGAGAGCATGTATGGTGGTACGGAATAAAGTGGGAGGTAGCGCGCTTCGTATCCCGATGCTTAGTGTGCTAGCAGGTGAAGGCGGAGAGGCAGAGGCCAGGAGGTTTGCTCCAGCCGTTACCTATTCCGGAGTGGAAATGGGAGCATGTGACCGTGGATTTTGTTTCTGGACTTTCCGTTCTCCAGGCGAAAAGGATGCAATTTGGGTCATCATAGACAGGTTGACCAAATTGGCCTACTTTCTACCATTCAAAGTGGGTACGTCTACAGAGAGGCTAGCAGAGATATATGTGCGCCAGATAGTCAGACTACATGGAGTCCCTGTGAGCATAGTATCAGACCGGGACAGTCACTTTACTTTGTATTTTTGGAGGAGTCTGCAGGCTAGCTTGGGCATCCAGCTCAAGTTTAGTACTGCATATCACCCACAGACAGATGGTCAGTCAGAGAGGACCATTCAGACACTTGAGGACATGCTTCGCACTTGTGTTCTGGATTTCAGAGTCTCTTGGGAGGATCACTTGCACTTGGTAGAGTTTGCTTACAACAACAGCTACCAAGCCAGTATTGAGATGTCACCATTTGAGGTGTTGTATAGACGGAGATGTCGCACTCCGTTATCATGGGATGATGTAGGCGAGAGAGCTTTGCTTGGCCCGGAGATGGTGGTTGATGCAGCGGAGAAGGTCAAGCTCATT
>JAYESA010000009.1:99821693-99983498 GCA_036927795.1 Iris macrosiphon
TTATCGTGCTTTACTTTTCCCCTAGTTATTGTGATTGAGGCATATATATTGTGTGTTTGCCCTCCTTTTGGAGAGGTTATATTGACTATTTATTGTGAGATAGATATTGTGACCTAGAACAAACCTTTACAGCGTTCTACCACCAATTCTACGATGTAGGCTGGACATACCCACGACTCATGCCCAATTTTCGGGTGCGGGTCGGGACACGTTGGTTCAGAGTAGAGGTTGGAGGTGTTGGAATTCCAACCTCCCCTAGTAGAAGGAGACTTCCAAGTGGAGCAACATGAGGCGAAGGACAACTCCTCCTCTTCTGGTATTTGTACCTGTTTTTTGAAACACTGTCGGATGGGTGCTCTTGGTTGCAGTCATTGAAATATCGACTGTTTGTTTGCAGGTACTGCTACTTTAGCACTGCAACAGTTGATGATAATGTTGGCACAATGATACCCATGAAGGGACATCTCACATGTCGTAGTTGCTTCCCTTGTTTTGCGATATAATTGATCACGTCACGCAAGTCAGGCGAGAGATGATTCATCTTTGCACGCTTCTTATGAGCACGGATAGACCGAGCACCATGGTGTATAGGTGTTGTTTTTGCTCCCTAACCTGGGGTTCGTACAAGAACTTTCCCCAAGTCATGAGTGGAAGACTTTTGAGACCGACCCTATCTGTGTGCCACTGCGGGCTGGGCACATGGGTCGGTCTTATACAGCTTTTCGTTAGGGACACGCATTACAGTTAGCGGCGCATGTTGACGTTCAACCATTTTAGCAGTTGCTTGAGCTTGACGAGCTCACACTGTCCTAAACTTTCTCGTCTTAGCACGCATGGGTGCATAGTATGAGGAGTCCTAGTGTCATGCCCGATCTCCTACATGACACTTAACACATCGCCAAAAGGTATGTGTGCATAGACAATTGTTTGAACGATATTCCATCCCGCACTCTAACTCGCTTGGTATTTTCATATAGGCATCCAGTTTCACATATATCTTGCCGACTCTAACATAAGTCTATTCCCACAATATCTTACACAGGTTGGCACAAAAGCCCACGCAAATAGCAAGTAAGATTTGGGTATCGTTCGGATAAGAATAAAATCAGATTTAGAATGGAAAACAGAGTTAGTGCAATTGAAAATAATGGCGCGAACGAATGATAGCGCGTACGAAAATTTTATTTTTGATTTGAATAGGATATCACTCGATAGAGTTCGGTTTGAGTACGAATGCGATAATTTCAAATTTGGGAGATTTTAGGCCATAACAATGGTTAGAAGATAGCTCGGATTGATGCAAGTTAGTAAAATTGTGATTTTGATGCGATTAGGCGTGACACCTAGTTTGAGTTTTCTCCTTTTTCAGCATGGCGCATGGAGTCAGCACTGTATGAGATTTTGTCGAAGACATAGTCTTTGTTGTCATCTAGGGCACATGCAACTACCTTCCTGTGCCTAAAATTTGGTGCTGCATAATTCTTCTTCTGCGCCCCTCACTGTGGGTGCATGGACCGTGCATCAGCCCCCAAGCTTTTGGCATCGTAGTATTTTTCTCTACCAGAGCTCAAGTGCTGAGCGGTCTTCCCTCATACATGATTGCCGCATGAACAGGGACAGCCTTGGTAGATGCGTGATATGCGTCTTGAGCATCAGGTAGAGAAACGGGGAGCGCATGCTCCGAAGTTGGGTGAGGCATACTGGCCTTAGAGACCCATGTCCTGCGGGCCTTCTTAGGGTTTGCTAGCCTTGGCGAAGGACTTGCGCTACCCTCAAAAAGCATTTCCTCCAAATCCTGATGGTCGAAGTATACCACCAGCATCTTCTGGGTCGCCCCAGCTTCGACTCGTCGGATTGAGTTACCAGCTTCTCGGTGGAGGAGAAGATCGTCCCCAGTAGAGTCGCCACCTTGTTTGCCATTGATTCAAAGTTGAACGAGCTTTGTTGTATAACAAACGAAGAAATACAAAGAGATCTTATACAGAAAATTTAAGTACAATATTTTTTATTCTGGGGATGTGACAATAGAAATCGAGTACTGCAGCGACTCATTTAATCTCTTCCGACCTGGGTCTTATGGACACTTTGGCCGCATGGAGTCATGGGCGCATACATGCTCTCGTCCGACTTGGGTCTTATGGCCACTTTGGCCGCATGAAGTCGTGGCCGCATACGAGTGAACACGTAGCACTACACGCCTGACAAAGTCATTAATGTACTGACGTGACTTTCTGTTTTTTAATGTGTTGCCCTTCTCACGCTTCTCGAAGCGTTCAGGGCAATAAATGCCACGCCAGAACTTTATGATAGGGAATAAATGTTGTATCAGGGCTTTATGCAGCTCCTAATTTCGTCGTTGTCCGGGCCGCATGAATGCTTTTACAGGCTAGACGAGCCTCTTGGCCGCATGGGCTTTATGCGGCTCGAGTAAGGTTTTGAGGGCGCATGGGCTCTATGCGGCCTGCATTCACCAAGTTAGGTTCTGAGGGTACTTTTCCTTGGGTGCATGGCTTCGGATTTTTTATGCTTCTACAGTGCAGTCCCTGTTTATGTCGATTTTTATACGTTCAAATAAATTAAAAATACCATGAATAACTCAAATCCACGAAGAAATAAGGCTGGATTTACCAACGTAGACCAAAATATAAGACATGCAAAACAAAATACAATCCATGTACTCTGATTTTTTTTTTTACTAAGAACTATGAAGAAGAAATGGAATATTAGGATAATTTAGAACACAATATAGGAGAAAACAAATTAAATCCTTAGAAAAATCCGCATTTTGCAATTTTTTTTTTCCAAACATCGTCATTAACTCAGATAAATCAAGAAATACGCACAGATCTACAATCATAGACATAAATATAAGACAAGCAAAACAAAAATGGACAACTTTCCAAATTTTTTTTTGGAAAAATCGGTTTATCACCAAGATCCAGAACAAAAAACTTTTTTATATCAAGAAAGAAGTCTGAATCTACAGCCGTAGACATAAATAAAATATAATTAAACAAAAATCGACAACTCCTCAATTTTTTTTGGAGAAAATCGGTTTATCACCAAGATCCAGAACAAAAAACTTTCTTATATCAAGAAATAGGTCCGGATCTACAACCGTAGACAAAAATATAAGACATGCAAAACAAAAATCGACAAATTCTAAATTTTTTTGAAAAAAAAAATCAGTTTATAACATAGATGCAGAACAAAATACTTTCTTAGAACAAGAAAAAGACATAATATGAGGGAAAAAAAAAATGTTGTAGAAACGATTAGAACAACAGATCCAGATCCGAACGGCTTGGGAGGAGTGGTGGGGAACTTGGGAGAGCAAACTATCCAATTGCATTCGGGCACAAATCCAGTAATAAAGTCACTTTTTGGCCCAAATCCGATTTACCGAACTGCATTGCTAGCCTCATGAGTCATGTCTGACACAAAAGGAGAAGAAAATGAGGTTTAAAGTAAAAAAAAAGAAACCTGCACCAGCCGGGAATCGAACCCGGGTCTGTACCGTGGCAGGGTACTATTCTACCACTAGACCACTGGTGCTTCTTGTAAGTTAGTTCGTATTTAGTTTTACTAGAGCTAATTATTGGCACAGTTCCTATAGTATAACAAGGAGAGGATAATGTGACGAGGGGGGAGAGGGGGGAGAGAGAGAGAGAGGGAAATGTCAGATATGATGATGAAGATGAGTTCAAGAAGGCTTCTCATTCCTTCTACTCACTCTCATCATCATGCATTTTCTCTTTCTTTTTCTCCTTTTAATCCTTACACACACTGCTACATCCCCAAGAAAAAGCTGAGGTCGTCAGCAGCACTTCTTCAGGTTAGGTAATATTCTGAATTGAGCTTCTTTTCCTCATTATTATATTAATTAAACTAACATGGTATTGAGAAAAAAATAGGAAAAAAAAGAGAGTAGGAGAGAATTAAAGATTAACAAAAAATGGGAGAGCGTCTTCAAATACTTTTATTTACCGCCTTCAAACCAAATACAAATCTGCTATTTTTGCTTTGTGTATTGAATGCGCTGAAAGGCCTCACTTCAAGCATAACAACAGCAATTAAGTCTACTACGACGCCAGGCATCTATTGAGCAAACCATTGAACTCAAATAAGGTCATTGCAAAACATTAAGATCACTGTCAGTATGAGTGTTGGAATTAGGGGTGTTAACGAGCCGATCTTCAAGGAAAAGTAGAGGTCGAGCTTAGACGAGCCTAAAGTTGAGCTCAAGCTCGACAGTCTATAATATTCGTGAGCTCAGCTCACTAGCTAGCTGCTGATTTACATTAGAAAGCTTGCCGAGCTTGAATTGTAGACGAGATTAAGCCTAAATTGAGCTTGTTTATGAGCTCATAAGCTTTGTCCGTACCAAGAATGTAGCTCAATAAGCTTGATATCAAATTGAAAGCGTTTATATGAACCTCATAAAAGATTGGAAATACATGTAGCCATGGCCAGTATTGAGATTTAGAGGACCTGTTCAAAAACTGAAAAGAAAGCCCAATTTTAAGTAAACATAGAAAAACAATTTTTTTTTTTTTTTGCAGTGACATAAAGTTTAATTTATTTATTTTAAAGAAAAATAAAGCATGTATATAAGTAAAAATTAATAAGAGAATATCGATTAACTTTCATGTATGATAAGAGTTGTATCGATCGAACAACTATACAATCTAAATATTATAAAATTTATTACTTAAATTTGTAAAACCTCTCTCTCTCTCTCTCTCTCTCTCTCTCTCTCTCTCTATAACGTCTCCAAATACACTAATACCTTTTAGCAATTATATGAGTGCAAAACTAAAAATAAAAACAGATAAATTAGCAAAATCAAAATATAATATATGTGAACAAAGAATGCATACGTCAAAAAAAAAAAAAAAAATCAAACAAAACCAGTATATAATAAATGTATGTACCATTAAAAGAAATGACTGAAGCATTAACTAGCAAAAGTAACGAACACCAATGGAAAAGTAACAAACACCAACAATAAAAGAACCATTACTGAAAAACTGTCCTCCTTGCATTTATAAATTTTTTTTATTGATTAGAGTTTGAATATCAACTTTATCAAGAAAATTATTCTCAATATATAATAAAACTTATCCATTCAAAAATAATAATCTTAATCTTAATATACATAGAAAAGCTTGTACAAAACCATCCATAAAAAAAATACAAAGGACGAATGAATGTAGTGAACACATAACTCTAAACACAAAAATACGAAAAATGAGAAGTAATGATATCAATAATCAGTGATAAAAAAGAAAAGTATTAATCTCTAATAATATTTTATTCTCGTACTAAATGTGACATCTTTAAGTTTATTATTAACCATTTACAAAAAGGAAAACTAAAGTGCAAGCATGAAAAGTAATCAACTATTAAAAAATGTGTTAGCTTTAGTCGCACGTTTTATTCTACACTAAAACAGTGCTTCTTTAGTAATCAATTTTTAAACAAAAAATTTACCAAAAAATGAAGGGAAAAAAAAAAACTATAAATAGTCAACCGGATTCGAACCAGGGACCAAAGGATATAATCCAGTGAACAAACTACAGTCCTTCAGTCTACAATTGAGCTAAGGTTGGTTATTGTCTAGTAAATATTACATGTCGTATTATACTATTAACTTCTCTAGACTTAAATACCTAGGCTTAAATATGAAAAAGTAAGAGCCCTCTATATTAGAGGGCATTTTTTCGTTGCACCAGTTGCACTGGTTCAGGCCGAACCTAGTGTAGGATATAATTTATATAAATAAATAAATAAATAAATAAATAAATAAAAATGAGCTGTCTCACATGCTCAGGAGCCAAATACCTCTAGGTTTAGACTCATGTTTGTTTATCTAACGAGTCTATTCTTAGTCTCGAGCTCATGCTCTTTAGCTCAAAAGGGTCGAGCTCACGAGCTTTTCAACAAGCTGAGCTCGAGCATGTTCCCGAATAGCTCGACAAGTTAAACCTATAGTTGGAATCATGAAACCAACAAGCAGAATAATGCTAATTGCCAATAAGGAAATTCTTGAATGATACATTTATAAAATTAGAGAAATTAGCAAGGATAATATTTGGTATCGGATACCATTTGTAGCAGCAATATATTTGGAAAGAAGATGTCTGTGGAGTGGCCGTGTATGGGTCACATATGCATATCACTGACCAAACTTGCCAAAATGGTAAAACCACATGAACACTTAGGAGTCAAGCACTCCAATATAAACCAATGAAACTCCCAACATCTATCCGATGTAGGCCTAAATATTGAGGCTTCACATTATGGCAGTGGAACTAAGCTAATCTAACACATTAGATAGTTGATTTAGTTGAGTATCCGTTGTTTACCAAATTTACGAATTACATTATGGCAGTTGAACTAAGCTAATCTAACACATTAGATACGATTTACTCTGTGACAGGTCAACTATAATCCCCAGATTCTTATGGGAAAAGCCCACTCTGCAACGTCCTCTGTTGGGTCAGCTACTGTGTAAGATGTATCTTTTACTTTTAAGGAGCTCATATGTTCATTTGTTAGTTTTTTAACTGCTTCAGTTGTCCAGTATCTATAATCCCCAGATTCTTACGGGAAATGGCTCATCTAACACATTTTCCTTATCCATTGCATATGTTTTCACACTGCCATTTTCATTTAGGCTGCTGTCATAGGCAGGTGTACCTGCCAGGCTCAACGGGTTCACACAGTTCTGAGTCGCTAGATTGTTGGTTTCTGCAGTTACTCGTATCTGTTTTGACCTATCGAATGACTAAATCAGAGGAAGTAGCGAACATATGAAACATAGCTCTAGAAGTCTAGTTTACAAAATGTTGTCCAAATCTCTCTTTGTAGCTTGAGTTATGTCCTTTTAAATGGTACGGCAGATTAGGCTGCATTGGATTGCTTGTGCAATTTGTGATCTTCTCACTCCTCACTTTTGCATTAATCTTGAGAATTTTTGTATCAAATATTTAATTTGACCATATTTGGATGTCCATAATTGGTGTTTCCTATTTTAGATAATGGTTTTCCTATTAAGGAATCTCTATGACCTAAATTATGGTTTCTCATCCTATTTATATGGGTGAGGGTGGAGCACAAAGAAAATAGCACAAAGGTGGAGATTCGGGGTGCTCGTCCAAATGAAATCTAAGAGAAAGTTTGTGCTTTGCTCTTAGGACTCGTCATCCAAGACAGAAGAAAGAGGATATTTGATCGAGGAGTCATCCCCTTCGTTAAGGAAAATTGCTACGGGGTTTGGTGAGCAATTTCAATTGTAATCTCTTTCTTTTCTTCTTGAGCGTGGTGAGGGGGGTTTAACCTATTAGGGCAAATGGTTCAACATTGGTTTTGTCAATCTTATAATTTCATCTGAGTTATAAATGTTAGGATTTGTCCAGGTGAGTCACTGTCATATACGTTGTCTTTATCTTTACTTGGTGTTCGTTAGACGGGTTGGTTATCTCATGTGGGTTGGAATAAGTTTCTGTTGCGGTCAGTCTCAGACCATAGTTTACAGTATCGGTCGATACCGATCCGATACGGCCGATACCGATACATTTTGGCATGTTCCGATCCGATACTGACCGATACCCGATACCGACCGATACCGACTTTAGAGATCTCTTTTCCAGTCAATTCGGCGAAAAAATTGAATGAAAAATGCCCAATTAGCAATGGTGTAAAAACATAGTAAGGTTGTAAAAGCATATAAAAGAGAAAATTTAATCTATTGCATGTAAATCAATCGACAAGGGTGACTACTATTTCATTCAATTTCAAAAATACTAAGAAACAACACTGAAAATACTTAAAATTATGCAAAAATGTATAAAATATATTTTCTAAAATGTTAATAATTTACTAATAATTATTTGTTTTCCGATACTAAAAAATCCGATACTCCGATCCGAAACCGCCGATACTACCGATACTGCCGATCCCAATACTGATAGGAATGGTCCGATACCGATTCCAATACCGATATTTTGAACCTTGTCTCAGACACGGTATCGGAGCGCTTGCAGGGAGTGTCCCATCCCAACATATGGTATCATAGCTCTCAGGTTCTCGAGAGGGAAGGTGCAACCATATCTACGGAGCCGATAAACACACGTATCATCACCCTCACAGGGAGGAACTAAAAAATTTAGAAGCCAAGGATGGAGGATCTACTCTGGTGCAAGGACTTGCGTTGTCCGTTGGAGGTCGACAACACAAAGCCATCGGATAAAGCTGTTGAAGACTGGAAACGACTTGATCAGAAGGCCGTTGGATCTATCCTCCAATGATTGAACGACTCGGTGTTTCACCACATGTCCATAGAGAGTTCGACAAAAGCATTGTGGGAGAAGCTGTATTCGTTGTACGAAAGGAAGACGGCTGGCAACAATATGTTTCTGATTCGCCAATTCGTCAACTCAAATTACACGGAAGGTGCCTCGATAGAACATCTGAACGAGGTTCATGGTATCATCAATCAGCTGTCCGCGATGAAGATGGTGATTGATGATGAGCTTCAGGCCCTTCTGCTTTTGAGTTCTCTGCCGAAAGGCTGGGAGATGGTGGTATCTGTTATGATGGAGGCAGTCAAAAGTAGCTAGTTGATTGAGGAGGTCCGGCGTAAGCAGATGGAATAGGCGCAGGAGTTCGCTCTGGTGGTATCCTACAGGAAGGGAAGACCCAAGTCACAGGCGAGAACAGGGAGGAGTTCTTGGAATCTTGTGACTGTGGACCGTAAGGAGGCTACTATCAGTGTGACAAAATGAGTCATATCAAGAGGAACTGCATGAAGCTCAAAGCTGAGAAGGCCAAAGGAAAGGACGATCATGATGATCTCACGGCTATGGAAGATCTCATCATCGCAACAACCGACGCAGAGGAACCTTGTGGTATGTGTCATAATGACGATTGAGTCATGGACACGGGGGCTTCGTATCATGCCACACCATATAGGAGGATCTTCACGTCATACCGTGACGGCAGGTTTGGACGTGTGAAGATGGCCAACAAGGGGACGACTGCAGTTGTAGGCATCGATGATGTGCACTTGACAATGGACCTTGGTGAGAAGTTCATTATCAAGGGTATGCAAAATGTAACGAGTTTGCGCTACAACTTGGTTTAGATAGGGTGGCTGACAGATAATCGCTGTCGCAGTTTGTTTGGGGACAAAAATTAGATGCTTACGAAAGGTTTCCAATAACTAGTTTGAGGAGATTTATGTTGTGACATTTACAGGCTTAAGCCGTTGAACTGTACATGCAAGCCACATACATCGGATGGAGGCTTGAGGGTTGTTCGACAGAAGGTCGATCGTCGAAAACTTGCTGATGAGGGTCTTCGAGATACATTGAGGATTACGGAGGATTCGATTCGTCGAGATAAAGCGACGAATGGTGATGAGCCAAAGATTGATGGTCAGTCTGTCGGTCCCATGACAGTTGTTCGGTCTCCAGGTGGGGGTTGTTCTAAGAATCCAATTTTGGCGATAGGTGGTTTGCCAAAACTTTGTGGAACGACATCGATTTCAGCAGTTCGAAGCCAGGGAGAAGATCAAGGTGTGCAGCAAACTCAATATAAGGTGGGTGCATCTCTATTCACACAGTTCTGGGGGAGCTGTAGGTCATCGACGGCGTGCACAGTGCATGATATTATGCTTGAGGATGCACATGTATGAGGGAGCTTCAGTGTCCGACACGAAGGTGGGCAGGTTCATAAGTCCGAGTCTCGAGGGAGCTGCACCATCTGCTTGGTTGGGCCAACCAAGGGTGAAGAAGCTCATCAGAACAGTAGTATGTTCCGGTGGAAGACGGAAGTCGGGGACAAGCCGCCAAAACTCACGGTGAGGCTGATCATCAGGGACTTCGGTCTTGACCGTGTCATTGATGTTGGCATGATTCCAGTGGTGCAGGAGGTTTTACGCATGACAGCTAGCGTCGACGTAACAGTCGAGGAGCTGGAGACAAAGAAAGATGCAAAGCAGCTCGGAGGATCGAATATCGATGACATAGGAAAACAGGAACTCTGTCGTAGGACGACAAGCATGAAGTCCAGTTGAGTAGCCATGGGGTCAACACCCTCTCATCAGACTGGAGGAGGAGATTGTTTGAGTCCGGTTTGGATTTGGTAAGAGCAAATTTTGGAGCCTAAATATGGTAAAAGATTTAATTTCATATAATTTAAAAATATACATTAATTTGATTAGATTTTAAATTTGTATCAAATATTTAATTTGACTATATTTGGATGTCCATAATTGGTGTTTCCTATTTTAGATAATTGATTTTTCTATTAAGGAATTGTTATGATCCAAACTAGGGTTTCTCTTCTATTAAGGAATTGGTGTGAGGGTGGAGGCACAAAGAAAATAAAACAAAGACGGAGATTCGGGGTGTTCGTCCACAGAAAATCTAAGAGAAAGTTCGTGCCTTACTCTTAGGACTCGTCATCCAAGACAAAAGGAAGAGAAGATCTGATCGAGGAGTTATCGTCTTCGTTCAGGGAAATTGCTACAGGGTTTAGTGAGCGATTTCAATTGTAATCTCTTTCTTTTCTTCTTTAGTGTGGTGAGAGGGTTGAATCTATTAGGACAAAGGGTTCAACATTAGTTTTGTCAATCTTGTAATTTTACCTGAGTTCTAAATGTTAAAATTTGTCCAGGTGACGTAGTCACCACCATATACATTATCTTTATCTGTGCTTGGTGTCTATTTGACATGTGTTGATTATCTCAGGTGGGTTGGCCTAAGTTTTTGTTGCGGTCAGTCTCAGACACGGTATCGAAGCGCTTGCAGGACGTGTACAATCCCAACATAAACAAAGCACGAATACCGAAACAATAGCACAATCATGAATACAAGATATAACATGGTTCAGCTACTATTTCACATGAGCACTCCCTTATGAGATCTCCGACGAGCTCTCAACTTCCTTATCTTTCAATTTTCTTAGTTTTCTTATGCTTCTTTTAGCCCTAAAGAAGACTTATTTAGGGTTATAAAAACCCTTACATAGGCTCTACTAAACATTCTCAAGTCAAGAGAAATTCAAACCATCGAAGAGAACTTAAAATCTAACCCGTTTACTTGAAATCCGCCATATTTGTATCTGGTTCCCTAAACCGGTTTGCTGGTCCAGTGTGCACTAATGCGCACTTTGCTCCTGTAAAATCCGGCATACCGGTTTGGGGAACCTATATGGCAGTTGCTAGTGCACACTGTGCACATTAGGCTCTGGAAAATCCAATATTCCAGTTGGGACCAATCAGAATATCGGTTACTGTAGTTGTTACTTCTTTTGGCTCATTCTTGGCCCTCATTTGTGTCTTAGACTCCTTATTGAACACGAGCGACCACCAACAATTTTCACCTTGGCTTGTTGTTAAACTAAACACCTTTTGAATATTGTTGCAGTTGCATCCGCGCTCCTTTAGACTTTAGTTTCTCTTTAGTATCCCCTTGCCCATTGTCGTAGTCTTTGCCCAAACACTGGCATCCGATATAGTCTTTTGCCCATGACTACAAAAGTGTCACGACCCTTCTAGCGAGGCCACATACATTTCTCGTATCTGAGTACCTTAATAGAAGTCAAGGCCGACTTAGACTTCTATATCAGGAATCACATTCGTCAGCATATATGTCGGAATCACTTTAGTGTCAATCTTTCTAAGATCAATATCCTTCTTACATTACTCGCTTATTTTGTGATAATGTACGTCGATGTGTTTCATTCAACTATTGTAAACCTGATTCTTCACGAGATGAGTCATGCTCTGATTGTCACAAATAATGAAACTTTCACCTTCTCGAATCCAAAATCATCAACTAGATCTTTTTAACTATAAGGGCTCCTCTTATGTCTCTATTGCTGTAATGTATTCTAACTTCATAGTTGAAAGCGTCACGATATCCTGAAGGGTGAACTTACTAGAGAACCTGCAACTGTGTATACATAGTTTGTAGTTGATATCCTTTTATTTAACTTACCGGCATAATCTGCATATACATATCCCTGCAACTAACTCCATCATTGTTCTGACTTGTGAAATAACAAAATGAGTTCCTTACTAAATTTTAGATATCGAAGTATCAACTTTACTACTTTCCACTTAAGCCTTTTGGATTTAACATGTACGAACTGAATAAAATGATCGCGTATGATACATCTGGCCGGGTGCATACCGCAACAACATATATGAATGTACCCACTTTACTAGCGTATCGTACCCGAGACAAGTTTTCCTTCTTATCTGTTTTCGGACACTACTTAAGGATAACTTAAAATGATTGACGAAATAGGTATTTACCTGAATAGTTATTAATATAGGACCGGGCCGCCGGTCAGACCGTAAAACCGGTGACCAGGTGGCTAGTACACTCATGTTTTGCTATTAGACCATTTTCATGCTGACCTGGAGAGAATCGGATGACTTGGAGAAAATCAGATGACCATGCCGGAATTTCAAATCCCCATGCACGGGTCAATAGCATATCGAGGAGGGGGTTGGGTGGGGTGGAGATGTGCAACTCAAGACGGAAGCAAGAAGCATAAGATGTCGGCAGTTACATATATCTGATATTACCATCGATCCGACAGAGTGGAACGATCGATAGGATCGAGTTACCCAGAGGCTCCGGGTCGATGTCTAGTCCAGGTCTAATAACTATGCTCACCTATAAGTACAGGTCAAGCCAGGCCACCGTGCACTGGACCGCCAACGACACGACAATAACTGGCTGGTGCCGACACGGGATATGATCCGTGCCGACAAGGCCTAGATGTATGAAAATTAAGCCGACGGTAGGCTAGGATGGGTCGTCCCAAATCTGAATTTGGGCGAAGCGGCGGATCCATTTGCAACTTCTTTGTCCTTGATGGTACTTTTTTTCGTATTTCAAATACTCCGCACAATATCAAATAAGTTATTGTGTGTTCTTTTAATGGCTTTAGTACCAATTGGATGGCCCGGCATAGCACGTGTCCATATACGTAGTGGTTTTGGAAGAGCCTAAGCCGACACAGCATGGCCCTTTCCTTATACATGGATGCCTATGTGCCCATCCTGACTCGAATGAGGATGTATACGAGGAAAAGGGTGGTAGAATTGCTCCCTATTTAGCTGCTTTTCATCAATTGAGGGGGGCTGAATATATGTCTTTTCACATTATAATGGTAACATGACTCTCAATCTAAGTCATAACAATGTTAGAAGGGTATTGCTTACCAAAATACTACTCAAACGACTAGTTTTATGGCTATTATGGGTTTATTTTGGTCATTTATGGACAAATGACCAAAATAACCCTTAACAACCATATTATGGCAAGTTTGTGAGATATTTTGGTAAAATATACCTCCTGAAAAGTCTATAAAATTGGTGCAAGTATCTCATTCACCATACTAATTCACTTCCTTCTGTCATATCTTCTTAGTAATCTTGCTCCCTAGCTCTCTGCTACTCAAGGAATTTTTAGATTTATGCCTTCAACTTGGTCTCGCTCTAAAATTTCTTTGCTCTCTGCACTAACATAGCTACTTAACAAAAATTTAGAGACGAATTTTTTTAACCTTCGACTTAATCCAACCGGGAGATGGGTCTACTTGAACTATGGATCATCAGCAACCGTTGTACGAGCCATAACCGCTCAAGTCCTTGCGCTAGTGGGTTCAAATGCAGGTTTATTTGGCAATATCTCACTGGAGTATATGAAATAGGGGAGGAAGGTGCCATGACTTTAATCCACTATTATGAAAACATAAATATCTGATGTATCATGGTATCCTTAGTGAGTCACTTCAGTCCCGGAACTCTCTCCGACTGTAATCCGCTATTATAAAAATAGTTACACTTATAAGATTTGATTCGAAGGTCTCGCAGACTTCTTATATACTAGTTTTGATTCGAATGTCTTGTCAATTTTTACACAAATTTTGATACGAAGGTTTGCGTATTTCAACCTCTTACAAGAAATGTTGATCTTCTAACAAATGAAAATCTCAATGTACAACTCAATATAACTTCTATTTTAAATATATTTGGCAAATGAAAGCTCTTGTATATGTGGAGAGGTTTGGAGTGTAGGAATTTCAAGTGTGTAGTCCAAGAATTTTAGACTCTAAAAGATTTGTAGATAGGTAAAAATTTAAGGTTCAAGAAGTGGAATGAATGAGGCCAAACTTGCTTTTATAGGAGGCCAAAACAGCTCAAACAAATAGAGTCGTTACTGTGTAGGCAGTATATCACAGATATAGTACCAACACAGTAACGACTATAAATATAGTTGTTATAACATCTAATGTTAAACAGACTGCTCGTAGACAGTATATCGTCGTTATACTGTTGTAGCAAATATTTGAGGTACTGGATAAGGTAAAAATTTATTGAAATGAAAAATTAGGTATAACAATATACTGCTTGCGTACTGTAAGCGCATGACAATATACCGTCATCAAAATAGTGTTTATGGAATCATTATTTGGTCTAACAGTATACCGGCCGTCAATATACCATTCTTATACTACCAAGTTGAAAATGTAGCTCAAATGGCTAGGTTTTGGAGGTTTCGTTTGCCTTTTACCTATTGAGTTACAATCTTTCCTAGACAATAAACATAAAGAAATATTGCACTGGGCTTGAGAGCTTGATAGTTTTGCTTCCTCAACTTTGTTCATCTTTATGGCAATTTTCCTAAGCAAAGAAATATGATTAGCTTTAGGGGACGAAGCTCCCGAATCCCTACGAGGAAGCTGCCCCTCTCGACACTCTTCCTTTGATCGGACAACGGAACCCCTGCAATCCTATTGTAGACTTGGAGATATTATGGAGTGTTCAAGGAAATCATTTGGCTAATAATATCTTTTGTCCCATAATGATTTCTTTATTTGCATAAGTTCGTGATTAATCTTGCTTCAAAACATCTGAATTATTTTTTTGCAAAATAATTAATTACCGGCATTCCTGTTTCTTGTGCACTTCAAGCTGCAGATTTTTTTTTCCACTGAAAACGTGGGTTCTGTTTTTTAACTGTGGACAAAGGACAGTTGCATAGAAACAAAATCTAGCAACTGCCTCAGCCTGTTATAGTTACAGGATACCTGTTTGCCAGGAAGTAAACACACTCTCTAGCCTACATGTGCTAGTACCTTGTAGCTTGGTTGTATCCATTAAAGTCAGAGAATGGAATGGATTGGGCACTGTGCTATCAAGGGTATGTGTACCTTGTCAGCCGACTAATCTTTAACACTCCCCTCACCATCCAACCCCATCAAACTTGCGATGGTAGCAGTGCTCTAAATGGAGGTCGTGACGGCCGCCTAGACGGCTCCTAGGCGGTAGACGGTCTCTCTCCGCATCGCTTTTGGGGTAGGCGGTGGAGTAGGCAGCCAATGGAGGTTTGGCGATGAAAGAGATGCGGCATAGGCGGACGCCTAGACAAAGCAATCTCTAACAAGATATTTTGTCCAAAATATTTTGCAAGTATTATGGACATATGGTTCACTTTTACAAGACTAAAACTTCATAAACCTTTGTTCTGCAACTTAGTTATGCATGAAATAACCTTAAAATATACATATTATGCAAAAAAATAGTGGTAAAATAGTAAAAAAATATCCAAAAAGTATCAACCGCATATGCGGTGTTTGGACGGTGCTTGGGCTGCCTAGGCGGTATGCGGACTCTCTCTGCCCTGTGTTGCGATGAGCTCTCCCCTCAACCGGGAAGGGAGAAGAAAATCGATCGGCTATGCAACACATCTATCTTATCTGGTCTATCTTCCGTATACCCGTCTACCGCCGTTTAAAACCTTGGATGGTAGAACAATGTGAGTTTGCCAAGAGAAAAGTACAAATGAAAACAACTACAGACAACAATAAGCTAAACTAACACCCCCCTTCAAATGCAAGAGAATCAACCATCAAGAGTCATGGTAGTCAAAGACGTGCCTAAGACGCGCCTCGCCGCAAGGTGCAACAATTATGCCTCGCACCTCATTAGGCAAGACCCCTTTCTCCAGGCGCATCCAAGACGCGCCTTAGGTGAACCTTTCTGAAGGCACAATCAAGAAAATGCGCCTTATGGTTTATTTTATTTTTAAAAAAATTAGGCAAGGAGATAACTCTTACCTCGTACAAGTAGTTGGTTACAATTTAACTGAAAAAAAAACTAAAATATACTAAAAGCGTGGTAGGGATAATACAAATTATTGTTAATTCTGTTGACTGCTATTGCTGCTCTGCTAGTTCACTTGGTTATGTTTTAACATATTTTTGTTGGTTTTAAACAGTAGCTCCTGGAAGCGTAAAAAGATCGAGACGATGAACCAGGCAGTTATGAGGATGAACTTGATGTCTCGATTTGCGTGATCCACAGTCATCTCCTCGAAAATGGCTGTTAATTCCGAGTCCCTAGAAATCCATTTGAGGATCAAGCCAGATCCTGTATTAAATGGAGATTCGACAGCTTGGCAAAGAGTTGTCTATGCGACCCGCCATCCATGCGGTCCAAAGTTATCTCTTCCATGCTTCTTATTCAAAGTATTCCAAACTTATTAGTTTGAAAACTTTGAAGGGGGTCTTGTAGAAGCATGGAAAATCTGGATCCATGCGTCCAATTAACTATATAACTAAAGGGGGTCTTATTCAAAGTATTCCATAACTAAATCTCATCCACAGAATAAATAAATAAATCAATAACCAATCAACTATATAACTGAATCTCAATATGAAGTATCAAAGTATGATAGTCGGGTGGAAACAAATCCACTCAATTCGACTATACTAAAAACTACTAAATGAGAGAAGAGATCCAACTCTAATATAAGATAAATGTCCACAAGGAAAATAGCAACTAGAATATCCATCAGCTGCGATGAATCAGAGGTACTCTGAAGGTAAGACCTCCCCAGTCTGGTATGAAGCGTCAGGTCCAGGTCCGTACTCTTGTGGATACTCCTGCAAGTCTATACCTGGAAAGGGACTAGGTCCTCAGAGGGACATAACAAGATACATAGAAACATGCCAATAAAGTACTGAAAGTAAACATCCAATGGGGTCGCCTAACCATCTACGTGAATGTAGTTTGAGAACAACTTTCCAACAAGTGGGCTATCTGGCCATAAATAGGATTGGCATGATTCTCTCGGAGAATCAGGGGCCTACAAAGCATGTCGTCTTTTGAACGCCAGAGGCCGCCAGGTAATATAGGGGTCATCATGACCGTGCATCTCCGGCGGAGCGTACAGGTTACAAAAAGGAAAGTGCAAAGGAGCGCAAACGCCTTACTTGTTGTTCTCCCTACCCCATGCTCTAATCATGTCACATCAATGACACGATGAAACCTCTAAATAACTACCAGGTCTTCTAGCATGCAAAATTTCTATCAGCAGTTATCCCTATTCGTCGCACATCCTCTACGTACTAGTGGCCAGCCGAGTACGCAAGTCCGTGTCCTACATGAGACTCACACTCGTGTGATAACTGTGTCATGGCCAATGAAACAATAAAATGCCTCATGATAATGGGGTGGTCTCATAAACTAGGTCAACATGCATATATATAGTAAAAATAGAATACGACGCCACCGTCGTTGCACCCAAGTTATTTTTGGACGCGCAGTTTATATAGCTGTTAAAATATATGAACTAAATGGACAGAAATAAAATACATGCAGCATATTAAAATGTAAATCACAGTACAATGGCAAGGTATACTTGCCTGGCAAGAAAGTTGCGTAGTACCAATAACCTGCTCCTGAAGTCTCGCAGACAATCCAATGGTCCTATATACATATGATATAATACAATATATCATCAGTCATTACACTAGCACATACACAACCATAATTACACTGAACTCAGAGGGTACGCTAGGGGTGATACTGATCATCTAGCAGGGTCAAGCGTGCGTCTAACTGCACGGGTGTCATGTCTTTGATTCATGTGCATAATCAGACAGTCAATCACTAACATGTCTAAGCCAGTAGGTCAATGTACACAAGGCGGTCAACTCACAATTTCTCAGGGTCACATGGTTAATGTAAATACGGGATATCCGTAATTAATACTAGGTCTCACAGTATAGTACATATATAATTCTAACTAGTATTAGCATTTAATTACCTCACAATATATATACACATACTTAAATATATATCTGTATATACCAAATTGATTACTATACACATACACGTACGTATACGCATACGAGTCACTGGGTTCACCGACACGGTTCTGAAACCAACCAACTAAATTTGTCATGAGGTGGTTCGTTAAACCCTACACTATGCACACACATAGAATCACGAAGGGAGAGGGGACAAGTACGAACCTTAGCGTCACGAACGGGGTCGACGATGACGGCGATGACGGCGATGAGGTTGATGATGATGATGGTGATAGTGATGATGATGATGATGATGATGATGGTGATGACGGAGGATGCCGGAGTCGGAGCTCAGGCGAGGTCAGGGAGATCCGGCGAGGGGAGAGGAGTCGAGGGGAAGACACTGGTGGTGGTGAGCGGCTGTGCTCTGGGGTGACCCGGCTGCTCTGGAGGAGACCGGAGGGAAGATGATGGTGGGTGGAGTCGGAGAAGAGGGTGTCGTGGGTGCACATCGGTTGCAGAGGAGAGGGGGGCTCTGCCGGGACGCTGTAGTCGGGCTCGGCCGAAGAGGCCGGCGAGTCGTGCTCCTCGTGGATGGCCGGGATCGGCTCGATGGTTCAGGCGTCGAGGGGTGCTGCTGTTGGGCTCGGCTACTGTGGAGGGAAGACGACACCGGGTGGCGTGGATCCGACGGTGCTTCCGGCTGACAGTGGTGGTGGACTGGTCGGGGACGGTGCAGTCGACGGAGGGACGGTCGTGATGGTGGCTGTGTCATTGGGAACGACGGAGAAGATGACCGGAGGGAGAGGAGGATCCGACGGGATGAGGGTCTGCTGGATGGGGAGGCTATGAGGGTGATGATCGGTTGGGTTTGATTTTAGGGTTAGGGTTTTGTGGGTTTTGTTTTCTTGAGTGATGGTGAGGATGATGTAGAAAATTAATGGGGAGGTATTTGCATGTGGGAGATGATGATGATGGTGACCTCCTAGGGATTAGGGCCGGCCATGTGCCTCATTGGGATGGGGGATGGCTTTGGGAAAAGGGTTATGAGGGAATATATATACATATATAGGAGTGTGGGTGGTTACGATGTTGCTCCACTTAAATGGAGGGTCAAGATTAAACATGAAGGGAGTGCACAAACCAAAGGGGAGAGAGTGGACCGGTCAATAAGGGAGGGGTTGTTTTCTTCATGGGTCTTGACCAATATGATGGTGACACATCACTGCACTTTTACAAATAAGTTCCCAACAATTGAAAAATTGCACAGAAAGTGGGTTTTTGGATTGAATGAGGGAAAATACCATGTTTGGCGTGATGTAGAGGATGAAAAGGGTGTGTGGTGTTTAGTATGAGTCTTGAGGGTGTGAATGGGGGTTTGATTTGATGTTGGGTCTAGTTTTGGGTCAAGTTGGGTCCTTACATCAATTTAATTAAAATTGATGTAAATGGTGTTCTAAAATTAATTGGAAGTACATGGGACTAAAGTTATGTGGGACACAAATGTCATGGACGTAGAAGACTCAGAGTAGAATATTGTCATAATTTGGGTTGCACAAAATGGGTCAAGATTGTGTCTCCAATTTTGATTGGAACGCACAAGGATACAAAGTTAAATTTATTTAGAATTAAAAATAAACGTCCGCGATGAATATTGTGCGACTAAAATGAAGCACAAAAGAGCATATTTATGAGTTACACCAAGGTCAGAATGGAAGACGGGCACGTCTAGGACAAATGTGTGAAATTTGTAGGAAGGCAATGGCTATTATAGTGCACCAATTATCGAAGCAACGGTAAGGTGCACTAAGTGATATAAATATTATAAAATCATCTAAAACAAAATATTCTCTTTCGGCTTAAGTAGGCCTAAATTTTGGTCGAGGGGGTTTAAAGGGACGCTTGGAGTCGTGACCGCAGACATGCTCTCTTCCGGCTTGGGTCTTATGGACACTTTGGCCGCATAGAGTCGTGGCCGTATACATACTGTCGTCCGGCCTGGGTCTTATGGACACTTTGGCGGCATGGAGTCGTGGCCGCATACGAGTGAACACGTGGCACTTCACGCCTGAGAAAGTCATTAATGTACTGACGTGACTTTCTATCTTTTAGTGTGCCACCCTTCTCACGCTTCTTGAAGCGTCCAGGACAATAAATGTCGTGCAAGAACTTTATGATAGGCAATAAATGTTGTATCAGGGCTTTATGCGGCTCCTAATTCCGTCGTTATCCGGGATGCATGAATGCTTTTATAGGCTAGATGCGCCTCTTGGCTGCATGGGCTCTATGCAGCTCGAGTCCAGTTTTGAGGGCGCATAGGCTCTATACGGCCTGCCTTCGCCAAGTTAGGTTCTGAGGGTACATTTCCTTGGGCACATGGCTTCGGATTTTTCATTCTTACACAAGATCCCCTTCAATATTTTCAAACTGACAAGTTTGGAATACTTTAAACAAGAAGTATGGATGAGCATTTTGGGCCACATGGGTAATGTACCGCATGGACATGTTGTCGCATAGACGAGTCTGCCAGGCTGTCAAATCTTCATTTAATGAAGGATTTAAATCGATCATTTCAAGCGAATTTCTCGAAATTCTGAGCTCTCTTGGCCCAGACTCTGAGACGAAGGTTCACAGTGGATAAAGTAGTACAACAATCGAGGCGTCACCGTTATCTCTTGTTGTCACACGGATCAAGGAGGATCAGGATTCGAAACAATCGTTATTATCATCCCGAGATGTATGTTCTTGCCTATATAAGGAGGCATTTAGGAGAGAGAAAAACTTTTACGAAACGAGCTGCTCTAACTTTCTTTCTTTCCTTCCTTAATGTCATGGCCTGTCACGCCCCGCACCCGGATGATCGGGCATGAATACATTGGTACGGCCATCCTACTCCATAGCATCGGTGGTAGAACATTATCTAGGTCAACAATACTAACTATTCATCTCACACAATAATATATCATAACATGTCAATGATATCTCAACTCCATACGGAGGACAAGATGAAAATATATAATGATAAATACTCGATCACAAAAAATCTGTAAGGAGGATAATAAAACGATATGATATAAAGCAAAAGAAGTCTCAAGTCACAAATCTAGATAGTCCTCAACTGACAACATCAATCTAAATAAGTCTAGGAATAACAACACAAGTCTAGGAGTCAAAATAATAATAGCATCTCAATAGTCTAGATGCTAGAGACAAATCCAGTACTAAATGCTAAGTAAAGATAACTAAGATAATATGTGACACCGACTAGACCTCCCGGTAATCACACCTGAGCTAAAGGGTCCAAAGCTACATCTGCTACCTCATGCGGCCCGTAATACGTTGAACACCAATCATCCAAATCAACTGAAAAATATTTTTCAGTTAGGATGGAACGAGTACAACCCAATAACAGTTCCAATTTATTGACAAGGCTATAAAACAATAAATAGTAATATAAATACTTGATGATCAGATAAGTAATGAATCATGGTACAAAATAAAGTAAGAAGATACATAAAGAAACAATGAAAAGCAAAAAGAAAGAACAAATAAGTAGAAAAGACAGACAAATATGTGAAATCCAGTAACATGTCATGTAAGTATGCAACCAACAAGTATAAAGTGAACCAGAAAGACTATATCTAAACTAGTGTTTTGAAATACCAAGTCGACATGTGAACGGCTAGGGGGTAAAATCCGGCAAACCACACGTGTCGTGTGTGGCTGCTATCATTCCAGTCAGACCATGGGGTAGAAAGGATATGTTCACATGTCTCCTAGGTATTTTTCCGTCCAACTAGTATTCATGGATTCAGGTCCCGACACGAAGAATCTCAATAGTCCAGAATAGATCATTAGGCCCGAAAATACTTTAGTCCAGTAATACATTAGTCTAGAAAGTTAATAGGCCTGAAACTACATATCTTACGACAATGAATCCATATAATACCAATCCGTGTATCCAATGTGTTAGGAATCAGGTAAAGCAATATTATAAAACATGAATCATAGTAAATATCAAATAAGAGAAACTATTAGAGAATGTACTAGCCTGTGGTCCGGAGCAATAAATATCAAACAGTGTCAGTCTCGGTGTCTCAAGGACCTAAATATGAATTAAAAGTCAAAACAGTATTTTAAAATTAGAAACACGCTAAACTAGCTTTAAACTAGGTCTCTAGTTCACCACTAGGTCAAATTAAGTCAATACCATGCTAAACTAGTTTTCCTAGGTCAAAACTAGGTCGCTATGGTCAAACTAGGTCACTACCCTAATTCAGGTTCTAATATACCTATTTAGTTGGGTCGTGAGGTCATATTAGTGATATTGAGTCTATACTTAGTCATCTCTAGGTATTTTAGGCCATAATAGCAAATAAATATGATATATATATATATATATATATATATATATATACATATATTTATACCCTTAATATCATAACCAAACACTAATCCTACTCAATACCTCAACTTCTATCCAATACCTTACAACAACTTAACTTACCAATACCTTGGTAACATGACTTTAACTGATACTCTACCCATGGTACTCTAAGATACCACAATCCTTACTAGCTTACACTAATACCTATCTCACTTACACCACACACCTAGGTATACACCCCACACACATGTATCCACATACCCTCAACATTGTTGTCTGATACTAAACATTATTGATACCTATGTATATCCAACTCCTCATAGACCTGAGACAATCAACCCCCGCAATGTATGGACTCAACTGAGCACTTCTATTGCACTCCTCATCTGAACATTACTGAGAATGAACTCCCTATCTACTTCTAATACCCATACTCAAAGCTGAAACTCGTATCAACACCCCCCTAGCACCACTACCCCAATATTGCACTCAAATCCTTAACTCCTATTAAAACTTTAATTCTAACACCCAAACCTACCTTACTTATACACATAGACACTCAAGTTCACATTCTTACTCATCACTGAACACTCTTGATACTAGGAGGATTACCTATACTCATGCCCACATGTGCAACTCTGTGCACATATGCACTCATTCACTGCCAACACTTGTGCACAGATGTTCACAACAACCCTCCCATGTCTGGCACTTGGAACACTAAGTTTTTCCCCTCTCATCAACCTGAACATCCTATATGAATTCTCAGGTCTATGACATTTGCTTCACTGACTGAACCCAGATCACCCACAACTTATCTACACCAATACTTAACCTACACATCAAACCCAATTCCAATTTTCTGACACTAATGTATGCTCCTGCTTATCCCTACTGCCCTGCAACACATGCTCACCTAGTTGCAGTCCTACCCGAGCCTTGCTTCTCCTGCAAGACGTATCTGAATACTCGAGACTTGGCTTCACAAGTTCAAAACTGAACAACTAACACCTACCCAGTGTAGTACACAACTACACACCCCCTAAACCATTAAATTTCATCTACCTGATTTCCTTCCTTGTTCAGATACCCCAGCTCTCCATCACATACACTCCAACACTCCACCCACTCTCCTCACACTCATACACTCAACTCCTAATACACCCATAATTTCCTGATACCAAGTGTATCAGGAATCACATCACGATACCTCATCACACACACCCCCATAATCTGAGATGATACCAACTGACACCCAATCCACATCTATACTAATCAACTCAAGCACAATACCCTCACACTCATGAACACTAGATTGACACATTTGAAATTCCACCCGAGACCCCTTTACCCCACTCTTACAACCCAACACCACTACCACAACAGTCACTCTCCCTCGACACATTAGCACTAAACTCTATGGCACACTTCCATGCTCAACACACACTAACAACAACACACAAACTCTATGATACATCAACACCATAACACCCTCTAGTATAGACAAATACCCAAACACCTAAAGTGCACTCACCAATGCCTTATGATACTCATGATACACTATGATACGCTCATGATACGCCCTTCTAACATCCAAATACTCTCCTAAACTCATGGAACACAACCAAAATACCAAATATAGTATAAATATCTAATAGTTACTCTAATACAATATGGAGAAATTGGCATTCTAGAACCCAACACACATGGAAATACTCTTCCTACAACTCAATATCATGGCGTATCATGATACGCACTCCTTGTATCCAATTATGGACACGTACACACTTGCAAATATTGAATCACACTCTAAAATCACCAAAAAAAATTCCTACAAATACCTAATGGTCCAAATTCAGATTTCTTCCAATTTGGTCACAAAAGTCAAT
Source organism: Iris macrosiphon (assembly GCA_036927795.1). Lineage (NCBI taxonomy): Eukaryota > Viridiplantae > Streptophyta > Magnoliopsida > Asparagales > Iridaceae > Iris > Iris macrosiphon. The sequence goes on from JAYESA010000009.1 coordinate 99,846,093, forward strand.
GTAAGTATCACAATAAGGCTCATTAGGACCTAGTTCTTCTTCCTATGGCTAGTCCTTAGCCATGAGAGGGTTCTGTCACTACCTCATTTATAGAATAGGGGTATTTTGGTCATTTTATATTATTATAAATATTGTGTTTATATTTTATTTAATATATAATGTGTATGGTATATATATTGTAACTAGTATTATTATTGGTTAGTGGATTAGTCTATTTTATTTGACTCTTGACATTAGTGAACCTAACTAGACTTGACTTTACCCATTGATTCAATTAAATAGTTAGTCATAGTTTGACTCATTAGTTTAGGAGAATGAGTTAGTTATTGAGTATAGACTATTTGACTTGAGTCATTAGTTAGTCATGACTAGATTAAGTCTATTAAACCTATTTAGACTCAAGAATATAATATTTCTTATATATGATTAGTTGATCCTATTCATAAGAGAATGATAGGGGCCTTTGAGTCAATTCAAATATTCCTCAACCTAATCCTAACCCTATTAGGAGGCTATATAAGCCTCTTTATTCATGAATAGCCTCCATTTATTTTCCTAATTATTTTATTCCCAAATTTAGAAGCAAACTCTAATCCTTTTCCTACCAAATCCACCCTCATTTCTTCATTCCCAACACATTCTAAGGAGCTTAGAGAAGTAAAGGAAAACTTTGATGTGGAGCTTGCTTGAAGGAGGTATTCATCCATCTCTTTATGTCATCTAGGTATGTTACATTAGAAATCTATCTCCCAATAAGTATAATTCTAAAATTTTCCTTCTAATTAGGCTCTAATTATTGTATTTGACCAATAGGAACCCACCCATGGATTAGGGCTACCCATAGGAAGAAAAACTAGGTTCTTTTGACCCTATTGTGAAAGTTACTTTGACTTTTGTGGCCAAATTGAGAAAAATCGAATTTGGACCAATAGGTGTTTGTAGAAATATTTTATAGAAATTTTTAGATGTTATTCATTGATTTGAGAGGGTATACCTGTCCACAAATGGATACGGGGAGTTCGTATCATGGTACACCATGATACAATAGTGTAGGTTGGATATTTATATTTAATTTGGGCTCTAGCATGTCAATTTCTCCCTTTGGTATTAGAATAGCTATTACTTATATATATTATAGTGTATTTAGTATATTGGTTGTGTTCATGGGGCTTGGGGAGTGTATCATGGTGTTGTGAGGATGTATCTCGAGCGTATCATGAGTTATGGTGTGATATGAGAGTATGCACACCAAGTGCTTGTTAATTGGTGTGTTGTGTATGAGTTCTAGGTTTTGAGTGTTGTATTTATATAAATACTTTGTGTGTGTGTGTGTGTGTATATATATAGGCTTTGGAGGATTGATTGGTATATGTATGAGGGTGTGAGGGGGACTGCACAGGCCTGTGCTCAGGTTGCTATTGTTGGTGGTGTGAGTTTGCACTGCTGTTGTAAGGTGCTGTTGTTGGATGTTGAAGGTGTATTTGTTGTTACCGTTGGTGTCAGGATGGGATTGTTGTGATGTGTAGTTGTGGTATTGGGTGTGTGTAGTGGTGTTGTATTGATGCACATGGTATCAGGTAGCTGTGCAAGGGGAGAACAAGGCTAGGCTTAATTCGGGCAGTTGAGTGATTGCAGTGCACTTGTGTGCACTGCATTGGGAGGAGCAATAGCAGGTGGTGAAGGTGATGGGGCTCAAGTGAGGTTTGGGGTTTGCTGCCCAGAACAACAAGAGTAGTGGGGGTTAGACACTGCCTACAACAGTGTAGTAGCTAGGGGAAATTTTTAAGTCTGCTAGTGGGGTGTGGAGGGATGCCAGTGAAGGCATGATGTGAGTTTCACAATGTGTATCTGTGAGGTTCTGCAGGGTATCAAGCCAGTGGGTGCCAATAGTGTCTATATAGTAGAAATCAGTGCTCATGTGCAATCGTGTAGGTAGTATCAGATGTGCAAGAGTGTGAATCAGTGGTGAAGTAAACAACACAGTACCAATATGTGTCTTGAGGGTGTGTGGCACCTAAGAGTATCATGTTGGTAAGAGTATCAAGGAATTAGCTAGTAGGTTGAGATGTCAAGTAGAAGTATTGGGTAACTATATAAGTGTAGGGTATAAATATATTTGTGATACTAAATGGTTAAGGTATTGACACTAAGTGTAAGGTATAGATAAGGTAAGGTGTATACTTAGTGTCCTAGGTATTAGAGTTTGATTTTAGAGTGGCACCAAGGTAGTGAGTTATCTTAGGGTATTGGGTAACCAAGTATACACTAAGATAATATTAGATATTATAAAACACTAGTATATTTATAAGGTATATACTAAGGTATTACTTAATAATAGATATAACTAATATATCCATAAGTTATAAATATAGATACCTAGTAATATTAACTAGTATAGCTAATACCTTCAAGGTATGGACCTAGAAAACCTAGGTATAGCCTAGTATTCCCTAGTATTAGCTAGTTTTGCCTTGTTAACCAACTTAGAAGCTAGTTTGAACCTAGAATCAAGGTATTGACATAGTATAACCTTGTTTGACCTAGAAAAACTAGTTTTAATCTATTTAAGACTTATTTATCATTCCAGAACACTAATTGACATGGCATTTCATAGGTCAGTGTGATACCAGTTCAGACACCGATTTGCATTATTTGCTCAGGACCACATGCGAGTACATTCTCTGGTAGTTTTTATTATATGACATTTAATATGATTTATATACTTAGTGATGTTCTACTTGATTCCTGACACGATGGTACATATTAGTATAGTATGGATCCCCATCATGAGATGTTGCTTTTCATGCTTACTATGTAAGTTATCCTTATTGTACAAGTTATTCTTGTGGAACGTGTCATGGTTTGGATCCACTGTACTAGCCGAGGGTGGGAATGTACTAGCTAGATGTGTGATCATACCCTTACTGTGCAAGAGAAAGTACTGTGAATGTTAATCATACACCTTACGTATGATTAGCCAGGCCATATCGTATTGTGCAAGTTCCCAAGTCGATCACATGACAACTTTAGTACTTCAAAGCATGTAGTTCCTATAGTTCCTTTCGGTCTATTTCATTTTCACTGAGATCTTCTCTATTGCTCTGTATATTTATTTCTCTACCATATAGTTGTGTTTATCCATTTCCCATATTGGTATTGTCAGTTATGATTCAGTTATTCATTCTCATCTTGTATTGCACTATCTATTTATTATTTTATAGTCTTTGTCAATTCATTGGAACTGTTATTGGGTTGTACTTCGCTCCAATCCTGATTGGATATATTTTTCAGACGACGACTTAGAGGACTGGTATGCGACATATTACGGACCACAGGAGGGAGTGGCGACTATGGGCCCTGACATTCATGAGTGATTATCGGGAGGACTAGTCGGTGTTACTAGATACCTTAGTTTCATTATTTAGCTTTTGTACTGGATCTGTCTCCAGCTTAGACTTTTGGCATATTATTTATATATTTGAGAATTATTGTGCTTTGTTTGTTGACTATTTAGACTTGGATTTGGTTGTAGATGTGACTTTTGATTCCATTCTTCTATTTGACATAGTGCCATTATCTTTCTCTAGTTTTATTATAATTGAGTATTTATTTTCATATTGTACTCCTTTTGGATTTGAGATATCATTGACAGGTTTAGCTTATATTATTATGTGAGATTGATTAGATAGTATTGTGACCTAGACAACGTTCTACCGTCAATGCTACGGCGTAGGCTGGACGTACTGTAGCGTCCCGTTCTCCCGGTGCGGAGAGCGCGGCTAAGAAACACAAGACGTTATCGTTCGATCGGGATAGATTGAATTAAGAACTCGTCCTCGTTATGGATTTGTTTCTTCGGAATCGATTCCCATATTCAGTGGACTGCGCCCCAAGGATCGGCTTAGCGGCAGAGTCAGGAGGGACCTCTCCGCTGCTATCTTTTATTGTCTCGGTTTTCGATGTCGCTTGTTGCTTTCGTGCTTTGAGTTGGTTTTGGGATTTGCTTGTTTTCCTTGAACGGTTTCGATGGTTTTCATTGTTTTCGTTCATTGACTTGCACTTCTATTCCGAGATTGGAAAGAGAGGAAGAAGTATTAATCGAGCTGTTCGTGTGCAGGTGAACGAGCAGTAGGCGGCTTGCGAGCGGAGTCGTGAAGCGCCTCTTTCCTTCTTATTTCCAAAATCTAAGTGAGTGGCTACCAACCCGATTAGCTAGCCCTGCTTCCAAGCTTCACACCCTAAAAGCTTGAACTCTTCTTTGCCCCGATCAAACGATACCAAATGATAATAAAAGAAACCAAGATAAAAGAGAATAGACTTGGTTCATTATGCTTGTCAATAACTTCATGAACGGATACTGAACTGCATGCTTGTTCGTTAGGGAATAAATCATGAATTGCTTGTCTTGTACAATTGCTTGTCTTGTACTCTTGTTGCCTCTATTGCAATAACTTGTTACTCGTATCTTGTTCGATCATGGACAACTTGTGCACAGGGTAAACGTCTCGCGGACGATGCTGGGGCACTGGCATCGATCCGGTCCGGGCGAGACATATTGTTCTAGTCTCTTGTTCGGCGGAAATGGCTTGCAGCACCTCTTGTACTTACGTTGCAAACCATTCTCGTCAAAGACTACCGTCCCAAATGGCAACCATGCCAGTGATCATCGTGTATATTTAAACCTGTTGCATACTAACTTGTGTCTCCGTGGCAGGGAAGGCATGGTAAGTATTGTGCAGGTAATTCAGACGGTCAGGTAAAATCCACCGAACGGTGGCTAGTTCATTTTCAGTAAATTCAATATGCTGCTTACTTGTAAATGAACTAAGGCAAGATAGAAACCCACAAAAATATGCATGCTTCACTAAACAACGTGTTGATTGGTATAGTCAGGCTAGCTCGCCTTCACCAGCATGTTTCGATATGCTGACCCTCGTTGAAACAGGTTCTCCGCACTAAGGCGAACCGAGTGAGGAGCCGAAGTCGTCTTCCCGATCCAGTCCAGCTGTTAGCGCATCTTCACCGCGCCTCGAAGCCTTTTGGAGCCAGAAGCTGCAACTCTTCATACACAAATGCAGCTCCGTGGCAAAGCGATCCTCCAGCTTGGAGGTCTTTATCGTTTTGAGTTTATAAAAGGATGTAATGTACAGGACTGCTATCTCATTTTGAGTCAACCCTTTTGTAAGCCGTTCGGCATATTAGCTAACTCGTTCAAGAGTTTGTAATAGATGTTCATTATCAATAAAGAGAACTTTTCTATGTTTCAAATCTGTGTTTCAATTTATCTGCGTACTCTGAATATGTGCTTGCTATGCAAATCATGAAAGCCTTGTGCGGGCGCAACTCCAGGCCCGCACGGCGGTCACGACTCGGGGGACGCCTCGGGGCGTGACATAGTGGTATCAGAGCACAGATTCAAAGTTCCTTAGACTTCGTGCTGGAAAAGTTCCTTTAACGATCAAAAATTCCTGTGCGAACTCTTGAACTCGCTAGGCCAAAATGAGATACGTTCATGCAATAAGTCCATAATACATTATGATCCTAATGTAATTTACCTTCTTTTGAAGGAATGAATCCTGCGCAATCTACAGCGCAAGTCCCGGACGAAATGCAACGCCAAGGAAGTAGTTCGGGCACTTCGGGAAGTTCAGAAAGCCAGCGAGCCACGCCAAGCATCGATCCCGTTCAGCAAATATTGCGGATGTTGGGGGAAAACCAACAAAGGGACGAGGCTCGCCATGAACGAGCCGAGAAGCGAGCGGAAGAGAGTCAGCTCAAGTTTCAAGACAATATAGAAGCACGATTCTCAGTCCAACAGAAGCAGGTAGATACCCTGCATCAGATCGTTCAGACTTTGGCTGCCAACCATTCCGCCGCAACAACAACGACTCCGGTGGAGCAGCCCGTGCTTGAAGTAGAGACACCGCAAATTCCAAGAGCGAGGGACGTGACTGCCTTCGACTTTGGCCACTTCAAGAAAGTCTGCAACACCCCATTCAACGGGACTGAGGACCCAGTCGTAGCTCTAGATTGGTTGGCCGAACTTGAAGATCACTTCGCTCTGCTAGAGGTCCCCGAAGATAAGCGCGTCTCCTGTGCGCAACTACAGCTCCGCCTCAACGCACACGATTGGTGGGACGTGCATCGACGATCTCTCCAATTTGATCACGGAGAGGAGGCGATCTCGTGGACGACTTTTCGTGCCGCGTTCGAAGAGGAGTATGTACCCCCTCCAGTCCAACGTCAAATGGAGAACGAGTTCGTGCAGCTGCGGCAAGGCAGCATGACAGTTAAAGAGTACTCCGCCGAGTTCAACCGACTCTCCAAATTCGCTAGGGCCTATTTACCTGATGCAGCGAGTCGAGCTAGAAGGTTTGAAGGTGGACTACGCCCTGTCATTCATTCGCACGTAGCCGTTCCTCAGTATCGGACAATGCGTGAAGTCATGAATCACGCCCTTTCGCTCGAACCACACTATCCTCACGTTCCTGCCGGCGCTGTGCATACATCCAGTCACAAACGCCAAAGCAACGAGAGAGGAAACAACGCAGCAAAGCGTCAAAACGACGACGGTTCACACAAAGCGAACACAATGCCCTACTGTAAATTCTGCAAAAAGTCGGGGCATTCAATCGACAAATGTCGTATGAAACTTGGGTTATGCCTAGCCTGTGGCGGATCAGACCATTCTGTTCGTACTTGTTCCTTGAGTCATGATCGTCCCCAACGAAATAATCCCTAACGGTAAGTTCTACCCTAAGTTTCGGGACGAAACTTCCAATTAGTTGGGTAGGATGTAGCGCCCCGTTCTCCCGGTGCGGAGAGCGCGGCTAAGAAACACAAGACGGTATCGTTCGATCGGGATAGATTGAATTAAGAACTCGTCCTCGTTATGGATTTGTTTCTTCGGAATCGATTCCCATATTCAGTGGACTGCGCCCCAAGGATCGGCTTAGCGGCAGAGTCAGGAGGGACCTCTCCGCTGCTATCTTTTATTGCCTCGGTTTTCGATGTCGCTTGTTGCTTTCGTGCTTTGAGTTGGTTTTGGGATTTGCTTGTTTTCCTTGAACGGTTTCGATGGTTTTCATTGTTTTCGTTCATTGACTTGCACTTCTATTCCGAGATTGGAAAGAGAGGAAGAAGTATTAATCAAGCTGTTCGTGTGCAGGTGAACGAGCAGTAGGCGGCTTGCGAGCGGAGTCGTGAAGCGCCTCTTTCCTTCTTCTTTCCAAAATCTAAGTGAGTGGCTACCAACCCGATTAGCTAGCCCTGCTTCCAAGCTTCACACCCTAAAAGCTTGAACTCTTCTTTGCCCCGATCAAACGATACCAAATGATAATAAAAGAAACCAAGATAAAAGAGAATAGACTTGGTTCATTATGCTTGTCAATAACTTCATGAACGGATACTGAACTGCATGCTTGTTCGTTAGGGAATAAATCATGAATTGCTTGTCTTGTACAATTGCTTGTCTTGTACTCTTGTTGCCTCTATTGCAATAACTTGTTACTCGTATCTTGTTCGATCATGGACAACTTGTGCACAGGGTAAACGTCTCGCGGACGATGCTGGGGCACTGGCATCGATCCGGTCCGGGCGAGACATATTGTTCTAGTCTCTTGTTCGGCGGAAATGGCTTGCAGCACCTCTTGTACTTACGTTGCAAACCATTCTCGTCAAAGACTACCGTCCCAAATGGCAACCATGCCAGTGATCATCGTGTATATTTAAACCTGTTGCATACTAACTTGTGTCTCCGTGGCAGGGAAGGCATGGTAAGTATTGTGCAGGTAATTCAGACGGTCAGGTAAAATCCACCGAACGGTGGCTAGTTCATTTTCAGTAAATTCAATATACTGCTTACTTGTAAATGAACTAAGGCAAGATAGAAACCCACAAAAATATGCATGCTTCACTAAACAACGTGTTGATTGGTATAGTCAGGCTAGCTCGCCTTCACCAGCATGTTTCGATATGCTGACCCTCGTTGAAACAGGTTCTCCGCACTAAGGCGAACCGAGCGAGGAGCCGAAGTCGTCTTCCCGATCCAGTCCAGCTGTTAGCGCATCTTCACCGCGCCTCGAAGCCTTTTGGAGCCAGAAGCTGCAACTCTTCATACACAAATGCAGCTCCGTGGCAAAGCGATCCTCCAGCCTGGAGGTCTTTATCGTTTTGAGTTTATAAAAGGATGTAATGTACAGGACTGCTATCTCATTTTGAGTCAACCCTTTTGTAAGCCGTTCGGCATATTAGCTAACTCGTTCAAGAGTTTGTAATAGATGTTCATTATCAATAAAGAGAACTTTTCTATGTTTCAAATCTGTGTTTCAATTTATCTGCGTACTCTGAATATGTGCTTGCTATGCAAATCATGAAAGCCTTGTGCGGGCGCAACTCCAGGCCCGCACGGCGGTCACGACTCGGGGGACGCCTCGGGGCGTGACACGTACCCACGTACTCGTGTCCTAATTTCGGGTGCGGGTCGTGACAGGTTCCTATAGGTATAATATGACAATTAGAATAGAAATTGATAGAAAAATAGGGGTTATACCTATTGAGAGATAGATTTCCAAAGAACTCTTCCAATGGAAACAAAGGGACACAAGCATCCTTGAATATCCCCCTCCAAGTAGTGCTCCTTTCTACCTCCAAGATCGTAGGCCTTCTTGATAATGAATATGACTAGAGAATGAGAGAGATTGAGTGAAATTTGGTGGTGGTTGATCTCAATTTGAGGAAGAATTAAATTAGGGCTAATTGAAATAGGAAATGATACATGTAGGAGGCTACTCCCCTCCTATATAGGGCCGGCCACATACCTAGGTATTCATGTCAATACAAAAAGTCTATAATGTCCCTATTCATTGTCATGAATGAATAATTAATTAGGAGGAATGGATTTATTCTTAATAAAGGAAATATTATATCCATTAACAAAAGGGAATAACTAACTAAACTAGTTTAGTCATGACTAGTCTAATTTGTTTAAGTGGTTCAATTGGTCTATTTGGGTTGAACCAACATTGTCCAAACTAACTAGCTAGCTAGCTTACTTATGACAATAAATATATTAGAACAATTTATATAATACAATAGCATCTTGAGCATATCATAGACTAATAAAATGCAAAAAAAGAAAAAGAATCAAAAATTAAGAGGTTTCTCCAAGTAGTGCAAGGTGTACTTGCCTAAATGAAGGTAGAAGAGGAAATGGAGAGAATGAGGGAAGAAAGAGAAAATATGTTGGATTTATAGTTAGGATTTGAGGTTTAGACCATGGGTTCAACTCATGAATGAACCAACCCAACAATTAAACCATGGGTCTAATTGAACCAAAGAATGAGTCTAGCCTCCATACATGCAACCTAATTAACATGCAAGCAACAAATAATATAATCAGGGGAACTAATATGTTCCAAATATGTATATCGAAAACAGGGAGTGACATGGAGGAATCCACAACCCCAATTTTTTTCATCCCTAAGCATCCCCATGTTATCAACTGTTGGATCTTGTTTAAGTAATCTAATCTTAACCATTGGTTTGAATGGTTCAAATCAACTGTTAAGAATATATGACTTAAACAAGATCCAACGATTTTAAACATGGAGATGCTTCGGGATATATATATATATATATATATATATATATATATATATATATATATATATATATATATATAAATGATTCATTTTTTTAATTTTTCCTTAATAAATGAATAAAAGTTTTTCCTCCCGAAGAAAAGATCTTTTGATCTCTCTCTCTCTCTCTCTATATATATATATATATATATATATATATATATATATATATATATATATATATATTTATATATATGATCCATTTTTTTAATTTTCCTTAATAAATGAATAAAGGTTTTTTTCTCCCGAAGAAAATATCTTTTGATCTCCCGGCCAAAAATGACTTTCACTTAAGATCTTTCGATCTATTAGCCATAAATAACTTTTATTAAGATCTAAATATAGCTTTCATTTAAGATCTTCAGAACTATAAGTCAACAATGACTTCTAATAGATCCTTCTAGTTTAATTATCCAGCAATATGTTGTTGACTTTGTGTTTTTGCCTATAGTTTGATCCTTGAGGAGCATGAAATTTCTCCTTGAAGACCCTTACAAGCCTTCCCCAAACTCTTAGCAATATCGATAAGGTGAGAATAAGAAAATTATGAGCAAAAGAGACATTAGAATGTTGAAAATTTTACTATCCTGGAGAGAGTTTATAACTTCTTGGATGGTGAGAAACAAATGAGACTCTTACCTTATTTTTATGGCCTCAATGGCCTTACAAGAAGCTTAAAAAAAGATACTTCTATTCCTAATATATTTACATGATAAGAATATTATAGAACTTCTAGAAATTTGGGGAAGCCTCGTGAGAATTCAAGCGGACTCCACCATACCCTAGAGAATTCTAGCGACTTCCAACGAAACTGCCTATGTTTGCAACATTGTCTCGGTAGAGCAAAAAATCTTGGGTGTGACATTCTCCCCTATATGTTTCATCGACGTCCTCCTCGACGGGTCCACCATGTCACGCCTTGATCCCATATATAGGATCGAAAAGTCTCTACTAAACGTGATGTCGTACAAGCCTAAGTTGTGTTTGTTCAATGCATGAACTTGCACATGAACAAAATAGATTGAACTGAGACTGAATCAACATAAATTTAAAATAGAAAACCAAATAAGAAAAATGATACAAAAACATGATTATTTTATTCATAACTTACAGCGAATACAAAGGCTTTCAATAGCCAACTGAACATGACAACTTGTCATACAACTTTTAACATAAAAAAGAATTACAATAACTTCACTCCATACATTCTCTCTCTTTATACAAAGAAAGATAAATAAAAAAACCCTTCAAATCTCCAGATTCCAAAGGATGAAAGTCTTCTACTCCTCTGAAATTTCAGTAGAAAATTTTAACACTTGTGAGTGTGGGGGTCAATACATTAGAAAATACACTGGTGAGTGGAAAAACTACACTCACCTAAAAGAATGAACTAAGTAATCATGTGAGAAATTTTTTTTTTTAATAATGATGATATTTTTATCTTTTACCTACACACATTTCATGTCAATACTTAATCAATAAATCATATGCTTTCTTCTTTAATTTATTCAAGTGTTAGAAACTATTTCATGAGTTGTATCTATTCCTTTATGTCACGCCCAGTCCCAAAACACGTAAGACTAAGATACGTAGCAATGGCCAACTAAGTATCAAGTGGACTCCGGTCCAACTCAAATACGTATACGTTGTCCTAGTATATATATATATATATATATATATATATATATATATATATATATATATATATATATATATAAATGGGACGGGATATTGCACCAAGCAATCTCAACCACACATTTTTTGAAATGTGTGGTCAATCGTCCCATAAAGTTGCTGCCATGTCAGCATACCTAACTTACATACAAATCTGATACTCTAACTCCTAATGTTGCTGCTACACTTAGGCTAAATTCCTCCCCCCCCTTTGGACTGCTGTGCAACACCATTCCACAACACACATGGATACACCCCCCCTCTTATATTTAATCCACGACCTACCACCTGACACTGAACATACACACACACACTTATCTACCTGACTCAAGTCAATACTTACCCTTACAATATCTTTTATGCTGTTATATGGCCCTCATCTTAAAGTCATTATATCCTGATACCCCTCACACCCAGGTCTGCCTCCATAGCAGCTATAAGTTGTTGCCCCCAATTTGATACATTCATCCACCTATACTAACATATACCTATTCACTTACCTCACTCCATACACTCGAACACTAAACATTACCTTACATTTCTAACACACTCTCATATCAATATATATATATATATCACATAAATACACTTACATATATCAGTTAGGCCTATAACCAAATACCTAGCACTCTGATACCCTACCTTTATTTAACTATCTCTGGTACAATCCCAATTTCCTCTGTTTGCAGTTACAACACCACCAACATCCTATTTGATACACCATGTGCACATCCATATAACACTTTCATTAACTGCACAATGAGGTAGCCCGACTGTTAGTCTGTCACTGCTCTTTGCATGGTGCTGCAATATGCCAAGTGAATGCAAGCAAGGATTTCCCCCCCCCACTAGCAACTGCCAAGGCTGCTGCTCATACAAACCCGACCCTATCCAACTCACTTCACTGCTAAAGCCCCCTTCTGTCCCTAACATCTGATGCACACATGCTCATCAAATCACTGATACAAACATAAGTATCATAACCGTCTCTTGCCAACCCAACTGTGTATTAGCTCATGCCATTATGTTGTTGTGCCTAAGGAGCAACCCGACCACTATCCTTAAGATGCTGTTGTTCAAATCCAGAACCTGACAGCACAGTGATGCAACTGTTGTTGCTCACCCTCTAATGTACCAACATGCCCAAGCCACTGCACAGTTGCACCCGATAATACATAGTGACAAGCACACAATGCTACACACACACTTACACTCATAAACACATGTACACATTCACAAATATATATATATATATATATATATATATATATATATATATATATATATAGAGAGAGAGAGAGAGAGAGAGAATAAAGGAGGTGAGATGGCACCTCACTCTAAAAACAAGGGTGGCGGTGATGTGGCACAATCCCAACCACACATTTCATAATTGGCAATTTGCACTTAACCCCCTCCACTCGTTTGTGTGGTTGAGATTGTGCCACGTCACCGCCACCCTTGTTTTTAGAGTGAGGTGCCATCTCACCTCCCTTATTCTCTCTCTCTCTCTCTCTCTCTCTATATATATATATATATATATATATATATATATAACACTTGAGTTTAACGATTCCAATAGCGTAAGTTTTGTCACGTTCTGACGAGCGTACACTAAATGGTACGGTATTTTGCAAAAGTTACGATATAGAGAATTTTTATGGATACATGTTGATTCCGACGCGTACACACGTCCAAATCAGTTTCCGCGAAAGTCCACACGTCCAAATATACCATATGCGCCTTTTGGTGCAATTGGTACGCGACGAGGCAGTCCCGTTTGGTGGGGCGCGCTCCGTATCACAATTTTTAATATTTTAAAAGTCAAGTTTTTGGTCCATTTGGAGGTTGAATAATTTTACACATAGAACGAATTAAGAAAAACTAAAAAAAAAAATCTTGGTTATATGGAGAAGAAAAACTCTTTTAATAGTTTTCGAAAATATTGAACAGGTTGACGGTAAATTGGGTGTGAATATGAAATTTTGGTGTTATATATATATATATATATATATATATATATATATATATATATATATATATATATATATATATGTGTGTGTGTGTGTGTGTGTGTGTTTGTGTGTGTGTGTGTGTTAGGATATGTATTAGTGGGTTTAGATGGGGTATATAGCGTATGTTGAGATATCGGATACCGAGGGTATCCCGGTATCTCAAAGAGGCGAGTTTGTGGGTTTACTAGCTTAATAAGCTAGTTTTGACCTAAAATTTTAGGGACACCCTAGTTTGACCTAGAGTTGAGCATAGTAGCCCCGGTTGACTACCAAGTCAACCTTTGACCTAGTTTTGACCTAGAGTTGACTTTTTCGACCCCAGGTTGACTTTTGACCCAAATTTCACCGGTTTGATCCGTTTGACCTAGAACAACCCTAGAAACTTGTTTTTAGTTATATTATATCTGTTTAACTCTTTAGAAAAACATATAAATCTTTAGAACCCCGTTTAACCTTGCTTTTCGTAATAGGTCTTCGCGACGCTAGTTCAGACCTCGATCCTCGCTAGTTGTTCAGGACGTCAGGCGAGTACATTCTCTGATAGTTTCATTATCTGATAATTATTATGATTCAGCTTCTAGTATAGTATTATCTAATTTTCTGGCATGACACTGACTAGTATTTCTGGATTTATTTACTTACGACACGTATATTTTATATTTTCGGCCTCTATTTCTAGAATAACCTACTAGCATCACATCAGGACTCACTACAGGCATCATTCATGTTTCTGGCTGGACTCATATTTATTTTACTTGTCGGGTCTTGGATTCACTTGTACTAGTCGGGGCAGGAAAAACTCGAGTAGACATTTAAACATTCCCAAATCTGGAATCACTCCCTCTGGTCTAATCTGGAATGATAGCAGCCGCACACCCAGCATGCGGTGAGCCGTACTTACCCCTAGCTGTTTACATATCGAAACAGGTATTTCAGAGACACTAGTTCATCATTTCTAGTCTGGACTTACTTATACTTCTTGACTGGTCTTACTTATACTTTATGGACTGGACTCATTATATTTACTTTTGCTGGACTCACTTCACGTTATTGTGCACACGCTTGCTCTAAGTTTAGATTTCTTGTATCCTGCAGTCATTATTATCTTGCTTCTGATTTTCATTGATCTCTACCTTTATGCACCAGTTAATATATATATATATATATATATATATATATATATATATATATATATATATATATATATATATATATATATATATTTCCTTATTCATACTTCATTTTTTCACCTTGTGCTACTTGCTACAACTACTTTATAGTTTTTATCATTTAACTGGAACTGCTGTTAGAGATGTACTTGCTCCAATCCTGATTGGATATATTTTTCAGAGGATCCGAAAGATTGGTGTCCGACATTTTATGGACCTCAGCCTGTCGATGATGCAGACAGGGACCCCCTAGTTCAGGAGTAATTTTCGGGTTGGTAGCTGGGATCACTAGGACCTTAGTTGTATTTATTAGCTTTTGGTACCGGATTTGTCCCTGGCTTTTGGGTTGAGACTTGTATTGTATTTGATTCAGGATATTGTTGTTATTATTATTGTTGTTGTCTTTAGTAGTAGTTGTTGTTTAGACTTTGTAGTTGTTAGACTTCCTTGTTATCTTACCGTGCTTAGATCGTGATTAAGTATTTGTATTATTTTTATCATATTGTTCCTCTGTTTGGAGTTGAGATCTTGAAAGGTACTTATATTATTGTGTGAGATTGTTAGCTAGATAGTAGACCTAGACAGCGTTCTACCATCGATGCTGCGGCGTAGGCTGGACGTACCCACGACTCATGCCCGATTTTTTGGGTTCGGGTCGTGACACGAAGAACTTGAGGAATAGCCTAGTAACCGCACTAGAGAAGGCAAACCCACCAGCTAGACGACCATCGACCGGATCTATCACTAATTTTCGTCAACTGAAGCCCCGTATATTTTCTGGCAAGGAGAAGCCCACTGAAGTTCATGAGTGACTCACGAACACTCAATACCATTTGGAAGCAGCTGAGCTTCTGAGGGAACGATGGATGACTGTCGTCAGGATGCAGCTGAAAAAAAATGCACATCATTGGTGGCTATCTGAGGAGAGACAGCTCGGGCCGGACTGAGTAACTTGGGGGGAGTTCTCTAGACTCTTCCAGGAGATGTATATTCCATCTAGTGCCAGAGCGAAAATTAGAGATAAGTTTAACCACCTCATTCAAGGCAACATAACGGTAGAAGAGTACAATGTAGAGTTTATCCATTTGGGTCACTTTGTCCCTACTTTAATTTCGACAGAAGAAGAGAAGGCGGAGAAGTTCTTCGACGGACTTAGCTTTGAGCTACAGAGATTGATCGGATCCGTTGCACCTACTTCATACATAGATGTCCTTGCAGCAGTAAGACGTATGGAGCGCGTCACCAGGAGAGTGTCTAGCCTGAAGCGGCCATTCATATCAGCATCAGCCAGAGCACCACAAGGGGAGTCTACAAAGCGACCCCAGAGGAGTCCACCATAGAGAACAGCACCAAGAGCCACATCCCTTCCTACTTGTCACTATTGTGGCAAGGCAGGCCATAATGTGAGCGAGTGTAGACGCAAGTTAGGATTATGCTTGATTTGTGGATCCAACAAACATTCAGCCAGGGATTGCCCTGAGCGTCGAGAGGGAGCACCAATGGTAAACCGATAAGCTTTACCAGCACCGAAAGGATATCATCCGAGGCCACCCTTAGCACCCCAGGCAGCACTCTTCCAGGCAGCCCAGCAACAATAGAGGACACCACCACAAGGACATAGACAGGCTTTTACGATGACAGTGGAGGAGGCACAGACTCGTGGAGTAGCGAATATGAGTAAGATTTAGTTTTATCATAGCTATAATAGCGAATATTCCTAGTAATACTTTAGCATGTGCCTGTTAGGTCCATTCCCTAGCCTAAGTCTAGTATTATGTTAGCATAAACTTGTTAGTCTAGATTAGTAACTAGTACCCAACTTTTCATAAGCTGTAGTTGATCATTCGTTCTAACTAGGCTCCTTTACTCTTGAGTTACTTATCTCTCATTGCCTAGAAAAATATTTTCTTCCTTTCCTACGTGTTCTACTTGAACAAAACCCTCATCCTTCCTCTCGATTTCTCCTTGTTCATGATTCTTTATCCTTTGTGTCGTGCTTGGTTATCCCAGTAATGCAATATATGTGTGTATCCTCAGATCGTGACATAATCGAGTAGGGCTAGCTGAACCAATGATATACAAGAAAGAATATATGTAAATGATGCACCAGTCCCTCGCAAGGGCCCTGAGCTAATTAATAATCAGTAACAGTTCCAGGCTTTCTATAGGAAAGATACTGGCTCGGTCTTATAATTAAATCAGATACCGTACTCCACTAGTGCGGATGATATACATTATATGTAGTGGCCAGCCTTTACTCCCAGCTAATTTAGGGTGGTTCGACATGCACGATCTTGAGATACCGTTCCCTCCCAATGCTCTACAATTAAGTTGCCTAGTTAACCCAAGGTTAGTTAGAATCTTATGCCATGGTCACATGAATATTCTTTCTTAGATGTCGTACCTTAAGTAAGGGCACTCTTGATACGAATCCATATTGTCACTCGAAAGTTAAATCTGGATTCACCCAAGTGTGATGCAACAATCAAAACTATCTAGCCACGGCTAAAGTCACTGTCCAACTACCAGATCCGTGCATGGAAATAATAACATATATCATGTAGTAGGAGTATGTGGCACGATGACTCAATATATATATATCAAGTAGCACTCTCGGTGCGATCAAGTGTATCAGCACGGATACAATAGTCAGGGTAAGAACAAGTTCTAGTATCTAGATCTTTGACAAGTTATTAGATAGCAAGTTATTTAGGATATGATAGTTAAATACTGGTCAAATATAATTTTTTACTTTATTATATCGATGAATGATAATAAAATTAGTGCAAGAACCTCTCGAGATCAGATCTATAACCCTTAAACCAAACAACGACCGGGGTTGCAGAACGTCACCCGAGTTGAACTATGCCTCTTATTCTATCTAACGTATAATAAGGTGATCAAGGAAGAGTAAACTAACTAGCAAGTAAAATAGTAAGGGCATATAGGGGCACATCTACAGGGCTCAACGTGCGCAGGAAATAGTAGACGCACAAACGACCAAAACTGGGAAGTAGCGCTAGCAACCAACATGTGCCGAAGACAACATGCGCCACCAACCCAACCAAACCACTATTCTCCACAAATCACGAGTCCGGTCTAAATAAAAGTTGGGCTAGCAACCAACATATGACGAAGACAACAAGCGCCAAAGTGCGCCGGGAAAGGAAGCTGACATCTCTATCCACCTTAAAAAAAATTTTGTCCTCGGAATTCAAACTCATGGCTAGCTAGAGATATCAAGACAAGCTACAAACTAACTACAAGCAATCTACACATAAATAAGCAAGTATAACAACACATATAATGAAGTAAAGCAGCACCATTTCACATGAGTGCTTAACGATCACGGAATAAAAGATGCAAGGCATACGAAGGGAATATACCTTATGAGTCGAATTGGTGCAGGTACCGAGATCGAATATCGCAATCCAACGTCGACTTCCCCAAGAAGTGATGGCCCCAAACAACACGAACGAGATGGATAGTTAGATTCTTGAGTACCTTCTCTCTCTGATCCAAAATGGACACGGGCTATTCCTCGTAAGTTAATTCGGTACCGACGACTAACTCAGAGTGATCGAGGACATGACTCGGGTCCGGGACATACCTACGCAACTGAGACACATGAAATACATCATGCACTTCACGAAGCGAAGGCGAAAGGGCAAGACGATAAGCAACATCCCCTACCCTCTCGAGAATGTTGAACGTTCCTACGTATCGCGGACTAAGCTTCCTGCGAACCCCGAATCTAATGACTCCACGGGTAGGCAAAATTCGCAAAAATACGTGATCGTCGACAGAAAACTCTAACGACCTACAATAATAATCTTTCCAATGATGATGACGATCTTATGCAACCCAAAGTCGCTCCTGATCTTCTTAAATACTCCAATCGTTTGACTGAACATTTCAGGCCCCAAGATCCTTCGTTCACCATTGTCATCCCATACCAAGGGTGACCTGCATTTATTTTCGTACAATGCCTCGAAAGGAGTCACCTGTATGCTAGCCTGATAACTATTATTGTATGAGAATTTACAAAGTGAAGGTGATCTTTCCAAGACCCACCAAAGTCGAAGGTACAAGAACGTTATATTCTTCCAAAGTCTGGATCGTCCTCTCTGATTGCTCATCTGTTTGGGAATGATACGTGGTACTGAATCTCAACTTGGTACCTAAACGCTTGTGCAAGTTTTTCCAGAAATAAGATGTAAAGTGAGTATCACGATCTGACACTATACTCGCTGGGACTCCGTGTTGCCTCACTATTTGCCGTATGTACATCTCTGCTAACTGCTCTGTGGACTGCCCTATTTGGAAGGGGAGAAAATGTACCACTTTCGTGAGTCGGTCTACTACCACCCAAACTGGATCCCGTCCAGTAGGGGATCTAGGTAAAGTGGTCACAAAGTCCATCATAATGTGTTCTCACTTCCACTCTGGAATAGGCAGGGGTTGTAACAATCCTGCTAGTCTCTGTTGTTCTGCCTTCACTTGCTAACACACAAGATATCGTAAAACGAACCAAGCTATTTCTTTTTTTATTCCGTTCCACTAGAAACATTGCTTGACATCATGGTATATTTTCGTGCCTCCGGGATGAATAGAATACTGAAAACTGTATGTCTCGGTCATCACTTCTTGTCGAATATCTCCACTTGGCACACAAAGACGGTTTCCAAATTTGAGTGTTCCGTCTTACTGAATTCTTAATTACTTCCTAAGAACTGACTCATATTCTTCGCTAAGCTTCTGAATCTGAGAATCTTCTGCCTGATCTGCCTTGATCCTCTCCACCAAAGTTGACTGTATCTGAAGACTGACTAAAACTCCCGTCTCCTGAGGTAACACTACCTCGATGCCCATCTCTTGAAGATCTTCTAGAATATGCTTCTGAGTTGTTAAGATGAATGTGTTATCTCCTACTTAGAGCATCTGCCACTATATTTGTCTTGCCTGGATGGTACTGAAGTGCTACATCATAATCACCAAATAACTCTAGCCACCTCCTCTGTCTCATGTTCAAGTCCTTTTGAGTGAATATGTACTTCAAACTCTTGTGATATGTAAATATCTTCACCCGGTCGCCATATAGGTAATGTCTCCACAACTTGAGAGTAAATACTACTGCTTCTAATTTCAAATCATGTGTTGGATAATTCTTCTCATGATCTTGAAGCTGTCGAGAAGCATAAGATATTACCCTTCCGTGTTGCATCAATACACATCCGAGTCCCTTCCATGATGCGTCACAATAAACTATGAATCCTCCTGATCCTACTGGAAGTGTAAAGATCGATGTTGATATCTGTAGAAGCATAAAAATACGCTGGATAGCTCTACGCAGCATATTGATGCAAAGTAGCGTAAACAGAGGACTTCAGAGCCTTCAACATACAAACAGAGCTTCTCCGCCAAGCACAGCATGAAAATATAGGCTCAAGGACCATCCGCGTAGGGCAGTATGTCCAGGCTGCTTCAGCGTAAACAGGGTGCTTCATCGCCTTTATGGCGTAAAACTCATCCGCTTTCAATGTAGCATTGAAGTGTACGAGGGACGCTTCGTATTCTCTGAAATGAACCTGTCAGATCCTGCAATAAACCTGACGTCTGGACTTCTGACAAAGGGATACTGCTCGACTACCCAGGCGACGGCTATAATAATGGCGCGGCACTGCAACCCAGGCTGTCATTTACTGCCATTTTCCTTGCGTAAATCGCTTATACGTACACAAAGGAATACGCTGCCTAGTTTTACACAGGCAGATGAGAGCTCCTTACGCTTCGCGGAAGACAAACCGCCTGCCACGTCAAGAGCTGCACTCCGTACGGGACTCGAGGCGCGTCTCTGCATTTAATGCACAGGGCGGTGATAGGCCCTCAAGGCACGTCTCTGCAATTAATGCGCCGAATATTGACATATGCCTGAGGCACGTCTCTGCGTTTGATGCACAGAAGGGTGGCAGACCTTCAAAATACGCCTCTGCATTTAATGCGCAGGATGATGGCGGATCTCCATATTTAATGCAGGAGATTTGATTAAATGTCACCGAACCGTCGTTTAGTGACATCCCCTTTGCGAGAGCTGCTCCTATGCATACGAGGGAATACGCTGCCTAGTTCTACACCGGTGAACGTGAGCTCCTTACGCTCCGCAGAAGACGAACAGACTGCCACGACAGCGGTTACTCTTCGTACAGGATTCAAGGATGGGGGCAGATCTCTGCATTTAATGCAAGAGATCTGATTATCTCCAAGAGCCGTAATTTCGGCTAAGACGTCCGCATCATCACTCTGGCACGTTACGCAGCGGCTTCTACGCCTATTCAGCTTCGGTGCCTGCTCGGCTTCTACGCCCATTCGGCCTTCTGTGCCTGCTCGGCTTCTACGCCCATTCGGCCTTCTGTGCCTACTCGGCTTCTACGCCTACTCGGCCTCTATGACCACTCAGCTTCTACGCCCACTCGGCCTCTATGTCCACTCGGCTTCTACGCCTACTCGGCTTCTACGCCTATTCGGCTTCTATGCCGGTTTGATAACTATTTTGGCTTCTATGCCATTGTGACAGACATTGGCTTCTATGCCAACCTCTTCTACACGAGGGATACCTACCTACGTGGCTTCTACGTCGTGATCTTTGTAGCAGTTATACGCGTTTTGTCCCTTAGTTGGATCCGCGTCACACGCTCATTCAAAAGATCATCTAGGCATTGGTTATTTTAACCGTTGTGTAAAAGGGTGCTGTACTTTCCACTACTCGGTTTTTACACCGACTGAGTGGTCACTGTCACTAAAACTCTATAAATAGAGAACTCTATCAACAGAGGACAAGGTCGACAAATTGGAGGGTCAAAGAAGTTAGGTCTGAAAACTGATCAAGAGATCCAGTACCAGATCCAACGGTCGAGAGAGAAAGGGAGAGAGAGGAGAATCTAGAGCTCAGGCAAAGAGAAGGGATCGACGACTTTGGCATCGGGCATCCACCCTCTTTAAGCAACCTTCGAAGCTGTTCTCCGTCTTCTACGGCACTTTTTTACCATCGTGTGGTCCAAGGGCTTAAGTGATCGGCTACAGATCAGACACCCATAGCAATATTTACCCAGATTAAATAAATTGTACTTAGATATCCTCGTGTAGGATCAAATTTGTACAATCTTGTTTGTAAACATAAAAGAAGGGCGGGTCTTCGCACAAGACCTCGTTTTCCGCATTCATCAAATATTTTCTCGTTTATTATCCCAAAACAATATCAACTTCTCAAATGTTGCTTGGCACTCTATTGTCCAAACAAATTATACCTCCTTGCAGGTTAGACGAGTCATTGGTGCTGAAATTGTGTAAAGTCTGCCATAAGCCTCCAGTAATATCCTACTAATTCTAAAAAACTTTGCACATCTGTTATTGTCTTCGGAACTGGCCAATTTTCTACTGCTTCAACCTTCTTGGGGTCTTCTGATACTCCTGCACCTGAGATGATATGCACTAAAAATGACACATGATCTAACCAGAACTCACACTTACTGAGTTTAACATATAACTGATGCTCCCTCAGAACTTGCAACACTTTCTGAAGATGTGTTTTATGCTCTTCTTTACTGTTGGAGTAGACAAAAATATCGTTTATGAATACCACTACAAATTGATCTAGGTATGGAATGAAGATATAATTCATTAAATCCATGAATATTGCTGGTGAATTAGTTAGTCCAATGGCATAACTAAGAACTCGTAATGCCCATATTGAGATCAAAATGATGTCTTCGATATATCTTGCTCCCGGAATCTCACTTAATAATATCCTAATCGAAGGTCTATCTTGGAAAATACTTTTGCTTCACTCAAATGGTCAAACAAATCATCTATCCAAGGTAATAGATACGTGTTCTTCACTATTAAGGCACTCAACTATCTATAGTCGATACACAATCATGTCGACCCATCGTTCTTCTTTAATAGAAGTGCTGGTGCTCCCCATGGTATCTACTAGCCCGAATAAATTTCTTCTCTTTTAATTCTTCCACGTGATGATACAACTGGTTAAGTTCTATCGGTGACATCTCATAGACCTTGCTGGAAACTGGCTCTGCTCCTGGTTTCAACTCTATATAGAACTCCAATTTGCTTACTGGGGGTAATCCAGGATGCTCTTCCGGAAATACATCAAGAAATTTTTTAATTATTCTGGAAAACTGACCTTCAACTTCTGCTACTGCTGCAACTCCACCTTCATGTTGATCCTTTATCGTTCTATTGAAGATAAATTCTCCCTTACTAGGGATGTTAAATAAAACTATACCCCTATAGAAATCTATCGTCGCATGCATGTCTCTCAACCAGTCCATGTCTAAAATAACGTCGAAGTTACCCATAGGGAACTCGATCAACTTCGCAGGTAATGAATGCATGCATACTACGATTGGACACGCTACACATACTCTACTGACTCCTACGAGTCCATTACCAATGAGTATATTCAGCCACTCTAGTAATTCCTCGAACTCTAATCTAATAAGTGTCGCAAATCATGCACATACAAATGAATGGGATGCTCTTGAATCAAATAATGCTATGGCAGAAAAAGATGTAACAAGAATGTTACTTGCCACCACGTCACCTGATGCCAAGGCCTCCTCCAGAGATAGGATAAAAGCTTGCCCTTGGCCTTGCAGTGATCATTGAATACGCAGTTATGGCCTTTGTTGCCCATACTGCTGATTCCTCTGCTGATTGTACATCTGAGTTTATGTCAGCAATGGACGCTGAGCCAATATCTTGATCACTAGTGCTAGTCCTTTGTTCTGAGCTGCTCCTGGTGCTGATAATGCTAACTGATGTGCCGGTCCTTCATTCCTCTGCATCAACGGATAATTGGCAATCTGATAATCTGGAATACCATATTGTAGGCAAAGCCATTGTGCTGTCCTACACACATATTTAGTATGGCCTCCCTTGTCACAATACGCATATCCGGCTAGGGCTCCCAATCGTTGTTGCTACTGCTGCCTCGGCTGGTTCGGACGAGCTGGTGCTATTTTTGCCTATGCTACTGGCCTCATTGGCGCTATGACATGAATGTGAATGCCAGAAGATGGTGCTGATGTTTGTTGTGCTTTTTTTTCTCCTCCACTTTCTGCATGAGACCTCTTCTGGCCTCCCATTCTTGAAGCTAACCTCTGCATTGTCAGCTTATTTTGCCTAGATGCGATCAATACTTCATCGAAAGTCTGGTAGTTATGCCCCTCTACCAGTTGCTGAATCTCCAGATGAAGTCCATATTGGAACCTCATCGCCCTCTCTGGTTCTTTTGCTACCATTGTTAGAGAAATTCTGCTAAGTCTGCAGAACTTTGACGTGTAGCCATCTACTGTCCTTCCAGACTGTTTGAGGTTGATAAACCTCTGTTGTAGCTCATACTGTGCTACTACTCCAGAATACTTAACCCTGAAATGGGCCCTAAAGTTGTCCCACAAAATAGGTTGTCTTAATCCAACTTCTTCTGCTTCCCACCAATCTCTAGCAAGGTCATGGAGTTGCAGTCGGACCTGATCAACTTGTTCCTCAACAAGAACCTTTGCCGCTGTCAGTATTTGTCACGACCCGCACCCAAAATTTGGGCATAAGCCGTGGGTACGTCCAGCCTACGCCGCATCATCGGCGTAGAACGTTGTCTAGGTCTCAATACTACTAAACATAACTCACAAGATAACCTGTCAATGATCTCAACTCCATAAGGAGGATAATGAATAATGCATTGATCAACAATTCATAATGTACTCAATCACAATAACTATAGAAAGATAATGGCATGATAAGATATAAAAGATAAGGAAGTACTGACATAAGTCAAGCACAATAACCCAAATACAACAATAATCTAGAGTCTAGCTATCTCAACATAAATAGTCTCAACAATAATACAATCCAAGTCTCTAATTTAGAACAAATAAATACATTAATAACTAGACCAAGAAACTGTCTAAACGACTGCGGGTGGTGTCTCCTCTAAGGAGAGTGACTCCTCTAGAATCTCCGGTATGTAGTCTTCCTCTACTCCTGGGCCATAGTGAGTAGGACAGAAGTCCTCAAGATCCTCTGAAAAATGTTATCCCATCAGGATTGGAGCGAAACACAAGCACTAAACAACAGTTTCATTTATATTAACAAAAACTATAAGACAGTATAAGGAAATACATGATGAAAGAAAAATAGGAATATTGGAGAAATATGTAATCAACAATAGTACTAACTAGCAATGAACAAATATATATAAATGCTAGAATGAGTGAACTGGAAATAAAGAAATAGGAATTCTAGCTAAGTATTGTGAAATATCAGTTTACTATATGATCGGCTTGGGACTAGATCAGGCTTGTTATATATGATTGGCTATGATACATGTGAGGTCAGGCTAACCATCTGGTTAGCTATGATGCGAGCAATAGTCAGGCTAATCATATAAAATAGGCTATGAGATATATAAATGGTCAGGCTACACCCAACGTGATATGTGGGGTAAGCTATGATGCATGTATAGTGGGGTATGATCAAATAATCTGCTAATATTCCCCGTCCCCAGCTAGTTCAATGGATCCCAATCATGACTCCTCATGACAAGTATCTATGATACTAGCCCGTGTATTCACAGTGTCAGAATCAAGCATACACTACAACTAGAATTATTGAAATAATCAACATAATAAAAACTGTCAGAGAATGTACCCGCATGTGGTCCTGAGTAAGGTATGAGGATCGATGTCCAAGGTAGAATCACACAGACCTAAGGATGAAATAATAATGTCAATTTATGATTTGGGAAGATAATTATTATAACTATGTTGAATATGATTTCTAGGCCAAAATAAGGTCTTGGAAGTCAACTAAGTTAATACCTTGGTATACTAGATTCTCTAGGTCTTAACAAGGTTAATTAGTCAATTTCCAGGTCATAATATTCTTGTTTAGGCTCATACCTATTTAGTGCTATCCTTAGACTAATTTAATGTATCTCAACAATTATATATACACTCACAACACATTTGTGTACTAATAACCTTAGTATCAGACAGATGCACAAATCTGATACATTCACCCATCCCTATCTCTCAATGTAAAGACCTTGCCCTCACATACCTTGATACACATACATAGTCACTCTTATATCACCCAGGTATCAGTCCACCATTACTCGGCCTGTACACACTTAATGATCTTCCATACTCGAGCCCATCTTGCTAACTGCAGCAATTTTTGAACTATATGTTTAGACCACACCCTCATACATTAATTCCTAATACTACCTCTGGATCACAGACCTCATAGTCTACACACTCCACTCTAGGATGCTTGACCCTCACTAATACTAAACTGAACATCAAGTGCTAACCAACATCATCTACTAATACTCACAAAAACCAAACTGACACCAAATCATCACCTGTCACTGCCACTGCTTCTACCACTGCTCCACCCCCTAACTGACACTAGAGCATCAGTGTGTGTACAGTCCCACTCAACTCACTGAAACATCTAAAACTAACTATCTAAAGGCACTATGCAGTTACTTAAATGCTTATTCAGTTGTTCACTGAGTCGTGCTTCCTACAGTATGCTGTGCACATCTGACTGTACACTGGTGATACTTCCCTGCTGCTGAAGTTCTCCCTCTGCTGTGCTCCTGTAAAATTCGGCATACCGGTTTAGGGAGCCTAAATGGTAGTTGCTAGTGCACACTGTGCACATTAGGCTCTGGAAAATCCAATATTCCAGTTGGGGCCAATCGGAATATCGGTTACTGTAGTTTTTTCTGCTTTTGGCAAATTCTTGGCCCTCATTTGTGTCTTAGACTCCTTATTGAATACGAGCGACCTCCAAAATTTTTTACCTTGGCTTGTTGTTCAACTAAACACCTTTTGAATATTATTGCAGTTGCATCCGCGCTCCTTTAGACTTTAGTTTCTCTTTAGTATCCCCTTGCCCATTGACGTAGTCTTTGCCCAAACACTAGCATCCGATATAGTCTTTTGCCCATGACTACAAAAGTGTCACGACCCTTCTAGCGAGGCCACATACATTTCTCGTATCTGAGTACCTGAATAGAAGTCAAGGCCGACTTAGACTTCTATATCAGGAATCACATTCGTTAGCAGATATGTCGGAATCACTTTAGTGTCAATCTTTCTAAGATCAATCTCCTTACATTACTCGCTTATTTTTTGATACTATACGTTGATGTGTTTCATTCAACTATGGTAAACCTGATTCTTCACGAGATGAGTCATGCTCTGATTGTCACAAATAATGAAACTTTTACCTTCTCGAATCCAAAATCGTCAAGTAGATCTTTTTAAATATAAGGGCTCCTTTTATGTTTCTATTGTTGTAATGTATTCTAACTTCATAGTTGAAGGCGTCACGATATCCTGAAGGGTGAACTACTAGAGAACCTGCAACTGTGTATACATAGTTTGTAGTTGATATCCTTTTATCTAACTTACCGACATAATCTGCATATACATATCCCTGCAACTGAGTCCATCATTGTTCTGACTTGTGAAATAACAAAATGAGTTCCTTACTAAATTTTAGATATCGAAGTATCAACTTTACTACTTTCCACTGAAGCCTTCTAGATTAACATGTACAAAGTGACTAAAATGATTGCATATGATACATCTGGCCGGGTGCATACCGCAACAACATATATGAGTATACCCACTTTACTAGCGTATGGTACCTGAGACAACTTTTCCTTCTTATCTATTTTCGGACACTACTTAAGGATAACTTAAAATGATTGACGAAATAGGTATTTACCTGAATAGTTATTAATATAGGACCGGGCCGCCAGTCAGACCATAAAACTGGTAACCAGGTGGCTAGTACACTCATGTTTTGCTATTAGACCATTTTCATGCTGACCTGGAGAGAATCAGATGATTTGGAGAAAATCAGATGACCATGCCAGAATTTTAAATCCCAATGCACGGGTCAATAGCATATCGAGGAGGGGGTTGGGTGGGGTGGAGATGTGCAACTCAAAACGGAAGAAAGAAGCATAAGATGTCGGCAATTACATATCTCTGATATTACCATCGATCCGACAGAGCGGAACGATCGATAGGATCGAGTTACCCAGAGGCTTTACCGGGTCGATGTCTAGTCCAGGTTTAATAACTATGCTCACCTATAAGTACAAGTCAAGCAAGGCCACCGTGCACCGGACTGCCAATGACACGACAATAACTGGCTGGTGCCGACACGGGATATGATTAGTGCCGACAAGGCCTAGATGTATGAAAATTAAGCCGACGGTAGGCTAGGATGGGTCGTCCCAAATCTGAATTTGGGCGAAGCGGCGGATCCATTTGCAACTTCTTTGTCCTTGATGGTACTTTTTTTTCGTATTTCAAATACTCCACACAGTATCCAATAAGTTATTATGTGTTCTTTTAATGACTTTAGTACCAATGGGATGGCCCAGCATAGCACGTGTCCATATACGTGGTGGTTTTGGAAGAGCCTAAGCCGACACAGCATGGCCCTTTCCTTAGACATGGATGCCTATGTGCCCATCCCGACTCGAATAAGGATGTATATGAGGGAAAGGGTGGTAGAATTGCTCCCTATTTAGCTGTTTTTCATCAGTTGAGGGGGGGGGGGGGGTATATGTCTTTTCATATTATAATGATAACATGACTCTCAATTTAAGTCGTAACAATGTTAGAAGGATATTTTTTACCAAAATACTACTAAAACGACTAGTTTTATGGCTATTATGGGTTTATTTTGATCATTTATGGACAAACGACCAAAATAACCCTTAAAAACCATATTATGGCAAGTTTGTAAGATATTTTGGTAAAATATACCTCTTGAAAAGTCTATAAAATTGGTGCAAGTATCTCATTCACCATACTAATTCACTTCCTTCTGTCATATCTTCTTAGTAATCTTGCTTCCTAGCTCTCTGCTACTCAAGAAATTTTTAGATTTATGCCTTCAACTTGGTCTCGCTCTAAAATTTCTTTGCTCTCTGCACTAACATAGCTACTTAAAATTTAGAGACGAATTTTTTTAACCTTCGACTTAATCCAACCGGGAGATGGGTCTACTTGAACTGTGGATCATCAACAACTGTTGTACGAGCCATAACCGCTCAAGTCCTTATGCTAGTGGGTTCAAATGTAAGTTTATTTGGCAATATCTCACTGGAGTATATGAAATAGGGGAGGAAGGTGCCATGACTTTAATCCACTTTTACAAAAACATAAATATCTGATGTATCATGGTATCCTCAGTGAGTCACTTCAGTCCCGGAACTCTCTTCGACTGTAATTCACTATTATGAAAATAGTTACACTTACAAGATTTGATTCGAAGGTCTCGTAGACTTCTTATACCACTAGTTTTGATTCGAAGGTCTTGTCAACTTTTACACAAATTTTGATACGAAGATTTGTGTATTTCAACCTCTTACAAGAAATGTTGATCTTCTAACAAATGAAGATCTCAATGTACAACTCAATATAACTTCTATTTTAAATTGATTTGGCAAATGAAAGCTTTTGTATATGTGGAGAGGTTTGGAGTATAGGATTTTCAAGTGTGTAGTCCAAAAATTTTAGACTCTAAAAGATTTGTAGATAGGTAAAAATTTAAGGTTCAGGAAGTGGAATGAATGAGGCCAAACTTGCTTTTATTGGAGACCAAAACAGCTCAAACAAATAGAGTCATTACTGTGTAGGCAGTATATCACAGATATAGTGCAAACACAGTAACGACTATAAATATAGTTGTTGCAACATCTAATGTTAAACAGACTGCTCGTAGACAGTATATCGTCGTTATACTTTTGTAGCAAATATTTGAGGTACTGGATAAGGTAAAAATTTATTGAAATAAAAAATTAGCTATAACAATATACTGCTTGCCTACTGTAAGCGCATGACAATATACCGTCATCAAGATAGTGTTTATGGAATCATTATTTGGTCTAACAGTATGCCGGCCGTCAATATACCATTCTTATACTACAAAGTTGAAAATTTAGCTCAAATGGCTAGGTTTTGGAGGTTTCGTTTGCCTTTTACCTATTGAGTTACAATCTTTCCTAGACAATAAACATAAAGAAATAATACTAGGCTTGAGAGCTTGATAGTTTTGCTTCTTCAACTTTGTTCATCTTTATGGCAATTTTCCTAAGCAAAGAAATATGATTAGCTTTAGGGGAAGAAGCTCCCGAATCCCTACGAGGAAGCTGTCCCTCTCGACACTCTTCCGTTGATCGGTTAACGGAACCCCTGAAATCCTATTGTAGACTTGGAGATATTATGGAGTGTTCAAGGAAATCATTCGGCTAGTAATATCTTTTATCCCATCATGATTTCTTTATTTGCATAAGTCCGTGATTGATCTTGCTTCAAAACATCTAAATTATTTTTTTGTAAAATAATTAATTACTGGCATTCCCGTTTCTTGTGCACTTCAGCTGCAGATTTTTTTTCCACTGAAAACATGGGTTCTATTTTTTAACTGTAGACAAGGGGCAGTTGCATAGAAACAAAATCTTGCAACTGCCTCAGCCTGTTATAGTTACAGGATGCATGTTTGCCAGGAAGTAAACACACAATCTCTAGCCTACATGTGCTAGTACCTTGTAGCTTGGTTGTATCTATTAAAGTCAGAGAATGGAATGGATTGGGCACTGTGCCATCGGTATGTATACCTTGTGAGCCGACTAATCTTTAACCCTCCCCTCACCATCCAACCCCCACAAACTTGCGATGGTAGCAGTGTTCTAAATGGAGGTTGAGGCGGCCACCTAGACAACTCGTAGGCGGTAGGCAGTCTCTCTCCGTACCGCTTTTGGGGTAGGCGGTGGAGTAGGCAGCCAATGGAGGTTTGGCGACGAAAAGAGGCGACATAGGCGGGCGCCTAGGCGAAGCAATCCCTAACATGATATTTTGTCCAAAATATTTTACAAGTATTATGGACATATGGTTCACTTTTACAAGACTAAAACTTCATAAATCTTTGTTCTGCAACTTAGTTATGCATGAAATAACCTTAAAATATGCATATTATGCAAAAAATAGTGGTAAAATAGTAAAAAAATATCCAAAATATATCAACCGTGTAAACACCCTGTTTTTAGAATAATTTTAATATAATTTTTCCAGATTTTTCGACATTTTTTGGATGAAGAACCAAGGTAATTGTGAGTTAAAGATTTTTAAATGCTGTTAATTGGTGTTAAAATATTATAAAAATAATATTTTATGGTGTAAAATGAAAAACCGGACATGGAATATTTTTCTGTGAATTTATTGGACTCCGGAGTAGCGTTTAAGCCCTAAAACTATTGGATTGTTAAACCAAACCAACCCTGATTAAACCAAACCAAACCAGACTGAACCGAACCAGGCCAAACCCAGCCTAGCGGGTCGGGTCGGGTCGGATCTGAGATAAACCTGACCCTAACCGAACCCTAATTCCATTTCGGGTCGGAACAGGATTTCCGACCCGGCGGCGCGACCTATAAGGACGCCTCGACGTTCGTGTCCTAGGCAGCCGCCTCCTCGAGATCCTAAGCAGCCGCCTCTCTCCTTCTCTCCAGCCGCCGCTTCCCGCCCTGATTTGAACCCTAACGCCGCCCGTACCTGCCGCTCGACTCCAGACCCCGACTCGGCTCCTCCACAGCGGACGAACCTCGTCGACCCCTAACTCCCCAGCCCCCTCGACATCTTCCTCCCCTCACCCCATCACCGCCTCCGCCCAGTCCTCCCCGGCGCTGTCGTCGACCCCTAACTCCGGCGCCGTCGAGGACCAAGACCACTCCATCCGAGTCCACCCAGCTCCGCTCGTCCCTCGCCGAGCTCCAGCCCTCGTGAACCTACACCGGCCCGCGTGAGTCTCCGACCGACTTTGCAGAAGCCGTCGCCTAGTCGACCTCGCCGACCCCGAGATCGACCCCCTCCGGCGAAGCCCCCGCCGCTGTCACGATCGGAACCCTAGCCTGGACGCACAGGACACATCAACTCGATCGCAGGACACGACAATGACGCTCGGACACGTGAGAATCAGCCTTCACGGAGCCCTGTTCAGGTAACGTTTTCACTCACATCGTAACCCCGTTTTTGATTCCGTCAGTTACGTCGCGTAGACTGTATGACCCTCTCGGTGCCTGTGCAACTCGCTCGGTACATCGCGTCCTGTGGTGATCGCAAACCGTGATCCAAAAACAGGAAAAATAATGCCCTGTTTTACCCCGGAACAGAGTGTGCCCCGCCAAACGGGATGACTTGATCGCACGCGGTCTTTACTGAAACGTGCGCGTCGTTGATACGGACGTGTGGGATTTTGCAGAAGCCGATTCGGATGTACGTGCACACCGGAATCAACGCGTATCCGCCGACAACGCCCAGTATCCGTTCATTCTGGAACACGCTGTAACTTTGTGTACACACGTCGGATCGGACGAAACTTGCGCCATCGGACTCGTAGCAATACGCTGGTCCTGTGACGCAAGTTTGGTCCGATTCTGAGAACGTTGACAAAATCGCGTATCGTGGGCCCTACAAGCTCCACTTGACGGGCAATTTTGAGATCGGCTCATCGGAATCCAATTCTGGAAGTTCCGTTGGGTTCATACTCTCGTTCCTGACTTGTAGACACTGAGTTTGAGGAATTTAGAGACCTTTGACCCTGACCCGCTTTTCGGTGCAAAGTGGCCCATATATGGACCCCACTTTGGCCAAGAAATGTCATTTTTGCCCCTGTGTCCAAATTGGACTTAAGGACAGGCGTTTCTAGCTATTTGACATCTTCTGAGACGGTTGGTGATATTTATTACAGCTTTTAGAGGAGTACCCACAGGATCCACTGATACCGGGACGACTGTTGATATTCAAGTGTACCTTGCCAAACTCTGCGATATTGTTACATATTTTCCTTGCTTCATTATTTTGCTGTGCATGCTTAACCTAGGACCGTGTGACATGCTTAGCGTCCAATTATTAGTCGGGTGCCAACACTGTACGCGGTGTTGGGTACTGTCATCTAAAGATGGACATTCGTGACACTTTATATTCTCGTACTTGTCTTACCAGGTACACTTTGACCCAGGACACTTGATACTCTTCATGAGACAGGATCTTCCCGAGATATTCGTGGTGATTCTGTATAGGATACAGGACTTGACAGAGATACTATATTCTTAGATACATTATGACTTGTTGCATTAGCTATGATCCCGCTTGACATGGACATGAGACGTTATGGTCATGATATGCGTGGTTAAATTGGGTGGAGAGAGACACACAGGCTACAGGCTATTTTATATATATATCTTCTATTATTGAGAGGTCGTAGACTCTCGGAGCAGAGCTAGACCCACTACCGGTTATTACCGCTACCGGCTCCCCGACACAGAGCTTGTAGTGGCTCAGCCTGAGTAGTCGTGATGCTCTCACTTACATTTTCACTTAGATGGTTACTTACTTGCCCTATTTATTCCATTTATTTTCTGCACTGCATTTATTTTGGCATGAGCTTTCTTGTACCTTGCTATGTCCCCTGAGGACTTGGATTCGGATTATGTCCCCAGGATTTGAAGATGAGATCTATCCCGAGGTATACGGGACCGGAGCAGGAGCTGATCCAGGAGCTGTACCGCCATCCGAGGACGAGGTGTTAGCCGAAGACTTCTCTTGAGCATCCATGTTTCATGCTCAGTATTTATTATTTATTTCAGTCATTTACTTTCTGGTCTGTTGAACCATTGTATTAGATATTTATCGGGTTGTTCCCCGAAGCATTTTGTTGAAACTAGCTTATGATTTACATTCCTTATTATTCTGTGGATCATATTTTATATCTTGTGTGGATGAGATTAGTTGTGCCTGTTGTCGTAGACTTGATTTTACAGCTTAAGTATGCCCTGATGGATCCATTAAATTGGGTTTGTTCATTGGTGCGTACTGCTGGCCATTGCCACGTATCCGGTCCTACGGTATTTTGGGACTAGGGCGTGACATAGTTTTTGTGGTGGCCCATGCAGGTCAACGACTAAATTGTTCGGTTTCAACTTAGGGACCGAACCAGCCTACCCTAAGGATAGGATAAGTTATAGGATCTCATCCATTATTTAAACCATTATTGAACTCTATATCGAACTCGAAATTGTTACTTGATTTGCATCCTGTATTGATTCCTCTTAGCGTTCTTACAGTTTATCTTTTGGTTGCAGAGTAATGGATCCCAGGAACGGAGATGAGATTCCATTGGATACGCCACACGACGCTGTGGTTACTTATATAGACGGAGTGACCCCAGGGAATGGAGGACAAGCATCGCAGAGCGATCAAACCGGCCAGCCTAATCCAAGGTTCCGGAGAAATGACATCCCTCCTCCACCACAGTTCACTCCCCAGATGCCAGTTTTCCCGCCATGACAAGCCATGGACGGGCAACAGATGTTCCAAATGATGTATGCCATGATGCAAGCACAGCAACAGATTCAGCAAGAGGCACATCGACATGAGGCGGAGTATCTAAGAACCAGCCTGGTATCCGCATTGGAGCAGGCAAATCCACCAGCGAGACGATCGACGACGGGATCTATCACCGATTTTCGTCAGCTCAAACCTCGTACATTCTCTGGTAAAGAGGGGCCAACAGAAGTTCATGAATGGCTCACAAACATTCAGCACCAGTTGGAAGCAGCTGAACTTCCGAAAGAGAAGTTGATGACTGCAGTCAGAATGCAGTTAACTGAAAATGCACATCACTGGTGGTTAGCAGAAGAAAGGAGGCTCGGACAGGACTGAGTCACATGGGAAGAGTTCTCCAGACTCTTCCAAGAGATGTACATTCCAGCAGTTGTACGGTCAGAGCTTAGAGACAAGTTCAACCGCCTTATCCAAGGCAATATGACAGTGGAAGAATACAACGCGGAATTTATTCGCCTCAGTCGCTTTGTCCCAACCTTGATTTCGACGGAGGAAGAGAAAGCTGAGAAATTCTTTGACGGGCTGAAGTTCGAGCTCCAGAGATTGATTGGATCAGCCGCACCTACATCTTATACCGACGTCCTTGCAGCAGCACGACGCATGGAGCGCGTCACTAGAAGGGAGTCGAATCTGAAGAGGCCCATCACCTCAGCACCATCCAGGACAGCACATGGAGATTCAGCAAAATGGTCCCAAAGGAGTATGCTAGAGAGGACAGCACATAGGGACAGACCTCTTCCTACTTGTCACCATTGCGGCAAGGTAGGACACATTGAGAGAGAATGCAGGCGTAAGTTGGGACTATGTCTGAGCTGCGGATCCAACCAGCATTTTTCCAGGGACTGTTCTGAACGTAGAGACGGAGCACCGAGACTAGCTTTACCTGCACCACGACCAGCTTATCCAGCAGTAGGAGCACAGCAGACAGGAGTTGGAGGCGTCAGACCACCAGCCCCAGGAGGAAATCAGCAGAGACCACCCCTGACACCACAGGCAGCTCTATTTCAGCAGAATCAGCAGCAGCATAGAGGTCCAGCTCAGGGACGAGGCCAGGCATTCACATTAGCTGTTAAGCTGGAAGCTACTGCAGGCGAGGTCATCGCAGGTACTATTTTAGTAGCTTTATTACCAGCTGTAGCTTTATTTGATTCTGGAGCATCGCATTCATTTATAGCAGCTAGCTTTGTAGCCACCCATAGAGTAGCTACCGCACCCCTTTCCGAAGATAAAGAGAATTCTTACGGGAGGTGGAATTATTCCGGTTAGTGACGTTTGTAGATCATGTTCTGTAGTAGTTTGTGGAAGAGAAATGCGAGCTCAATTTCTAATATTTTCTATGCCAGATTATGATGTTGTACTTGGTATGGACTGGTTAAGTCAGTACCATGCAACTCTTGATTGCCGACTTGGGCGGGTTATATTTAGACCGCCTGGACATCCAGAATTTGAATTTCTTCGAGGAGCAGTAGAGCAAGGAGTCCAGCCTACTCTTAGGGTACTATCTGTAGAAGGGGAGACAGGTTACCCAAGAGTCATATCAGAGTTTGTGGATGTATTTCCTGATGATCTTTCAGGTTTACCGCCTGATCGAGAAATAGAATTCACAATAGACTTAACTCCAGGAGCAGAGCCTATCACTTCATCAGTATATCGGCTAGCACCTAAGGAGTTAGTGGAGTTGAAGGAACAGGTTGATGATCTTCTGGAGAAGAGTTTCATTCGGCCCAGTGTTTCACCTTGGAGAGCACCCATATTATTTGTGCCAAAGAAGGATGGAACAGTACGGTTGTGCATTGACTACAGGGCACTAAATGTTGTGACCATCAAGAACAGGTATCCCTTACCACGCATTGATGATCTATTCGATCAATTAAGTGGTGCAAGGGTATTCTTGAAGATTGACCTGAGATTCGGCTATCATCAGATCAAAGTAAGGAAGGAAGATATACCAAAGACAGCTTTCAGGACCAAGTATGGACATTATGAGTTCTTGGTAATGCCGTTTGGTTTAACCAACGCGCCAGCAGTGTTTATAAGTTTAATAAACAGAGTCTTTCATCAGTTCTTGGATAAATTTGTGGTTGTGGTCGTTGACGACATTCTAATATATTCTAAGAGCCACGAAGAGCACGAGGAGCATCTCAGAATCGTGTTAGAGACCTTGAGACAGGAGAAGTTATATGCCAAACTCAGTAAGTGTGAGTTTTGTATGGATAAAGTGCCTTTCTTGGGACATATCATCTCAGGAGAAGGACTTTCAGTTGATCCAGAAAAAGTTGCGGCAATAGAGACTTGGCCTACACCCACATCAGTTGCAGAGGTGAGAAGTTTTCTCGGACTCGCGGGATATTACCGAAGGTTTGTAAAAAATTTCTCAAGGATTGCAGAACTGATGACGTAGCTGACACGTAAAGACCAGGAGTTTATATGGATAGAAGACTGCCAGAAGGCCTTTGAGGAATTGAAGAGAAGATTAACAACAACACCTGTCTTGACTCTTTCTTCAGGGTCAGGAGATTTTGTTGTTTACAGTGATGCATCAGGAAGTGGACTAGGATGTGTCTTAATGCAACATGGCAAGGTCATTGCTTATGCATCGAGACAGTTGAAGGTCCACGAGAAGAACTACCCAACACACGATCTGGAGTTAGCAGCAGTTATATTTGCATTGAAGATTTGGAGGCACTACCTTTATGGGGAGAAGGTAGATATCTTTACAGATCACAAGAGTCTAAAGTATGTATATACTCAGAAGAAGCTTAACATGAGGCAGAGACGTTGGCTTGAATTGATGGTAGACTTTGATATAGATCTACAGTATCATCCGGGAAAGGCGAATGTCGTAGTAGACGCTCTCAGCAGGAAGCCTACGGCTTATTTCTTGACGATGCAGCCCGAGTTATTGAGAGATCTACAGGAGCTTCAGATAGAGGTTGTTTTATCAGGACAGAGTGGATTACTGACTAATCTTGAAGTTAAGTCATCACTCATGGAGAAGATTAAAGAGGCATTGCCCAGCGATGCGAGATTTCGAAGGCTGAAAGAGAGGACGGAAGCAGGCATGCAGACAGGACTTCGCATACACGAAGATGGGATATTGAGGTTTGGAAATCGCCTGTATGTTCCAAATGGAGAATTGAGACATGAGTTAATGACTGAAGCACATAGCTCTATGTACTCTGTTCACCGAGGAGGAACCAAGATGTACCGAGACTTGAGACAGTATTACTGGTGGCATGGAATGAAAAGGGAGATTGCAAGATTTGTGGCCAAATGCTTAGTCTGCCAGCAAGTAAAGGCCGAGCATCAGAGGACTGCAGGTATGTTACAGCCGCTTCCTATACCAGAATGGAAGTGGGAACATATCACGATGGATTTTGTCACAGAATTTCCACGGAGCCCCAGCGGAAGAGATGCAGTATGGGTTATTGTGGATCGACTCATTAAATCGGCACATTTCTTGCCATTTAGAGTTGGACAGTCCACGGAGGTACTAGCCGACATGTATATGCGACAAATCGTCAAATTACATGGAGTACCGGTTAGTATTGTATCGGATCGGGATTCAAGATTTATATCTTATTTCTGGCGAAGCATGCAAGAGAGTCTTGGCACTATACTCAAATTCAGCACCGCTTACCACCCCCAGACAGATGGCCAATCGGAGCGCACCATTCAGATTTTAGAGGATATGTTGCGATCATGTATGCTAGACTTTGGAGGGTCTTGGGAAGATCATTTGCACTTGGTGGAGTTCTCCTACAACAACAGTTATCAGTCCAGCATTCAGATGGCACCATTTGAGGCATTATACGGAAGGAAGTGCAGATCGCCTATATGTTGGAGTGACGTTGGTGAACGTCAAATACTGGGTCCAGAATTGGTAACGCAGACAGTAAAAAAGGTAAAACAGATTCAGAATCATCTTCGAGCAGCTCAGGACAGACAGAAGCATTGGGCTGATACACACAGGCGTCCCCTAGAGTTCAAAGAAGGAGAGCACGTATTCTTGAAGATTTCACCCACTCGAGGTACCATTCGATTTGGGAGCAGAGGCAAGTTGAGCCCAAGGTATATTGGGCCATTTGACATTCTAGAGCGCATTGGTGAGGTGGCTTATCGTCTTGCATTACCACCATCCTTAGAGGGAGTGTATGACGTATTCCACGTCTCACAGCTGCGAAGGTACGTGACCGACCCAAGTCACGTAGTCGATCATTCAGAGATCGCAGTAGGCCCAAGCTTGAGATATGAAGAACAACCAGTTGGCATCCTTGACGTCAGTGAAAAGACATTGCGGGGACAGACAATCAGACTGGTTCGTGTAGCATGGAAACATCATTCTCCTGGAGAATCGACTTAGGAATGAGAAGATAGTATGCGCCAGCGTTATCCTCACTTGTTCGAGAATGCAGTTGGTAACTAAGCAACCTTGTATTTTGTAGTTCTTCCTTTAGTAGCTTATTCTTTGATTGCGAGGACGCAATCCTCTTAAGGGGGTAGATTGTAAACACCCTATTTTCAGAATAATTTTAATATAATTTTCCCGAATTTTTGGGCATTTTCTGGATGAAGAACCAAGGTAATTGTGAGTTAAAGATTTTTAAATGCTGTTAATTGGTGTTAAAATATTATAGAAATAATATTTTATGGTGTAAAATGGAAAACCGGACATGGAGTATTTTTCTGTGAATTTATTGGACTCCGGAGTAGCGTTTAAGCCCTAAAACTATTGGATTGTTAAACCAAACCAACCCTGATTAAACCAAACCAAACCAGACTGAACCGAACCAGGCCAAACCCAGCCTAGCGGGTCGGGTCGGGTTGGATCTGAGACAAACCTGACCCTAACCGAACCCTAATTCCATTTCAGGTCGGAACAGAATTTCTGACCCGGCGGCGCGACCTATAAGGACGCCTCGACGTTCGTGCCCTAGGCAACCGCCTCCTCGAGATCCTAAGCAGCCGTCTCTCTCTTTCTCTCCAGCCGCCGCTTCCCACCCTGATCTGAACCCTAACGCCGCCCGTACCTGCCGCTCGACTCCAGACCCCGACTCGGCTCCGCCACAGCGGACGAACCTCGTCGACCCCTAACTCCCCAGCCCCCTCGACATCTTCCTCCCCTCACCCCATCACCGCCTCCGCCCAGTCCTCCCCGGCGCTATCGTCGACCCCTAACTCCGGCACCGTCGTCGACCAAGCCCACTCCATCCGAGTCCACCCAGCCCCGCTCGTCCCTCGCCGAGCTACAGCCCGCGTGAACTCACTCCGGCCCACGTGAGTCTCCGGCCGACTTTGCAGAAGCCGCCGCCTAGTCGACCTCGCCGACCCCGAGACCGACCCCCTCCGGCGAAGCCCCCACCGCTGTCACGATCGGAACCCTAGCCTGGACGCACAGGACACAGCAACTCGATCGCAGGACACGACGTTGACCCTCGGACACGTGAGAATCAGCCTTCACGGAGCCCTGTTCAGGTAACGTTTCCACTCACCTCGTAAGCCCATTTTTGATTCCGTCAGTTGCGTCACGTAGACTGTATGACCCTCTCGGTGCCTGTGCAACTCGCTCGGTGCATCACGTCCTGTGATGATTGCAAACCGCGATCCAAAAACAGGAAAAATAATGCCCTGTTTCACCCCGGAACTAAGTGCGCCCCGCCAAACGGGACGACTTGGTCACACGCGGTCTTTACCGAAACGTACGCGTCGTTGATACGGACGTGTGGGATTTCATAGAAGCCAATTCGGATGTGCGTGCACACCGAAATCAACGCGTATCCGTCGACAACGCCCCATATCCGTCTATTCTGGAATATGCTGTAACTTTGTGTACACACGTCGGATCGAGACAAAACTTGTGCCATCGGACTCGTAGCAATACGCTGGTCCTGTGACCCAAGTTTGGTCCGATTCTGAGAACGTTGACAAAATCGCGTATCATGGGCCCTATAGGCTCCACTTGACGGGCGATTTTGAGATCGGCTCATCGGAATCCAATTCTGAAAGTTTCGTTGGGTTCGTACCCTCGTTCCTGACTTGTAGACACTGAGTTTAAGGAATTTGGAGACCTTTGACCCTGACCCACTTTTCGGTGCAAAGTGGCCCCCATATGGACCCACTTTGGCCCAAAAATGTCATTTTTGCCCCTGTGTCCAAATTGGACTTAAGGACAGGCATTTCTAGCTATTTGATATCTTCTGAGATGGTTGGTAAAGTTTATTATAGCTTTTGGAGGAGTACCCACAGGATCCACTGATACCGGGACGATTGTTGATATTCAAACATCAGGCAAGTGTACCTTGCCAAACTCTGCAGTATTGTTACATATTTCCCTTGCTTCATTATATTGCTGTGCATGCTTAACCTAGGACCGTGTGACGTACTTAGCGTCCGATTATTAGTCGGATTCCAACACTGTACGGTATTGGGTATTGTCATCTAGAGATGGACATTCGTGACACTTTATATTCTCGTACTTGTCTTACCAAGTACACTTTGACCCAAGACACTTGACACTCCTCATGAGACAGGATCTTCCCGAGATATTCGTGGTGATTCTGTATAGGATACAGGACTTGACAGAGATACTATATTCTTAGATACATTATGACTTGTTGCATTAGCTATGATCCCGCTTGACATAGACATGAGACGTTATGGTCATGATATGCGTGGTTACATTGGGTGGGGAGAGATACACAGGCTACAGGCTGTTTTATATATATATTCTATTATTGAGAGGTCGTAGACTCTCGGAGCAGAGCTAGACCCACTACCGGTTATTACCGCTACTGGCTCCCCGACACAGAGCTTGTAGTGGCTCAGCCTGAGTAGTCGTGATGCTCTCACTTGCATTTTCACTTAGATGGTTACTTACTTGCCCTATTTATTCCATTTATTTTCTGCACTGCATTTATTTTGGCATGAGCTTTCTTGTACCTTGCTATGTCCCCTGAGGACCTGGATCCAAATTATGTCCCCAGGATTTGAAGATGAGATCTATCCTGAGGTATACGGGACCGGAGCAGGAGCTAATCCAGGAGCTGTACCGCCATCCGAGGATGAGGTGTTAGCCGAAGACTTCTCCTGAGCATCCATGTTTCATGCTCAGTATTTATTATTTATTTCAGTCATTTACTTTCTGGTCTGTTGAACCATTGTATTAGATATTTATCGGGTTGTTCCCCGAAGCATTTTGTTGAGACTAGCTGATGATTTACATTCCTTATTATTCTGTGGATCATATTTTATATCTTGTGTGGATAAGATTAGTTGTGCCTGTTGTCGTAGACTTGATTTTACAGCTTAAGTATGCCCTGATGGATCCATTAAATTGGGTTTGTCCATCGGTGCGTACTGCTGGCCATTGCCACGTATCCGGTCCCACGGTATTTTGGGACTGGGGCGTGACAAACCGCATATGCGACGTTTGGACGGTGCTTGGGCTTCCTAGGCGGTATGTGGACTCTCTCTGCCCTGTGTTGCGATGAGCTCTCCCCTTAACCGGGAAGGGAGAAGAAAAGTCGATCGGCTATGCAACACCTCTATCTTATCTGGTCTATCTCCCGTTCCCTCGCCTACCGCCGTTTAAACCCTTGGATGGTAGAACAATGTGAGTTTGCCAAGAGAAAAGTACAAATGAAAATAACTACAGACAACAATAAGCTAAACTAACACCCCCTTCAAATGCAAGAGAATCAACCATCAAGAGTCATGGTAGTCAAAGGCGTGCCTAAGACGCGCCTCACCGCAAGGTGCAATAATTGTGTCTCGTACCTCACTAGGCAAGACCCCTTTCTCCAGGCGCAGCCAAGACGCACCTTAGGTGAACCTTTCTGAAGGCACAATCAAGAAAATGCACCTTATGGTTTATTTTATTTTTAAAAAATAATTAGGCAAGAAGATAACTCTTACCTCGTACAAGTAGTTGGTTACAATTTTACTGAAAAAACTAAAATATACTAAAAGTGTGGTAGGGATAATACAAATTATTGTTAATTCTGTTTACTGCTATTGCTGCTCTGCTAGTTCACTTGGTTATATTTTAACATATTTTTGTTGGTTTTAAACAGTAGCTCCTGGAAGCGTAAAAAGATCGAGACGATGAACCAGGCAGTTATGAGGATTAACTTGATGTCTCGATTTGCGTGATCCACAGTCATCTCCTCGGAAACGGTCGTTGATTTCGAGTCCCTAGAAATCCATTCGAGGATCAAGCCAGATCCTGTATTAAATGGAGATTCGACAGCTTGGCAAAGACTTGTCTATGCGACCCGCCATCCATGCGGTCCAAAGTTATCTCTTCCATGCTTCTTATTCAAAGTATCCCAAACTTATTAGTTTGAAAACTTTGAAGGGGGTCTTGTAGAAGCATAGAAAATCTGGATCCATGCGTCCAAGAACCATGCATCCCGCATTCGACTAAGAAGAAACCAGGCCATAGGATGACCATACCGTAGAAAAAAGCTGCATCCTTGCACCCCAAACATTGGCCGTATAAAGGCCTGACACAAGGATTATGTTTGACACAGAATCCTGACAAAAATGATTTTCTGAACTCTTCGAAAAATGTGTGCACACTAAGCAACAAGAAGTTCTCGTCGGACTAATAATGACTTCTGGCAAACGTGCAGCGCCACCCATACGAGAACTCATGTGTGCTAGACTCTATGTGTTTTATACGTCTTTGGCCCTATGCATTCCAGACTCCATGCATTCGATGCATCTCTAGACCTATGCGTCATAGACTCCATGAGTTCAATGCGTCTCTGGCCCTCTGCATTCCAGACTCCACGTGTTCCATGTGTCTCTGGCCCCCTGCGTTCCAGACTCCATGCGTTCCATGTATCTCTGGCCCCCTGCGTTCCAGACACCATGTGTCTCATACGACAAAATCTTTCTGTTGTGACTGAAGAGATTCTCTCCAACTAAATGTGGGTCACGTGTCAAGCTGACCAAGTCACGCATACAAAAGACGAGAACCGCCAAGATCTCCGACAACAACAAATCCCAACAAAACATCCACGTGATAGCCTGGCCTGGACTCAACCCATACTAGGCACCCACAGTTGCAACCGTATTCTGTTGAAGGAGTCCCCTGCGACCACCAAACAGAAGGACATGTGACAGCTATAGTCCATCAGCATGATGGCTATAAATAAGAATAACTTGGACGTCCCAAATGATTGCTTCTTATGCTTCAAAGAGATACCAAACTCTCCCAGAGAGCTACGTGCGTGCACACAAGCTCAAGAGAGAGAGAGAGAAG
Organism: Iris macrosiphon; assembly: GCA_036927795.1. Taxonomy (NCBI): domain Eukaryota; kingdom Viridiplantae; phylum Streptophyta; class Magnoliopsida; order Asparagales; family Iridaceae; genus Iris; species Iris macrosiphon. Next base: position 99,889,371 of record JAYESA010000009.1, read on the forward strand.
AGAAGAGAGCACCCCTGACTCATTCGTCGGACCGTCAATGGAGTAAAGGAGCTGCCATAGCGCTCGATCTCCACCGCCGCACTACCCAGATTAAATACTGTACTTAGATTGTCAGTTTAGGACTTCTTTGTACTTTTTATTTGTTATTGAACAAAACAATTTTAATGACAAATAAAGACTGGAAGATATTAACTTAATAGGTGGCAGAACTGGAACATATAAACGTAAAGGCATACTACTTTTATAAATGAAAGCATTTCCAAAAGATGCAGATTAAAAAAATTTGAACAAAGTCCTTGTTGCAGTTTTAAAAGTACAAACTGGGGCAGAAAAGGTAAGAAATAAGAACAAAGGAAAGTAAAATTTTCATATAAACTTAAGCCCAAAATATACCTAACAAAACTGCAACAAAATGTTAAGATAAGGGTGATGTTTAGGTACCCTTTCCCCGACAAAAGTCATGCCACATTTGCGTTGCTATATTATCACAAAAATCTTTTCAAGCCTTTTTCACACTTCTTTGAACTGGCTGTGAATTATTTTGGGTGAATTGGTCAAACTGATATACGTTAACATTTTCGGATACGTTTCCTGCTTCTATGTCAACTTCCTCAACACATAATCGACCGTAAGGATCAATTCCAAGTATAAAATTATGCAAAATACAACAAACTATCACAAGGTCAACTTGGGTGGGGAAAGAGTAAAACTTCTTGGATCCTAGTATGCATAACCTATTCTTTAGTGTACCAAAAGCACACTCTATTTTATTGCACAATTTTAAATGCCTCCAATTGAATAGCTCCTTTGCATTCCTAGGTTCACACCCTTTGGTTTGTGACAGATGACACCTCACTCCACGATATGGGGCAATGAATCTAGGCATGGTCGTATATCCATCATCCACTAGATAGTACTTGTGGTCCTCGTTCCCCTTATTTGGGGAGCACAGATATGAAATACTTTCGGAATCGTTCGATCAGGATAGATTGAATCAAGATCTTTGTTGGTTATGGATTGGCTTCTTTGGAATCGATTTCCATATTCAATGGACCGTGCCCCAAGGACGGACTTAGCGGCAGAGTCAAGAGGGACCTCTCCACTACAAGTTTTCTTGCCTAGTTTTTACTGTCGCATTGTTGCTTTCTTGCTTTCGAGTTGGTTTTCGGATTTACGTTTTCTTAAACAATTTTGATAGATTTTATTGCTTTCGTTCATTGAACTGCACTTTCGTTTCGAGCTTGAAAAGATGAGAAGATGTATTGATCGTCTGTTTGGGCAATGCAGGTGATCGTGCAGTGGGCGTCGCGCTGGTGGAGTCTTGAAGCAACTCTTTCCTTTCCTCTCCCCACCAACTTGTGTCTATACTTCGATTAGTTGATCCTTCTTCCAAGTATTCACATCTAAAATCTTGCCCTCTTGATTGTTTCGATCAGACGATACCATAATAACTAAAAGATGTCAAGATAAAATGTAATAGACTTGGATTACTCTATGCTTGTCAATAAACTTGTAAATGATTACCTTGTTGCATGCTAGTTCGCTTAGAATGTTCTTTCATCATATCAATTCTAGTTATAACAATAATCTTCTATTATTATGCTATGTGTTTAACACTTTACTATAAGATAAATGATCAGGAAGACTATGCCAGTCAGATGATGCCATGTTACTTATCTCGTGCTTGTGTTGCCTTGAACTACCTCGATTGATAACCTAGTATAGACTTTGCTTGGTCACGGACAACTTGTGCACAAAGTCTTAGTTCCTGCGGATGGTCGCTGGGGCACTAGCACAAATTCGATCCGGACGGAACTCCCTAATAGTCGCCTGTTTCGGAAGGGATGACCTATAACGCCCATGTTCCTTACATTGCATGACATTCCATCCATGTACTATAACTCGTCCACTATGGCATCATGCCAGTGACCCCCATGTATATTTAAATTGTGCAAGCTAACTATGTTTTCGTGGCAGGGAAGGTCATGGTAAGTGTTGTGTAGGTGGTTCAGACGAATAGGTAAAGCTACCAGACGGTGGCATGTTTATTTTCGTAAATTTTTATAACTACTGCATGCTTATAAATTGAACTAAGGCAAGATAGAAAGACCACATAATAACTTGCATGCTTCACATAAACAACGTGTTGATTGGCAGTTGGGTTAGCTTGTCTTCACCAGTGCATTTTGATGTACTGACCCTCGTTGCAACAGGTTCTCTGTGCCAAGGCGACCCTACAAGGAGTTAAAGCATCTTCCCAATCTAGTCCACCTACCGGTATGCCCTGATCATGCCCTTGAAGTGTGTTTTGAAGTTCCAGGAGCGCATACCTTATGCAACTCTATGGAAAGGCGATAGCTTCGCCCAAAGGTGTCTATAGCTTTGAAGTTTTAGTAAGAGGATGTAAAGTATCGGATGGCTATCTCATTTTGCGTCTGCTTTTGTAAGCCTTCAAGGCACCATTTTGTACTTGTTCAAGAGTTTGTAAATGATGTTCATTATCAATAAAGAAATTTTTTCTTTGTTTCAATATTGTGTTCAACTATCTGTGTACTCTGAATATGTGCTCGTTATATCAAATACCTTGGCCTTGTGCATTGCCCAACCTAGGCACCCACGGTATCACACCCGGGGGACGACGATCGATTCCATTAAATTGGGGTGTGACAATACTTTTCTACATTCATATATATAACATATTAGGGCAACTATAAGTAATACCGTGGATAACTATAAGTAATATTTTGACAACTATATGTAATACTTTGGATAATTTTAAGAGAATTCAGAGGAGGTTTAGAGAGGGCATCCTTTAAAATTGTCCTATCACTAGCCGACCCCTCCCAACCAGCTAATACATATATGAACAGCTTGTTGGGTGTTACAGCAGCTAATACATTTTGTGTCAATGTATCTTTCCTACCCTTAAAACAAGGGGCATCTGATAAAGGCATTGTGGCTTGGATGTGGGTTACATCTATCAAACCAATACAATCCTCCAAATTAATAAGTTTTGTTAGTTAATTTAACAATTTCCCTAACAAATACGTAATAAATATACATACTAGATCAATTTTATCTCAAAGTAAGGAAACCATTCACAGTTTTCTCTTATCTCAATTGGGGTTTCAAACAATACTAGGAAAATACTTTATAAGCTTCTCAAGGACAACTGCCTCTTCAACGCACTAAACAAATGGGGAATGCTACAAAAGTCACTATATTTGGTTTATCCAAAAATCTCATATTTTCTCCAGCAAAATTAGTCTAATAAAGGTAAATATAATCTAAAATATAACATACACAAAAAATGTCAAGTGCATATACTATCCCAATATTAGTGCATACTCTGTTCTTTAACTAGTGCATACTCTGTTTAATGAAACATTAATATCACAGGCAAATATAGCTGAGTAGACTAAAAACTAAAAAAAATTGACTCAGGTTATGAAACAATAATATCACAGACAAATTATCACTATCCCAATGAAACTAAAGTTGTTAATTAACACAAAACTGACACATATTTCAAATCAAGCATGAATACACACGTATCATTTCCTATTGACAGAAAACATCATATATATAATTGAATACTAACTTGCTTCATGAATACATATGTTTCATTATGATCAGGATAATTTAGAATAAAATATAGGAGAAAATAGAATAGAATGTAGGATAATTTATGATCAGGATAATTTCGAACATAATGTAGGATAATTTAGGACAAAATTTAGAAGACAAAACTGACACAGACTTCAGATTAACAATTTTTTGCAAACAAATTAATCGACATTTTTGAACAAAATTTAGGACACAAAACTGACACGGACTTCTGATTAATAAATTTAGAACATAATTTTTTTACTAAGAACTATAAAGAATAAATGAAATATCATGATTGTTTAGAACATAATGTAGGAGAAAACAAATTAAATCCTTAGAAAAATCAAGATTTTGCAAAAATAATTGTCCAAACATCGTTATTAACTCAGATACATCAAGAAATACGCACAGATCTACAATAGACATAAATCTAAGAAATACAAAACAAAAATTGACAGCTTCCTTGGTAATCATGTACATGTTTGCCATTAATTCAAAGTTGAATGAGCTTTGTTGTATAACAAACGAAAGAAATACAAATAGGTCCTATATAGAAAATCTAAGTACAATATTTTTGTTTCTAGAGAGTGTGACAATGGAGATCGAGTACTGCAATGACTTATTTACTCCGTTGATGATCCGATGAAGGAATAAGAATATTTTCTTCACGTTTCTCTCCCATGTGTCCTCCTTTGTCGTGGGTATGATACCCTATTATTTATAGCCATCCAGGTTGGATAGCTCATGCGCGTGCATATGCTATGGGCTTCTATTTGGTGGCCGCGTGGAGCTCCTTCAACAGAATACAGTTGCAACTTTGGATGTGTACCACGGTCAGGTCACCACGTGGTCTTGGTTGGAACATGTTGTTGATGAAATCCCGGTTGGGAGACGGGGTCATTTTCAACCCATTGTGCTACTTAGTCAACTGGACACGTGGTCAGCACTGATTATGTGAAGATATTTTTGTTTGTAACAAAAAGATCATGCAAGCTAAGGGACTGTCATGCCCCAGTCCCAAAATACGTAGGACTAGGATTTCGTAACACGTCAGCCGTATATATATGGCAACTCCAATATATGGAAACCATAACACACGCGTACGCTGTATTATGAATAACAATTCACAAGTGGTATATATATGTCACAAGTCACAGGGCATAACTAAATCTCATCCACAGAATAAATAAATAAATCAATAACCAATCAACTATAAAACTGAATCTCAATATGAAGTATATATATGTCATAAGTCACAGGGCATAACTAAATCTCATCCACAGAATAAATAAATAAATCAATAACCAATCAACTATATAACTGAATCTCAATATGAAGTATCAAAGTATGATAGTCGGGTGGAAACAAATCCACTGCAATTCGACTATACTAAAAACTACAAAATGAGAGAAGAGATCCAACTCTAATATAAGATAAATGTCCACAAGGAAAATAGCAACTAGAATATCCATCAGCTGCGATGAATCAGAGGTACTCTGAAGGTAAGACCTCCTCAGTCTGGTATGAAGCGTCAGGTCCAGGTCCATACTCCTGTGGATACTCCTGCAAGTCTATACCTGGAAAGGGACCAGGTCCTCAGAGGGACATAACAAGATACATAGAAACATGCCAATAAAGTACTGAAAGTAAACATCCAATGGGGTCGCCTAACCATCTATTTGATTGCAGTTTAAGAACAACTTTCCAACAAGTGGGCTATCTGACCATAAATAGGATTGGCATGATTCTCTCGGAGAATCAGGGGCCTACAAAGCATGTCGTCTTTTGAACGCCAGAGGCCCCCAGGTAATATAGGGGTCATCATGACCGTGCATCTCCGACGGAGCGTACGGGTTACAAAAAGGAAAGTACAAAGGAGCCCAAACGCCTTACTTGTTGTTCTCCCCACTCCATGCTCTAAGCATGTCACATCCATGACACGATGAAACCTCTAAATAACTGCCAGGTCTTCTAGCATGCAAAATTATTATCAGCAGTTATCCCTATCTGTCGCACGTCCTCTACGTACCAGTGGCCAGCCGAGTACGCAAGTCCGTGTCCAACATGAGACTCATACTCGTGTAATAACTGTGTCATGGCCAATGAAATAATAAAATGCCTCATGATAATGGGGTGGTCTCATAAACTTGGTCAACATGCATATACATAGTAAAAACAGAATACGACGCCACCGTCGTTGCACCCAAGTTATTCTTGGACGCGCAGTTTATATAGCAATTAAAATATTTGAACTAAATGGACAGAAATAAAATACATGCAACATATGAAAATATAAATCACAGTACAATGGCAAGGTATACTTGCCTGGCAAGAAAGCTGCATAGTACCAATAACCTGCTCCTGAAGTCTCCCAGACAATCCAATGGTCCTATATACATATAATATAATACAATACATCATCAGCCATTACACTAGCACATACACAACCATAATTACACTAAACTCAGAGGGTACACTAGGGGTAATACTGGTCATTTAGCAGGGTCAAGCGTGCATCTAACTGCACGGGTGTCATGTCTTTGATTGATGTGCATAATCAGATAGTCAATCACTAACATGTCTAAGGCAGTACGTCAATGTACACAAGGCGGTCAACTCATAATTTCTCAGGGTCACATGGTTAATGTAAATACGGGATATCCTTAATTAATACTAGGGTCTCACAATATAGTATATATATAATCCTAACTAGTATTAGCATTTAATTACCTCACAGTATATATTCACATACTTAAATATATATCTGTATATACCAAATTTAATACTATACACATATACATACGTATACGCATACGAGTCACTGGGTTCACCGATACGGTTCTGAAACCAACCAACTAAATCTGTTATGAGGTAGTACGTTAAACCCTATACTATGCACATACATAGAATCACGAAGGAAGAGGGGACAGGTACGAAACTTGGCGTGCACGAACGGGGTCGACAATGATGGCGATGAGGTTGATGATGATGATGATGGTGGTGATGATGATGATGGTGATGATTATGATGATGATGATGGTGACGACGGAGGCTGCCAAAGTCGGAGCTCAGGCGAGGTCAGGGACGTTCGGCGAGGGGAGAGGAGTCGAGGGAAAGACGCTGGTGGTGGTGAACCACTGTGCTCAGGGGTGACCCGGCTGCTCGGGAGAAGACCGGAGGGAAGTTGATGGTGGGGGGAGTCGGAGAAGAGGGTGTCGTGTGTGCACAGCGGTTGCAGAGGCGAGGGGGCTTTGCGGGGACGCTGTGGTCGGGCTCGACGAAAAAGGCCGACTGGTCGTGCTTCTCGTGGATGGACAGGATCGGCTCGACGGTTTAGGCGTCGAGGGGTGATTCTGACGATATAGGGTGGCTGGATCCGGCGGTGCTTCTGGCTGACAGTGGTGGTGGACTAGCCGGGGATGGTGCAGTCGACGGAGGGACAGTCGTGATGGTGGCTCTGTCGTTAGGAACGGCGGAGGAGATGACCGGAGGGAGCGGAGGATCCGTCGGGATGAGGGTCTACTGGATGGGGAGGCTATGATGGTGATGATCGGTTGGGTTTGATTTTAGGGTTAAGGTTTTGTGGGTTTTGCTTTCTTGAGTGATGGTGAGGATGATGTAGAAAATTAATGGGGAGGTATTTGCATCTGGGAGATGATAATGATGGTGACCTCCTAGGGATTAGGGCCGACCATGTGCCTCATTGGGATGGGGGATGGCTTTGGGAAAAGGGTTATGAGGTAATATATATATATATATATATATATATATATATATATATATATATATATAGGAGTGTGGGTGGTTACGATGTTGCTCCACTTAAATGGAGGGTTAAGATTAAACATGAAGGGAGTGCCCAAACCAAAGGAGAGAGAGTGGACAGTTCAATGAGGGAGGGGTTATTTTTTTCATGGGTCTTGACCAATAGGATGGTGACACATCACTGTACTTTTGCAAATAAGTCCCCAACAATTAAAAAATTGCACAAAAAATAGGTTTTTGCATTGAATGCGAGAAAATATCATGTTTGGTGTGATGTAGGGGATAAAAAGGGTGTGTGGTGTTTAGTATGAGTCTTGAGGGTGTGAATGGGGGTTTGGTTTGATGTTGGGTCTAGTTTTGGGTCAAGTTGGGTCCTTACATCAATTTAATTAAAATTGATGTAAATGGTGTTCTAAAATTAATTGGAAGTACATGGGGCTAAAATTATGTGGGACATAAGTTTCATAGACGTAGAAGACTCAGAGTAGAATATTATCATAATTTGGGTTGCACAAAATGGTTCAAGATTGTCTCTCCAATTTTGATTGGAACGCACAAGGATACAAAGTTAAATTTATTTAGAATTAAAAATAAATGTCCGCGACGAATATTGTGCGACTAAAATGAAGCACAAGAGAGCATATTTATGTGTTACACCAAGGTCAGAATGGAAGACGGGCATGTCTAGGACAAATGTGTGAAATTTGTAGGAAGGTAATGGCTATTGTAGTGCTCCAATTATCGAAGCAACGGTAAGGTGCACTAAGTGATATAAATATTATAAAATTATCTAAAACAAAATTTTCTATTTCTAATTAGATTCAAACTAGCCCTAGTCTCTCTATCTAAACTTAAGTAGGGCTAAATTTTGGTCGAGGGGGTTTACAATCTACCCAACTTAAAAGAATTTTATCCTTGAAATTAAAAGTAAGGCATAATTTGTTAAATCTTTCACATTCGTATATAAGACAAGTCTATTGCAATCTCTTCCAAAATTTTAGATAACAAAATCTTTTCAAATCTATCGCAATAACTTCAAATTTAAAATATCCACTGTTTAATCAAAATTCCACCAATCGTAATCTATTCTTAATTTTTAAATAACCACATCCAAATTTAATTCAAATCTTTATGACATCATCCCACCTCAAATTTTAAATCACAATTTTCAACTATCATAACCTTCTCTAGATTTTGAACGATAAACAATTATAATCGAATCTTATTCCTATTCTCAACAAAAAATTTTGTACCCTTCAAATTTTAAATTTAATTCCATCCTCAACATTTCAAATAGGTGATCCAACAATCAAAATTTAACTCTTAATTCAAATCATCAAATTATAAAAAATTAAAATCTAATTTACCCCTTGTTCAAGTCTAAAATTCTATATTTATCCAAAAAATTTAAATCGATGATTCAACCTTAAATATTTAAAATTTAAATCATGTGCTCCAATTATAAATATTTGGTTCGTAATATCGAAATGAAATCCTTATCGTCTTAATCATTCTTCTAAAAATTTCCAAAATTTCAATGACTTAAATCTCTTAATCTAACCTTACTTGATCACAATCAAAAAAAATTTCTCCTCAAGTTGATAATACAATTTCTACCCAACTTAGAATTTACCCATCTATCACATAAGGCTATACATTTAAGAAAAATGTCCTCAAATTATTTAATCATGATATTCAATCTTTAAAAGTTTTTTAACACCAAATATATCACATATGATATGCCCTTAATTACGAAAAATAGTCACCAAGTAATATGATTGGCCTATGGGTATATCTAGTACTATCCGTGTATCAAACTTATACCAAGCATGAGCGTTCATCTTTCTGAAATAGGGGAAGACGGAGAAAAACAATAAAGAATTCAAGGAAGAGGTAATAGAATACAAGTATGGGGTTCAAGGAGATTAAAGAATTCAAAAAGAGAGTTGTTAAGGCAGTTGTGGATTAAAATCCTAATTTGGTAAATTCTTATTCGCATGTTCATATTAGTACAGTTATGTAACTGATAAGATATACTCTGACCTGTCTAGAGGGCAAGTATATTCGTCTACTAGTCAACTATATATCTCAATCTACGTAAAGTAGTCATACGAAGAGCGAACCAAGAGCACTAAGGTTAGCTAGATCATAATACACTGATTCTGATTTAGACAATGTATTAGTAGGCATCCCCAATAACACATATGTCATGAACAAGCTCGATAAAAGAATAAGCTTGCAAAACTAGGCTATAAAATAACAGCATAAGTCGAGGTAGTACAGAAAATATAAGTACGCTGGATTATGATGAAAGAAAGTATAAAATAATTTCAAGTTCACCAAGATGATAAGACTCATCAGGTGTTGTGCCTCTATACTTGCTATACTAACTCCTTGTCTAAGTCTCTAGTCGACCAAATGGGGGTATGGGCCTCTAAGTTCTACAGTCTGGATAAACACTATTTTCTTATACTAGCATATAGTTGGTGTCATTCAATTATAATTCATTAATGGGTCAAAAGGACTATGTGATACTAGGTTGTGAGGCATACTACCCAACTTAAAAGAATTAACTAATATTGTAACTACTTTGTGAGGATAACGTTGAAACTCTTGTTAGGGTATACGAAAAAAGATCTTGGTACTTATTAGGGTATCCTATTGCATTATATAGGTAATGGCCATTTTAAGTCTTAATTATATTACTTAAAGAACAAAGCGTTAATATTAAGAATAGAGAAGTTACTGACTCTCAAGTGAAGGAGGATGTAACCTATATGGAGATATGTGGAACAGATTACTTGATTTGAAACAAAAGGATAATCATAAAATTATAATCTAAATGAGCAACTCAAACTATCAAGTTCTAACTACTAAGCACATAATTTTAAAATTCAAGATTAACAACTATAATCCTAGCAAACTATATATCCTAACATAAAATAAAGTCACTTGGCCTACAATCAGTAGGGTCAAGTGGCACGAATTGAAAGATGAAGGAAAAGTTTTAGTCGTCGCACAAATAGCGAGCGTTAAGGTTTCAGAATAACAAGATATAAAATTAAATAGAGAGACTCTTGATAATATCATGGTTTCCTAAGGAAATGTGGTATGCTAATCTCTGTGTTTGAGGTATGATCAAGAAAAATATTCTATTCATTCCTCTTGGCTTCCTAAGGTACTGTTATGCTAATACCAAGACAAAAATCTAAATTTATAATTCTCTAATATTATCTCACTATGAAAGTTAGGTTTAGTCCTAATATTCAACTTTGGATTTCTATTGGTTCCTCAATACTAGGGTCAAATAATATGGTCAAATTTCTAACTAACCATAGTAGTGTTTATACTACTCTCAAGTCCTTCATAAATATATCAAGGGGTAATGGTCAATTAATCTATAGGTAAGGAATGCTAGGGTTCATTAGGTATTCTAAACTTAGTGATGTGTCAATATCTAGTAGTATTCTTAGTAGTAACGTTATCCTAATTATCATCCTAACAACAAAGATTCCTATATTCTAGCAGAAGGCTATACTCAAGGAACTATTAGGGAAGTACATGAATTAAGAAGGATACAATTATCTAAATAGAACAGACCGGAAGGAAAGTGAGTCATAGTCAAATGTGGATGAGATCCTACACTCTAATCCTATTTGTAGGCTTGCTCGGTACAGTAACATAACCGAGAAAATATACTCTCGACCTGCATAGGCCACCACTAAAAACATGTCACGTCCAATCCCAAAATACGTAAGTCTAGAATTTCGTAACACGCCAGCCATATGTATATGGCAACTCCAATATATGGAAATAATAACACACACGTACGTTGTATTATGAATAACAATTCACAAGTGGTATATATATATCACAAGTCACAGGGCATAACTAAATCTCATCCACAGAATAAATAAATAAATCAATAACCAATCAACTATATAACTGAATCTCAATATGAAGTATCAAAGTATGATAGTCGGGTGGAAACAAATCTACTACAATTCGACTATACTAAACACTACTAAATGAGATAAGAGATCCAACTCTAATATAAGATAAATGTCCATAAGAAAAATAGCAACTAGAATATCCATCAGCTGCGATGAATCAGAGGTACTATGAAGGTAAGACTCCTCAGTCTGGTATGAAGCGTCAGGTCCAGGTCCGTACTCTTGTGGATACTCCTGCAAGTCTATACCTGAAAAGGGACTAGGTCCTCAGAGGGACATAACAAGATACATAAAAAAATGCCAATAAAGTACTGAAAGTAAACATCCAATGGGGTCGCCTAACCATCTATGTGAATGTAGTTTGAGAACAACTTTCCAACAAGTGGGCTATCAGACCATAAATGGGATTGGCATGATTCTCTCGGAGAATCAGGGGCCTACAAAGCATGTCGTCTTTTGAACGCCAGAGGCCGCCAGGTAATATAGGGGTCATCATGACCGCGCATCTCTGGCGGAGCGTACAGGTTACAAAAAGGAAAGTAGAAAGGGCCCAAACGCCTTACTTGTTGTTCTCCCCACCCCATGCTCTAAGCATGTCACATCCATGACACGATAAAACCTCTAAATGCCAGCCGAGTACGCAAGTCCGTGTCCTACATGAGACTCACACTCGTGTAATAACTGTGTCATGGCCAATGAAATAATAAAATATCTCATGATAATGGGGGTGGTCTCATAAACTAGGTCAACATATATATATATAGTAAAAACAGATTACGATGCCACCGTCGTTGCACCCAAGTTATTCTTGGACGCGCAGTTTATATAGCAGTCAAAATATATGAACTAAATGGACAGAAATAAAATACATGCAGCATATGAAAATATAAATCACAGTACAATGGCAAGGTATACTTGCCTGGCAAGAAAGCTGCATAGTACCAATAACCTGCTCCTGAAGTCTCGCAGAAAATCCAATGGTCCTATATACATATGATATATACAATACATCATCCGCCATTACACAAGCACATACATAACCATAATTACACTGAACTGAGAGGGTACGCTAGGGGTAATACTGGTCATCTAGCAGGGTCAAGCGTGCGTCTAACTGCACGGGTGTCATGTCTTTGATTGAAGTGCATAATCAGACAGTCAATTACTAACATGTCTAAGCCAATACGTCAATGTACACAAGGCGGTCAACTCACAATTTTTTAGGGTCACATTGTTAATATAAATACGGGATATCCGTAATTAATAATAAGGTCTCACAGTATAGTACATATATAATCCTAACTAGTATTAGCATTTAATTACCTCACAGTATATATACACATACTTAAATATATATCTGTATATACCAAATTGAATACTATACACATACACGTACGTATACGTATACGAGTCACTGGGTTTACCGATACGGTTCTGAAACCAACCAACTAAATCTGTCATGTGGTAGTACGTTAATGTTACGCTCCAGTCCTAAAATACGTAGGACTAGGACACGTAAGCATACCAGCCGTATGGATATGGCAACTCCAATATATGGAAACCAAAACCCATACGTACGCTGTAATATGAATATCAAATCCACAAGTGGTATAAATCTCTCACAAGTCACAGGGCATAATCTAAATCTCATCCACAGAAATCATATATAAGTAAATAACCAATATCTATGAAACTAGATCTCAATATAAAGTATCTCAAGATGACAGTCGGATGAAAACAAATCCACTACCAACTAGAATAAAGAATTAATAAGACAAATATAATGTAAGTACAACAACTATCAACCACTGAGACTCGAAGAGAAGACCTCCTCGGAACATAAGTAACCGGTCCAGATCTGCGCTCCTGCGAATTCTCATGAACATCTACACCTGGAAAGGGACCAGGTCCTCAGAGGGACATAACAAGATACATAGAAGCATGCCATAAAGTAAATACTGAATAAATAAAGGGGTCTGCTAACTATCTAAGTGAATGCAATTTAAGGATAACTTGAGGGTATAGGAAAGTGTAGGCTAGACATATGCTAACGTAATTCACCAATCATGACAACTGGCCAGTATATGCCACATATGCCCCCATACAAGGGCGCTGTAATATAATAATATCCAACTCCGAAGAGCATGGCATCTGTATAGTATATCGTCCATATCGCTCCGTAGAACATGGCATCAGTATAGTATATTGTCCATATCGCTTCGAAGAACGTGGCATCAGTGTAGTATATATCGTCCATATCACTCCGTCGAGTGTGGCATCAGTGTAAAGGAAGTGGGTGTCCCATACGCCTACTAGTCGTCCTCCCCGTCCAATGATCTATGCATGTTGTATCCATAACACGCTATAGCTTCTACACCGAGACGGAGTGCAAGTATCGGTGCCGTAACTCTGGCTCATAGTCTATCGTTAGAACAATAGTCCAACCTTACAACCAAACAAGGACAAGGATTGGACCTTCGTACTACAATAGTCTATGCTCTGACTACTAATAACTGTTATGTCTTCTAATATGCATCACTATTAGCAGTTATACCCTATCCGTTGCACGACCTATACGTACAGGTGGCCAACCGCATACGCAAGTTCGTGCCCAACATGAGACTCACAACACGTGTAAGAAATGTGTCAAGGCCTGGGGAGTCATACCGATAACTCCACAACTTTAGGTGGGTCTACTAGACCTAGGTCAGACACAAGTCCTAACGTCAACGCCTTCATTGACTGTACCTGAGTCTCTCTCGGACGCGCACAGTTATATAATATTAAAATACATAAACATGCAACTAAACTAATAATTAAATTTAAATAGTACAACAAGGCAAGGTATACTTGCCTGGCAGGAAAGCTGCGAAGCACCAATAACCTGCTCCTGAAGTCGCGTAGATAAATCTAATATCCTATATACATGTGATATAATACAATACAACATCAGTCATTACACTAGCACATACACAACCATATATATACTGGACTCAGAGGGTACGCTAGGGGTAACACTGGTCAACTAACACGGTCAATTGCACGACTAATTATGCGGGTGTCCTATATTAAATGTTGTATCAAAGTCAGACAGTCAAAATAACATATGTCTAGGCCAGTACGTAAATGTACACAAGGCAGTCATCTAACATGTTTTTAGGGTCAACATGGTCAAGGTAAACACAGAATAATCCACAGTGTCCTAGGGTCGTACAATATAAATACATATATAGTCATAAGCACATAATTACTTATATAATACATCCATCTATATATATATATATATATATATATATATATATATATATATATATATATATATATATATATATATCACTTAAATTCTAATACGCGTATGTGTACGCATATAAGTCATTGGGTTCACCGACTCAGGGTCTGATATTAGCTAACAGTCATAAAGCAATACTCATAGCATACACAAGCACACATAAAAAGGAGAAGATGGACAGGTTCGAACCTCGGGGTACGCACACGGAAATAACGGTAACGACGATGAGGTTGACAATGGTACGGTTGACGACGATGACGATGACGTTGATGATTATGATAATTACAACTACGATGATGATGATGATGGTGATGCTCATGGTGAAGATGATGGTGATAATCATGATGGTGATGACGAGGATGATGATGTGGGTGATGGTGATGACGAGGACGATGATGTGGATGATGGTGATGACGAGGATGGTGACTGGGACGATTAGGGTTAGAGATGATGATGTTAATGAATGGTGAAGAGTATAATGTTGATAATGATGATGGGTGTTGATGCTGCTGACCGGAGTCCGGCTAAGGGGGAGGTCCGGCCATGGAGGTTGAGTAGGGAGGAAGGGGTCGATAACAGGGAGAAGCTGGGTCGAGGTCAGGGATGAGGGGAGGTGGTGGTAGTATTACTCAAGGAGGAGGAAGGAGAGGATAGGGAAGAGGGAGGAGTTCATGGTGGTGTTGGTGGTGTGGGTTGCTGCCGGCGGGAAAGTGGTGCCCGGTGGTGGTGGCAAGGCGGTTCAGGGAAGGAGGGAAGAGGAGAAGAATGATGGTGGAGGTCGAGGGGTCGGGGTGATGCCCAGGTCGGAGAAGATAACACGGGATCGAGCTTCGATCTTCAGGTGAGCGGCGGGTGGTCCGGGGTATCGTGGAGGAGGAGGAGAACGGCGGAGGTGAGGTGCTGATGGTGGAGTCGGAAAGAGAACGACGGTGGCTAGGTGCACCGTTCAGCGGGACCTCTCAGAAAGAGGAGGGTGGCGGTGGTGAGCAGCGGGAAAGGGGAGGAAGAAGAAAAGGAGGCTCGGGTTATGGAGGTCCGGCAAGTCGTGTCGAGTGTGGAGGACGACGGCGGGGGTCGTGGCCGGACTGAGGGGGAAGTCGACTGCTGTTCGTCGACGACTTCGGCGGGTCTCTGGCAGGGAAAAAGGGGATGAGTGATGAACAGTAAGGTGAAGGGGTCGACTGAGATGAAATTTGGGTTTTAGGTATTGAAAAATAAGGAAAAAGGAAGGAGAAGTTGTGTATATACACATGTGGGAGATAGGGTTGGGGGTTGACCGAAGGAATAGTTTGACTTGGTCCACATTCTCTTAGAATTGGGCTTGGGTTGTCATGCAGGTATTTCAATGGGCTAGGATTTGGTTTAATTCAACATAAATTTCTAGGATTAAATGAGGGCGATGTTGCGCGTTGCACATTCTGAAAATTATAGGAAAAATTTATGTGAAGGAAAAAACGAGTTTTCTTTATGTATTGTCCAATGGTGTGGACACCTTAATGCACTTTTGCATAAAAATGCCCAACAATTAGAAAATTGCATAAAGATGGAAATTAGATTTAAATTAATTAAAATTAATGCGCAAAGTGTTCTGGAATTTATTAGAAGTACATGGGAATAAAATTAGGTGGGACACAAGTATTATGGACATAGAGGGCTCAAAGTAGAATATTATTATAAATTAGGTTGTACGAAACGGGTTAAGATTGTGTCTCCAATTTCGATTGGGACGCACAAGGATACAAAGTCATATTTTTTTTAGAATTAATTATAAACGTCCGCGATGAATGTTGTGCGACTAAAATGAAGCACAAGAGAGCATAATTATAAGTTACACAAAGGTCAAAATAGAAGGCTGGCATGTCTAGGACAAGGGTGTAAAGTTTGTAGGAAGGCAGTGGCTAATGAGGTCTTCCAATTATCGAAGCAACGGTAAGGTACACTATACGATATAAACATTGTATAAGTAAATAAAATACCGTGTTCTATTTCTAATTAGGTTCTAATTAGCCCTAATTTCTCTATCCATGCCAAGTAGACCTAATTTTGGGTGAGGGGGTTTACAGTTGAATCCTACACTATGCACACACATAGAATCACGAAGGGAGAGGGGACAGGTACGAACCTTGGCGTGCACGAACGGGGTCAACGATGACGGCGATGAGGTTGATGATGATGATGTTGATGATGATAATGATAGTGATGATGATGATGATGATTATGATAGTGATAATGATGGTGATGATAGAGGCTGCCAGAGTCGGAGCTCAGGCGAGGTCAGGGAGGTCCGGCGAGGGGAGAGGAGTCAAGGGGAAGACGCTGGTGGTGGTGAGCGGCTGTGCTCAAGGGTGACCCGGCTGCTCGGGAGAAGACCGGAGGGAAGATGATGGTGGGGGGAGTCGGAGAAGAGGGTATCGTGGGTGCACAGGGGTTGCAGAGGCGAGAGGGGCTTTGTGGGGACGCTGTGGTCGGGCTCGGCGGAAGAGGTCGACGGGTCGTGTTCCTCATGGATGGCCGGGATCGGCTCGATGGTTCAGGCGTCGAGGGGTGCTGATGCTGGGCTCGTTTGCTGTGGAGGGAAGACGACACGGGGTGGCGTGGATCCAGCGGAGCTTCCGGCTAACAATGGTGGTGGAGTGGCCAGGGATGGTACAGTCGGCGGAGGTACGGTCGTGATGGTGGCTATGTCGTTGGGAACGGCGGAGGAGATGACCGGAGGGAGAGGAGGATCCGGCGAGATGAGGGTCTGCTGGATGGGGAGGCTATGAGGGTGATGATCGGTTGGGTTTGATTTTAGGGTTAGGGTTTTGTGGGTTTTGTTTTCTTAAGTGATGGTGAGGATGATGTAAAAAATTAATGGGGAGGTATTTGCATGTAGGAGATAATGATGATGGTGACCTCCTAGGGATTAGGGCCGTCCATGTACCTCATTGGGATGGGGGATGGCTTTGGAAAAAGGGTTATAAGGGAATATATATATACATATATAGGAGTGTGGGTGGTTAGGATGTTGCTCCACTTAAATGGAGGGTCAAGATTAAACATGAAGGGAGTGCACAAACCAAAGGGGAGAGAGTGGACTGGTCAATGAGGGAGGGGTTGTTTTCTTCATGGGTCTTGACCAATAGGATGGTGACACATTACTGCACTTTTGCAAATAAGTCACCAATAATTGGAAAATTGTACAAAAAAGTGGGTTTTTGGATTGAATGAGGGAAAATACCATGTTTGGTGTGATGTAGAGAATGAAAAGAGTGTGTGTTATTTAGTATGAGTCTTGAGGGTGTGAATGGGGGTTTTGTTTGATGTTGGGTCTAGTTTAGGGTCAAGTTGGGTCCTTACATCAATTTAATTAAAATTGATGTACATGGTGTTCTAAAATTAATTGAAAGTACATGGGGCTAAAATTATGTGGGACACAAGTATCATGGACGTAGAAGACTCAGAGTAAAATATTGTCATAATTTGGGTTGCATAAAATGGGTCAAGATTGTGTCTCCAATTTTGATTGGAACGCACAAGGATATAAAGTTGAATTTATTTGGAATTAAAAATAAACGTCCGCGATGAATATTGTGCGACTAAAATAAAGCATAAGAGAGCATATTTATGAGTTACACCAAGGTCAGAATGGAAGACGGACAAGTCTAGGACAAAGGTGTGAAATTTGTAGGAAGGCAATGGCTATTGTAGTGCTCCAATTATCGAAGCAACGGTAAAGTGCACTAAGTGATATAAATATTGTAAAATCATCTAAAACAAAATATTCTATTCTTGCTGCTGAAGCTGCTGATGTTGTTGCGTCGCCATCATTCCTCGTATAATTTCTAGTAATGTCGGTGTATCAAGTGCTACGGGCACTACTGGTACAATCGGGGGTACTAGATCCTCTGGTACATGTTGCTCCTCGTGCTCCTCTACTGGTTCTACCCTGATCCCTCAAGTACATGTGTTGCCTCTTGCTGGGGGCCAACAGATCCTTGTCCTGCTGAAACTGCTGGTGCTTCACCCACTGATGCTAGAGAAGCTCTAAGAAAAATGACATAAAATAAATCAAGAACTGGCCGAGAAAGGATTGAGGAACCAATGGTACAAAAGTCAAGCTGAGTTTCGAGGAGACAAATTCAGGATTTCAAGAAGGAATATGTTTAATTGAGACATCTAATGATCAAGCTACCCCACAAGTCTGAAAATAAAGCTAGACCTGCATGGGCCACCACTAAAAATTTGTCACGCCCCAGATCTAGAATATTGGAGAGCAAGGGAATGACTCAGCCAATCGCACCTTACAAAATACCAAAGTAACCCGTAATGTGTTAAGGTTGTCTAGAGACGAGAGGGTTCATACTACAATCAAGTCTCCAAGGGTCAAGAACTTCTATATCTCAATCATTCTATCAAGTAGCAACAACATAAAATATTTTAGAATAAGCTGTAAGGTGTCCCAAATACCGCATCTGAAGGTTATAGAGTTCTAGCAATACATGTTGATAAGCCAGATACACAATCAAAAGTATACATGACAGTGAGTCAGCTACAGACTGAGTATAAATACAGTCATGTAGGGAACTAATGTCACACCCAATTTTGAAGAACCGAAGTAGCCATGGGCGTGATGCCGTACAAGCATAGAGTGCACTTTTACAAGGTAAAAAGATGGACAAGGCATGTTATATCTCAGAAATAATAACATTGCAACGAAATTAAGCAGATAAATTGAAGTCCTACTGAATATAATAAAAAGCTTCTCTTTATTGATAATGATAATTGAGTACATGGCTTACAAAAGATTTACAAAGATCTTAAATACAACTAATACTTGGCCAATTGGCTTACATTGATATTTGTCGTCTTGGCTTACACTCTCACTGATACAACTGAATTATATTGTTTCATACATTATGCCCTTTATAATAGAAGATACCTCCAATGGAAGAAGAGCTTTTGCGTGCTCCAACAATGCTTCAATTCCTCAGAACCGTTCTAGCCACTCCCCAATGTTGAGTACCTAGGGATGCCCACAAACGTGGGTCAGTATATATCTCGTACTAGTGAGCATAAACTGGCCCACTCGTCTAAACTGACACTAAGTATTCATGTAAAAAGCATGCATATTAATTTAGTGATCTTTCTATTAGGAACTAGGTTTATTACAATGATCAGAGTATTCAGCAGCATAATGAAACATACGTTGGAAGCAACAATATACATTAAATATATATAAAATATGTACATATCGCCTAACGACGATTCTTACGAATAGTTTACTCGTCGTATCCCTGCAAAACAAGGATTAGCCACAACATAATTAATATGAATCATTCTTACAAAGATAATATTAAGCCTCCATAAATATTCTCGTTAGTTTACAACCTAACTACATAAGGGTCATTGATGATATGCTTTCGCACTACGAGGGATATGCCATATAGGACTTCAATGGGCGTACGAAGTGACATTCATGAGGTTGCAATCCTAAATAAATATCTCATTTATACCCAGTGCTACCAAAGCACTATGTTTTCTCCTAGGTCGAACGATCCCGATGCCCCGGTGCATCTCGTTCGAGAAAACTTACCAAACCTTGTGCATAAGTTATCCCTGACCATGAAACGACTATAAAAAATGAAATAAAAGCATAATTTACATCATAAATAAATGTAAGTAAAGCCTCGCATTATTTATCCTTCTCGTTTTGTTCATTCTTATATCGGTTGGTGACCTATAGGTCCTAATTTACAGACCTTCTCGTTGCCCGGTGGTACCAAACCATAATTATACTCGTATATGAAGCATTTCCTACATAGTTACTGTACAATGATGCACTTATACCTGTACAGATGTTCAATGTTCCATTCTCAGTTTTACCAGCATGTGAAGTAGATTGCATAATATTACTTTTTTCTCATGGAAGACTTACTTTATATCAATCTTGTATTAATAGTACTAGTAGTTCATTATTCATGTGTTTCATTAATTACAGCAGCATTGAACATAAGGCATTATTATTAATGTTTTGACTCCAGCATATAGTTATGACATACATCAAAGCAATACTAGCATTCATTTATTAGGGCATCAGGAGTAGAGGAGAAGGGACAGATTCGCTCAATTATGTAAATATTGTTTCCATACCACGATCTCATATTCGCCTATGATCCCTCAAGAATGATCCGACGTGATGCATGATCTTCTAACTTGGCATAATCATGTATTCGTACCACGCCACATAAGATATCACATCCAGCCAAGTTAAGCAGGACTGCATCATCACACCAAGCATCTCAAGTTCCCGTACTACGTGTATTCCATTGATCTGATCCATCTATAATTCCTACGTAATGCCTTTCTGGGGGAATAATGTTAGGACCATAGTTCAAAGGTGGTATTGATGTGAACTAATGCCAAGAAAGAACTGACTTTTTAGGGGTCTACCTGAGGGTGTAGATAGACCAGAGAGTTGCTCCACTGAGGAGATTTTGAGGATCTACTATCTGTTGCATATTCAGGACTCCTGAATACAGATAATACTTTTATAATATTTTATAGGGAAATGGTACATGCTGTGCATAGGCACTCGCTGGGGATGAGCAAAAACAAA
This sequence comes from Iris macrosiphon, assembly GCA_036927795.1. Classification (NCBI taxonomy): domain Eukaryota; kingdom Viridiplantae; phylum Streptophyta; class Magnoliopsida; order Asparagales; family Iridaceae; genus Iris; species Iris macrosiphon. Next base: position 99,910,585 of record JAYESA010000009.1, read on the forward strand.
TATAAATACCGTACATCTTGATTGTCCAGCTGGGGATAAGGGGAGGTATGAGTCTATCTTAGACATAATATCTTTTGAGGAACTTTCCATTGATCGGCATCATGAGCAACACGTCTCCATTAGGTTTTGCAAACTGGTAGGCACAGTTGGAGTATAATGACTCAACGATGAAAGGGCCTTCCCATTTGGCTTAGAATTTGTCCGACGTCTTATGTGTCATAAACATCGGTCTTCTCACCGATAAGATGAGATCACCCACTTGGAAAGTTCTTTCCTTGACTCATTTGTTAAAAGCTCCCGAGATGCGTGCTTGATATAAGTTAATGTACTGTTGAGCTAACAGACAATTCTCGTCGAGCGCTTCCAACTCATGTAGTCGTCGGCATTGGTTGATATCGTTTGTCAATTGGTTGGAGAGGGCCACCCGGAGTGTCACTACCACATCCTAAAAATAGGGTTTTTATTATTATTTTATATATTATAGGTATTGTGTGTAATTATTTTAAATAATTGCATGATGTGTATATATATATATATATATATATATATATTATTGTATAATATTTATTAATGTTTGAGTTAGTAGACTAGACCTAGATACCCATTAGATGGATCCCTGACCGAAATATAGTGTTATGGATTTAATTTGTAATTTTTGGAATTAATTATTTAGGGTTATAATTAATTATTGTGATTTTATTTAATTGTTGTGCCTTACCGTTGCTTCGATATTTGGAGCGCTATCCTAGCTTTTGTCTTCCAACAAATTTCACAACCTTGTCCTAGACGTGCCCGTCTTCCATTCTGACCCTTGTGTAACTCATAAATATGCTCTCTTGTGCTTCATTTTAGCCGCACAATTTTTATCGCAGATATTTATTTTAAATTCTAAATAAATTTAACTTTGCATCGTTGTGCGTTCCAATCGAAATTGGAGACACAATCTTGACCCGTTTTATGCAACCCAAATTATGACAATATTCTATTCTGAGTCTTCTATGTCCATGATACTTGTTTCCCACTTAATTTTAGTCCCATGTACTTTTAATTAATTTTAGAACACCATTTACATTAATTTTAATTAAATTGATGTAAGGACCCAACTTGACCCAAAACTAGACCCAACACCAAACCAAACTCCCATTCACACCCTCAAGCTTCATCCTAAATATCAAACATCCTTTTCATCCAACACATCACACCAAACATGGTGTTTTCCCTCTTTTAATCCAAAAACCCACTTTCTGTGCATTTTTCAAATTATTGGGGACTTATTTACAAAAGTGCAGAGATGTGTCACCATCCTATTGGTCAAGACCCATGAAGAAAATAACCCCTCCCTTTGACCGGTCAACTCTCTCTCCCTCTCTCCTCTTTTGTTTGTGTGTTTTCCTCCATGTTGAATCTAGACCACACATTCAAATGGAGCCATCCTCACCACACACACCATTATATATAAATATTCCTTATCCTCAACCCTTTTCCTAAAGCAACCCATCCCAAAGCATGGTCGGCCCTAATCCCTAGGAGGTCACCATCAACCCCTCCTCCAACATGAAAAAACTACCATCTCCATTATTTTTTATCACCTCTACCTATATCCAATAACCAAAACCCACAAAACCTAACCTAAACCTTCACCTCATCTCCCCCGGCCCAACTCCGGCCTCTTCTCCGGCCATCCCCTCTCGACCAGACGATAGCACGACCCACCGGACCTCCCTCGTCGGACCCCGCCTGAGCCTGCCACGACCGCCTGACCCGCTCGTCCCCGACCCTCCCCCCCCCGTCAGTCTCTCCCTCGTCGACGTCCCCGCTGGAGAAGCAGCGCCCCCTCCACCACAACCCCTCGACAGCAGCCGACCACCGCTGTTCTCCTCCTCCTCGCCTGAACTTCACTGCCACAACAACCTCGCCCGCCTAAGAATCATCCTCCGCCGCACCTACGACAAACCTCCACCGACGAGAAGCGACTTTATCCTATTCTTCCCCATCTGGACTACCCCACGATCTCCACCACCTGGGCAGCAGTCCGCAGAGCCCTCTACCCTGCACTGCTCCTCAGCACCACCCACGTCGACCTCTCCTCTTCCTCGGTCACTGCTCCCAGCCACCACCACCGTTCACCTCTCCATCCCCGAGCAGCCCAGCCCGCCTGAACCGCGGCTGTCACCACCCTCCGCTCCTCACAACCTCCCTTGCACCCGCTGCCAGTCCTCCCCATCGTCGTCGCCACTACCTCGCTAAGCCCCTCCACTCCGACAGTCTTCATAACCATCATCAACATCATCACCTTAACCATCATCACCATCATCATCATTATCATCGTCGTCATTATCATCATCGTCGTCGTCGTTATCATCATCATCATCAACCCCGTGCATGCCCGGCAGGTTCGTACCTGTCCCCTCCTCCTTCATGATTTTATGTGCGTATATAAATAATGTTATGGTTTAGCGTGTCGTATCTTGACAAATTCATTAGATGTCGATTTCATGAGACCCTGCAAATAAACCCATCTTGTATACGTATATGTACGCGTATGCGTATATTATTTAAATTAGTATATCTATATATATATATATATATTTAGTATGTGTATATTATTCAATATGATATATATATATATATATATATATTTAGTATGTATATATATATATATATATATATATATATATTTAGTATGTATATTATTTAATTTGATATACCTATATATGTATATTTAGAATGTGTATATACTGTGTAGCAATTTAATACTATACTAGTATGAGTATATTTATATATGTACTATGAGACCCTAGTATAATTCATGGATATCCCGTATTATATTTGACTGTGTAACCTGAAATATTGTAAGTTGACTGCCTTATGTATACTGACGTACTGGCGAGACCCGTGTTATTTTGACTGTTTGATCTTGCACAGCAATTACAGACGTGACACCCATGCAATTAGATGCACACTTGACCCTAGTTGACCAGTGTCATACCTAGCGTAGCCCCTGAGTTCAGAGTATTTATGATTGTGTGTATGTTAGTGTGATATCTGATACAATAATGTATTATTTAATGATGTCTATAGGACTGTTGGATTATTCAGACAAGACTCAAAAATTGGACATTGGTATTGCCAACAGCAGGACCCCCAGGCGAGTACATTCTCTGACAGTTTTTATTATGTTGATTATCTCTATAATTCTAGTTGTATAGCGTACATGATTCTGACACTATGTATACACGAGTTGGCATCATCGAGACCTGTCACGAGGAGTCATGATTGGAATCCATCGTGCTAGCTGGGGAAATAGGAAAATATTACTAGATTATGTGATCATACCCAACTCTACAAGAATCATAGCTCACCCACACCTCACGTCGGTGCAGCTTGACCATTACATGCCTTATAGCCTGTTATGTATGATTAGCCTGACTATTGCTTGCATCATAGCTATCCGGATGGTTAGCCTGTCCTTATATGAATCATAGCTAGTCATATATAGCAAGCCTGATCAATCCCAAGCCGATCACATGATATGCTGATATTTCACATACTTAGCTAGATGTTCTTGACACGTATCTCTAGTATATTGATCTAGCATTTCTTATGTTCTAGTTATTGTTCTAGTACTTACTTATATTCTAGTTCATTGTTCTAGCATACCTTTATATTTCTATTCATTGCTAGATGTACCATTGATGATGATATGCTCCCGTATTTCTTGTTTCCAGTACTTCATTATTCCATTATTGCTATTGCCAGTATTCATATCCATCTTGTATTTCTTTACACTGTATTATAGTTTTTGTCAATATACATGGAACTGCTGTTAGTGCTTGTACTTCGCTCCAATCCTGACTGGATATTTTTTCCAGACTGTGACTTAGAGGACTTGTTTCCAGCGTACTTGGAGATTGGATGTTATTGATTGCAGGTTAGACTATTTATTGTTGTTTAGACTTGTCTTGTATTTTATTTATTTCTTCGATATCTCATCGTGCTTTATTTCTGTGATTTGAGTATTCCATATTATATTGTGATATTTGTGTCTCCTTATGGAGTTAGATATTCATGTGAGAGTGATTAGCTAGTATTGTGACCTAGACAGTATTCTACCGTCGATGCTGCGGCGTAAGCTGGACGTACCCACGTACTCGTACCCCAAATTTTGGGTACGGGTCGTGACACGTTTTTAGTGGCGACCCATATAGGCCAGACTTCGCAAGTTATGCGATGTCGTGGTAGTGCGACGTCTTAGTTGTACTATTGCGTGCCTGAGATAGGATATATGACATAGGATACTAGGATGAGAGAGAATACTTAATCACAAATTATTTGAGAGATTCCTGGGACGACCCTTAAGAATCTTATTATAATTTCCAATTTAAATATTTTCCCTTATTTCGTCCGTTCTCACTTGTTACTATTAAATTTGATTCTTGTTGATCAGTTATTAAGTTTAATTCTTGGTATCGTTGTTGAGTTTTGATTTCATATCGATATAAATTTTACGGACTAAAATTTACGGTATCATCTGATGACATATATTGATGAGGACAGTGAGAAAGGTAAAATGTCTACTTTGGTTATGGAGCCTAGAGTTTATCGCAGCCACATTAGCTGTCATAGCGAAAACGTAGGAACCTGACCTTGGATGTACATATCTTAGTTATGAAATTTAGAGTTTCTCACAGCCATACCGGTTGGCGTGGCGAGAATTCTAGATGACATGATTATAGAGTTGCATACCTTAGTTATCGAACCCATCGTTTATCGCAGCTATGCTTACTGGCATGGCGAGGATTCTAAGTGTCATGATTTCGGACAGACGTGTATGATTATCAGGTTGTATCTTAAATTGGTTCTTAAAGTGTCATCTCAATACTTATCTACTTCTGTTATTACAGGACTTTGCTCAATCGCTTCTTTTTCTTTACTAGTAGTAGAGATATCTTCAGTCCTTAATCCAGTTCCTTTTTGAGCTTCTTTTCTTTGAGGATTCCTTGTTAGTATGATAATTGGTGACTTACAATTAGGTCTGTATCTTGTATCAGTGTTGACTGCTGAGAATATGACTTGTGAGTTTGTAAGTGTTTCTTGGTTGGACATGTGAGCAGTAGGCATCAATCTAGAGTTAACTTATAGCGTAGTACCTTGTAGTAATAGTTCTATAATAGGTGCCATTGTAGTTAGTATTGGTACTATAAGTAAAATGAGGAGTAAAGAGTATCAGTGATGGTTCCAAGAGTTAGTATAAGAGTCAACATGACAGTCCTGGATAGTCATGAATTCATGTAGCTGGGTGATCCATGTAAACAATTAAGTATCAAGGAAATTGTATTAAAAATTAATGGAGCATGATATTCAATTTGATGATTAATACTTGGTGTGTCAAGAGTAAAGAAATATATATGCATAAAGGGTATTAATGAGTGTGCCATGGGTTAAGAAATATCAAGATTGGTTATGGAAGATATATAGTATCACTGATTATTGTATCAGTCTGTAAAAGATTTAAGAGAAAATACATATACATCAATCGAGATATGGAACCATATGTATGCCTTTGAGAGTGAAGTAAAACATGTGTATTATAGAAAGTGCAAGTGATCGTGAGTTCTAGTGAGTTTAATGAGATGATCTAATGATGAAGCTAGTGTTACCATACCAAGAGTACTAATGTTTCTATATCGAGGATTAGTTGAGAAAGGTGCTAATAACAGTAAGTACCTCATATGATAATATTAGATTGGCGTATCAGTTAATATAGATAGAAAATTATTGGAGAAAATACGTGTGATGATAACTTTGATTATTGGGAGTTATAGTGCAAGTAATCCGGGTAGTGTAAAATATTCAGTACACAGTTAAGGGTTATAAACAATTGGCATATTTGTGTGTACCTTGAGTGTTAGAGACTGTGAGTATATATATATATATATATATATATATATATATATATATATATATATACACTTAGATGGATGTGGATTTAAATTTATAATTTGAAGATTGGAAATAAATTTTAATTTTTTATGAATTTTTGAGGAGTTGAGATTTTACGTTATTAAAATTTTTGAGGATTCAAATTCAATTCAATAAACATAGTCAAAGTTATAAAAAAATTTGAAAGAGATTCAAATTTTATTTCAATATTTGAATATTTGACTTTTGAGGAAAGTATATGTATTTTATTTTAAATCGTTGGAGAAGTAAATTTTGAGGATTCTATTTTGAGGATAAAATTTTATGATGGGTAAGAAATGTGTATTAGTAGATGATGTGCATGTGTAAACATCTGTTGGCTTGAGAATGCTTGAGATGGCACTATGAACAGACTTGGGTGTCCATCTAGAGTTGTATTAGAAAGAGAAGTACTTAGTGTATTGTGTTGCACTTGGCGTGCACTTGAGTGATAAGAACAACTAGTATAAACAATTACAGTAGGTAAGAGAGTTAGCAGTGGGTGTGCTTGTAGTAGAAACAGTAGTACCAAGGGATATAGGTATCAAACTTTGGATGCATCATTAAACCATGGTTGTGTTAGCAGGTTCTGTTCAGTTCTTTCCTTCTGTTTATTTTTTGTCTATTTTATTGATTGACTGATTTCTTAGTACCGTAGTTTGTATCAATGATCTTCTTGCTAGAATGTAGTTAGTAGTACACCCTGATAGAGACCATAATACCATGATAAAAGAGACCATAACCATGTATTTTTTCTCTAGATTGCATGTTGTATCATTGTAGGTAGGATTTTCTTAAACCTTGATTGTTGGGGGTTTGACCGTAGTGAAGATTAATGAAGAGGTTATGACTTGACGAAGAGAGAGACAAGGTGCCTTAAATTTTGAGGATAAATATGAAATCAAATAAAGAGTTGAGAATTTAATATGGCAAAATTGACGATTTTGTTAAATCATAGATTTTTATGAAGATTATGATATGATTAAATTTGTCATTAAATTTTGAGGAATTTAAGAAGATTATCATTATATTTAATTGATTGCAAGATATAAAATTAAAAATTTATATTTTAATGTTGTATTTGAAGATTTTATAAGTATTACATTGTTTGAGTATTGTGTGGAAAAAAAATCGAGGAATAAGATCACTAATGGATTAGTGTTTGAATTCAATTTTTGGGATGAGGATTTAACTTTTATAATGACGCATCGATTGGACTTAAATTAGAGGAGTAAGATGATTAATGGATTAGTGTTTAAAATTTAAATTTTTTGGATGAGATTTTTTTTAAAATATGCATTGATTGGATTTCAATTAGAGGATTGGATAGTAAATTTTGTACTTAGTGATTAACTTAAAATTTTAGAGGAGATTGTGATAAGAATAGAATTTGATTTTAAATTTGAAGATTTTTAGGAATATGATATCTACATAAATTTGAATTTTTTGTGAAATAACAATATGGATTTACTTCATGATTATATGGTTTGAAGAATTAAATTTTGATGGAAAAATAAATGAGTAAATACAACTATTGAGGATTTTAAATTTCGAGGACGAAATTCTTTTAAGGAGGGTAGACTTGTCACTACCACATCCTGAAAATAGGGGTATTTTTGTTATTTTAAATATTATGGGTATTTTGTGTAATTATTTTAAATAATTGCATAATGTGTATATAGATATATATTATATTGTATAGCGTTCATTAATGTTTGAGTTAGTAGACTAGACCTAGATACCCACTAGATGGAGCCCTGACTGAAATATAGTGTTATGGATTTAATTTGTAATTTTTGGGATTAATTATTTAGGGTTATAATTAATTATTGTGATTTTGTTTAATTGTTGCGCCTTACCGTTGCTTCGATATTTGGAGCGCTACCCTAGCTTTTGCCTTCCAACAAATTTTATAACCTTGCCCTAGACGTGCCCGTCTTCCATTCTGACCCTTATGTAACTCATAAATATGCTCTCTTATGCTTTATTTTAGTCGCACAATTTTTTTCGCAAACGTTTATTTTAAATTCTAAATAAATTTAATTTTGCATCGTTGTGCGTTCCAATCGAAATTGGAGACACAATCTTGACCCGTTTTGTGCAACCCAAATTATGACAATATTTTATTTTGAGTCTTCTATGTCCGTGACACTTGTGTCCCACTTAATTTTAGTCCAATGTACTTCCAATTAATTTTAGAACACCATTTACATCAATTTTAATTAAATTGATGTAAGGACCCAACTTGACCCAAAACTAGACCCAACACCAAACCAAACCCCCATTCACACCCTCAAGCTTCATCCTAAACACAAAACATCATTTTCATCCAATACATCATACCAAACATGGTGTTTTTCCTCTTTTAATCAAAAAATCCACTTTTTGTGCAATTTTCAAATTGTTGGGGACTTATTTACAAAAGTGCAGTGATGTGTAACCATCCTATTGGTCAATACCCATGAAGAAAACAACCCCTCCCTTTGACCGGTCAACTCTCTCTTCCTCTCTCCTCTTTTGTTTGTGTATTTTCCTCTATGTTGAATCTAGACCACTCATTCAAATGGAGCCATCCTCACCACACACACCATTATATATAAATATTCCTCATCCTCAAACCTTTTCCCAAAGCAACCCCATCACAAAGCATGGCCGACCCTAATCCCTAGGAGGTCACCATCAACCCCTACTCCCACATGCAAAAACTACCATCTCCATTATTTTTTATCACCTCCACCTACATCCAATAACCAAAACCCACAAAACCTAACCTAAACCTTCACCTCATCTCCACCAGCCCAACTCCGGCCTCTTCTCCGGCCATCCCCTCTCGACCAGACGATAACACGACCCATCGGACCTCCCTCGCTGGACCCCGCCTGAGCCTGCCATGACCGCCTGACCCGCTCGTCCCCGACCCCCCTGTCAGTCTTTCCCTCATCAACGTCCCCGCCGGAGCAGCAGTGCCCCGACTCCACCACGACCCCTCGACAACAGCCGACCATCGCTGTTCTTCTCCTTCTCGCCTGAACTTCACCGCCACAACAACCTCACCCGCCTGAGAATCATCCTCCACCGCACCCACGACAGACCTCCACCGACGAGCAGCGACTTCATCCCATTCTCCCCCATCTCGACTTCCCCACGATCTCCACCACCTGGGCAGCAATCCGTCGAGCCCTCCACCCTGCACCGCTCCTTAGCACCACCCTCGTCGACCTCTCCTCTTCCCCGGCCACTGCTCCCAGCCACCACCACCGTTCACCTCTCCATCCCCGAGCAGCCCAGCTCGCCTGAGCCGCGACTGTCACCACCCTCCGCTCCTCCCAACCTCCCTTGCACCCGCTGCCAGTCCTCTCCGTCCTCGTCGCCACAACCTCGCTGAGCCCCTCCACTCCGGCAGTCTTCATAACCATCATCAACATCATCACCTTAACCATTATCACCATCATCATCATCGTCGTCGTCGTCATCATCGTCGTCATCGTCGTCGTTATCGTCGTCATCATCAACCCCGTGCGTGCCCGTGCAGGTTCGTACCTGTCCCCTCCTCCTTCATAATTTTATGTGCGTGTGTGAATGATTTTAGGGTTTAGCGTATCGTGTCTTGACAAATTCATTAGATGTCAATTTCATGAGACCCTGCAAATAAACCCATCTTGTATACGTATACGTACGCGTATGCGTATATTATTCAAATTGGTATATCTATATATATAAATTCAGTATGTATATATTATTCAATATGATATATATATATATATATATATTTAGTATGTATATATTATTCAATTTGATATACCTATATATGTATATTTAGTATGTGTATATACTGTGTAGCAATTTAATACTATACTAGTATGAGTATTTTTATATATGTACCATGAGACCCTAGTGTAATTCATGGATATCCCGTATTATATTTGACTGTGTGACCCGGAATATTGTGAGTTGACTGCCTTATGTAAACTGACGTACTGGCGAGACCCGTGTTATTTTGACTGTCTGATCTTGCACAACAATTACAGACGCGACACCCGTACAATTAGACGCACACTTGACCCTAGTTGACCAGTGTCATACCTAGCGTAGCCCCTGAGTTCAGAGTATTTATGATTGTGTGTATGTTAGTGTGATGTCTGATATAATATTGTATTATTTAATGATGTCTATAGTACTGTTGGATTATTCAGACAAGACCTCGAAAACCGGACATTGGTATTGCCAGCAGCAGGACCCCAAGGTGAGTACATTCTCTGACAGTTTTTATTATGTTGATTATCTTTATAATTCTAGTTGTATAGCGTACATGATTCTGACACTATGTATACACGAGTTGGCATCATCGAGATCTGTCACGAGGATTCGTGATTGGAATCCATCTAGCTGGGGAAACGGGGAAATATTAGTAGATTATGTGATCATACCCAAGTCTACATGAATCATAGCTCACCCACACCTCACGTTGGTGCAGCCTGACTATTACATGCCTCATAGCCTGTTATGTATGATTAACCTGATTATTGCTTGCATCATAGCTATCTGGATAGTTAGCCTGACCTTACATGAATCATAGCTAGTCATACATAGCAAGCCTGATCAGTCCCAAGCCGATCACATGATATGCTGATATTTCACACACTTAGCTAGATGTTCTTGACATGTATCTCTAGTATATTGATCTAGCATTCCTTATGTTCTAGTTATTGTTCTAGTACTTACTTATATTCTAGTTTATTGTTCTATCATGCACTTATATTTTTATTCATTGCTAGATGTACCATTGATGATGATATGCTACCGTATTTCTTATTTCCAGTACTTCATTATTACAGTATTGCTATTGCCAGTATTCATATCCATCTTGTATTTTTTTATACTGTATTATAGTTTTTGTCAATATACATGGAACTGTTGTTAGTGCTTGTACTTCGCTCTAATCCTGATTGGATATTTTTTCCAGACTGTGACTTAGAGGACTTGTTTCCAGCATACTTGGAGATTGGATGTTATTGATTGCAGGTTAGACTATTTATTGTTGTTTAGACTTGTCTTGTATTTTATTTATTTATTCGATATCTTATCGTGCTTTATTTCTGTGATTGAGTATTCCATATTATATTGTGATATCTGTGTCTCCTTATGGAGTTGGATATTCATGTGAGAGTGATTAGCTAGTATTGTGACCTAGACAGCGTTCTACCGCTGATGTTGCGGCGTAGGCTGGACGTACCCACGTACTCGTGCCCCAAATTTTGGGTACGGGTCATGACACGGAGTGAGGTAATTTAGACGTCTATTGGGAGCAGAGCCTTGGTTCTATAGACTAAAGAGAAAGGTGTACTGTTGGTCGGTGTCTGGACCGTTGTACAATAGGCCTAGAGATATTCACTCAACTTCTTATTCCAGTCGCGCTTGTTGGATGAACAAACTTTTTGATGAGATTTATAATGGTCTTATTAAATACTTCTGCCAGACCATTGGCGGCTGGGTTGTAGGCAGTCGAAGCTATGTTCTGAATTCGATTTTTATCGCAAAACCGGTAGAAAGCATGACTTACGAACTGTGGACCATTATCTTGGATAATCCTCTGAGGTAGTCTGAATCGGTATATAACGTGATGTTTGACGAAGGTGATCATGTTTGACGTATTTACTTCAGAGTGGTACGACTTCCACCCAAATAGAGAAGTAGTCATTAATAGCCAAGATAAACCGATGTCCCTTTAACGAAGGTGGACTAATCGGTCCAACGATGTCCATTCCTCACACTTTGACCCGCCAAGATGCTATTGTTGGGTGTAGGAATTCTGAGGGATGGTGGATGAAGTCTGCATAAATTTGTCACATCCGACACTTTCTTTCATAGTCGACATCATCCACTACCATTGTCGGCCAATAATAACCCATTCTCCGGAGACGATCCTATAGCTTTGGGCTGGGTTGGTGTGCACCACAAACACCATCATGAGCTTCACGGAGTAATTTTTTGCCTCTGCATTCGATAAATATTGTAGCAGAAGCCCATCATAGGAACGATGATACAGTATTTTAGTAGTCGTATCGTAATATAACTGGAGGGAACGTCTCCTGATAGAAGTGGCTTCCTTCTGGTCCTCGAGAAGAATTCCATAGAATGTGTAGTCTATGAATGAGAGTCTCCAGTCTTGGGTGCTAGTGTCTATCTCCGTTGAGTAGCATAGACACATACAGAAGTTATTTTTTTAGACATACTAGTTATTGGCTGACCACGGTGATTAACTAATAAGTGTTTAACAGGACGGCCAAAGAAGCGGCTAGGCCAGCCAGGGCGTCAGCATCGATGTTTTGCAGTCAGGGCACGTGATATATGAAGAATCCGCCAAATGTGGAGATTATAAATAGTGCGACTTGGTGATAAGGGATTAAATCCTCATACCGACCTCGTACTCGCCCCAAACCTGACTGACTATCAGTTTAGAGTCATTGTAGGCTTCTAAATGGTCCACTCCTACTTGTTTAGCAAGTTAGAGCCCAATAATGAGAGCATTGTACTCTGCTACATTGTTAGAGCACTGCTTTATGAGAGTGTAAGAGCGGTGGATAACCAAATCGTCGGGGGAAATCAGTAGTACTATCCCGATCCCAGCGACGATATTGCCTTTTGGCCCTGTTCTTGAAGCACCATTAGAGAAAATTCACCAAACAACCTCTGTCGTCGTCATATTGGAGTCCACCACTTCATATGGGATCTCGTTAAAGAGTTTTAATATTTCTGGCACCGAATACGCAGCCAAGAAATCGGCCAATGCTTGGCCCTTGACCGCCTTCTCTGGAACGAAAACCATGTCGTTTGGTGACCGCAGTATGGCCTACAATGCCAAGCGAGAATTAAGTGCCTCTGGCTTGGTCATGAGAACCCTAAGGGGGTTGACTCACGAGATTACATGAATGGTCTGTCCCGATACATAGTGTCGGGTCTTCTGGATAGGAAAGTCCAGAGCAAGGCACTCCTTCTCAACGGGGTTGAACCTATGCTCCATACTGACCATCATTTTGCTAAGATAATAGATGGCATGCTCATGACCGGTATCACTCTTCTGGGCTAGTAGAGCACCGAGAGAGTGATCTATTGCTTGTACATAAAGCAAGAAGGGTCTCCCCACTACTGGGGCTACCTGTCACTACCACATTCTAGAATAGGGGTAGTTTTGTCATTTTGTGTTATTCATATTGTGCATGTTATTTATTTATATACATATTAATTGTTATTTATTTGGTGTAGGAACTAGACTTGACATGACAACTTGGACCCGTAGTTGGACTAGTCACTTTATACTCAAATTAAGTTAACCCTTTCTCATTAATTAGAAATTAGATTGAACCCACATTAGGATTAGAACCTTTCTTACTAATTAATTATTCATGACCACCCAATTGGGGTAATTAGGACATTCTATATTGCTTAGAGGAGGAGGAAAGCATGGTCGGCCCTAGTTCTTAGGGAGGGGATTCTCTCTTCTCTCTTTTCTCATCACAAATATTTTCTAATTAGTGTTTTTCTCCAATAGCTCATTCCACCATTAATTCTATCCCAAATTTCTCTTAAATTCCTTCATCCTTACCATTTTAGGAGATTAGAAGCTAGTGGTTGCAAGGAGCTTTGGAGAAGAAGTAGTTGGGCTTGGTGCTTGTGTCCAAATCGTGTCATATTAGCTTTTTATTGGGAAATCATCTCCTAATAGGTAAATTTTAAAATCCCTCCCTCTAATTAGTTCCATTTAGTATTTTAGAGTATTTAGAATGTACCCATGCATTAGGGCTACCCATAGGGACAATTTTTTATAATGAGTGCTTGGCCTTGTCCTTGGTTGTTCAACTGGGGTCTAGTCCCCTCTATTGTGCAGGCTGTAGAAGCAGTGGTGGGTCCCTTTGGTCTCCTATACTTAAGGGTTTATGCAGTGTTATTGATTCTAATGCCATGGGCCTCCGGTTCTGCTGAGGATATTCTCGGGCTTGATGGTGACTTGATCCACATATCATGCACAACCCCAATCTACGATGACAGTCTCTTAGAATATGACCTGTCTTACCATAATAGTGACAAGTACGAAGCGTGTCAAAGGGTGTCTAATGGGTCCTCCTTGCTGTGTCCTTACTGGTCCTTGATAAATTCTTTGTTGAATTTTGTTTCCCTTGCTGATGGCCTCCTGGATCCCGGCCTCTGTCAATAACTCGACGTAAAAGATCCGGGACTGGAAGCTACTGTAGTGCTGGAGCTCCTGAGTCAGCCCGCAGTGAAACCTCTTAGCCTTCTCTAAGTCATTAGGTATTAGGACTGTGTCATACTTACTGAGATGGCTAAACTATGCGTCATACTCATCAACCGTCTTGTCCCCTTGCTCTAGATGGAGGAACTGATCGTACAACGCGTCCCTTACAGTATCCGAAAAGTACTTCCTCTCAAAGCACTCCAAGAATTGTTCCCAAGTCTGACGCGTACCCAACTGGCGCTCCATTGATTCCCACCAATGATGCGCGTTGCCTTCTAACTGAGTCCTCACGCCTATCATCCATAGGTCAGTAGATAGTTGTGATGCCTCTAACAACTTCTTGGTATTGGCAATCCAGTTCGTGGTCTCCTCTGGACTCTTATTGCCCTTATATGGCTTAGGGCCCATCTGCACAAAGTCCTTGACTGAACCAACCCGAACTTGTGATACTGAAACTAGTGCCTGGGTTGGTGTAGGGGCTAGTGCAGCCATTCTCTCAAGTGCTGCCAGAAATTCTAGCCTCTGCTTTGCTGCTTGCTGCCTCTGTTCCTGTATTATTATTTGAAAGAATTAGAACAGCTGTGTCTGGCCATCCTGCGGTGCTAGTGGAGCTGGAAAAGTTATATTAGGTATCGTGGAAGGGGTTGGTGGAATTGGATTGCTAGTCAGTCCATCCGGTCCGGGAAGAAGAGGTGTCGTTAAGGTCACTCCTAGTGATTGGTGGAAGTCATGGGCTGAGCCGGAGGTCACTTTTCTCGATCCATCCCGAAGGTCCGTCGTCCCCTGGAGACG
The DNA here is from genome assembly GCA_036927795.1 of Iris macrosiphon. Lineage (NCBI taxonomy): Eukaryota > Viridiplantae > Streptophyta > Magnoliopsida > Asparagales > Iridaceae > Iris > Iris macrosiphon. The sequence goes on from JAYESA010000009.1 coordinate 99,925,589, forward strand.
TGTTGTCCCAGGTGGCGGCATGCCCGTTACGCAAATTCATCTCTCTATAAGAGATGGACGAAGGATTAAGAAAAGTACATGAATCAAGCAGGATGCAAGCACTTAAGTAGGACATGTTGGAAGGAAGGTAAATTATAGTCAAGTGTGGATGAGATCTAAAATTCTAATCCTAGGTGCAGGCCCGCTCGGTACAGTTACGTAACCGAAACGGCTAACTCGACCTGCATAGGCCACCACAAAAACATGTCACGCTTCAATCCCAAAATATGTAGGACTAGGAACACGTAAGTATGTCAGCCTTATGTATATGGCAACTCCAATATATAGATACCATAATACACACATGCACTGTAAAATGAATATAAACTCACATGTGGTATATATGTAATGTCATAAGTCACAGATATGCTAATCTCATCCACACAACAAGTCATAGAAAAGAAATACTAAACTAGAATAAGGAGTCTGAAATATCCAAAATAATAGTCGGGTGGAGACAAATCCACTACCAAAGACTATATCCAAAACTAAAATGAGAGAGGAGTATAAAATCTCCAATATAAAATAATGTGAAGACAGAAGTGTATCAGCTAAAAGAATCCATCGCTAGATGTAATCAAAGATGCTCAGAAGGTAAGACCTCCTCGGCAGAAAGGAATGCGTCAGGTCCAGGCCCGTACTCCTGTGGATACTCCTGGTCGTCTATACCTGGCAAGGGACCAGGTCCTCAGAGGGACATAACAAGATACATAGAATCAAGCCAACTTGAATACAAGTGAACATGCATAATGTTTAAAAATATATAAGTATGCTGTACAAGATAATCTATATGAATGCAAATGAGGACAACTTTTCAACGTATGGGCAAGGGTAGGCTACTCGATCTAATCTCACAACTCACACACACATCCATGAACATATCATCAGCCGACATACCACGGGGGTAGCGACCCTCGTGACTCCATCAATCGACATACCGCAGGGGTAGCGACCATCGGACATGACCACCATAGTGCGTGCTAGTGACTACGGTGTTACCAGAGTGGTTAAAGCCCATACGCCTACTGATTGTCCACTATGATACTAAGTGTCAAGTGTGTGTCAACATATCTAATATATAATAATGACTGAAAGAAACTACACATGCAATGAATATACAGAAATACAATAAATATACAGAAATATAAATAGCATGCAAAAGTACTGTAAACAATTTGGCAAAGTATCTTTTTATTCCAAATCTAGATCTAAAATTTTTCACTACCAAATTACTTCTTTTCTATTTCATTTTCCTACCAAATTCATTCCAATTCCTTCCCAAATCACCATTAGAGACTTGAGAAGCAAGGATCTAGAAGGAGGAAGCAAGGATCTACATAGAGGAGCAAGGATCTACAATTTGGAGCCAATTCTATCTCAATTGGAGGTTTCATTGGGAATCCATCTCCCAATAGGTATAATTCAGTTTTTTCCCTTAAAATAGCTTCTAAATCTGAGAATTAATCATGGAAAATCAACCCATATGCATGTACTACCCATAAGATTTGGTTTTGTGTTCATAGGAGGCCTATTGAGAAAGTTATGGTACTTTTTGTGTCAATTTTGGGAGAATTTCGAGAATAACATTTGTTGTGTGTGTTAATTGATCCTATAGATCAATTTGGCATGTATTTATGTGTTTGGGGCAAGTGTCGTGTCCACGATTGGGTACGTGTAGGTCGTATCCCAACAATTTGGCGATATATGTTATTTTTGGGGGTTTTTCTCCGACACGGGACTTTGTACATGTCGTATTTTGACACAGACATGTAGATCTATATTTGACACTTCGTATTGTTCATAAATAATATATGTGACTTGCTTGTGTCCTTCGGGGTGCAATTGGATGTGTGGTGGACTCGTGTCACATACGTATCCTAGATCTAGTGGGATACGGTGTGATACTGTCCATTTGTTGTGTATTTTTTGTAGATCTAATTATTTGTGATTTTAATTCTTGAGTTATAATTGTGTATATATATATATAGATATTATATATGTATTATAGTGTATTTATTATAGAGATTATTGTATCATAGATCTATGTATTATATATGTACTAATAGAATATATATATATATGTAGCTTTCTTCTACATGCATTAATATATATTGTATGAATATATATATATATATATATATATATATATATATATATATATATATATATATATATATATATATATATATATATATATATACATATATATATATATATGTATATATTTTTATAAATATATATGTATGTTAATTGGATAATTATATTATTTATATTTGTTATAGGATTAATTATATATATGTATAGATGTATAATTATATGTATTTATGTTTGTGTGTGCATGTGGCTATGTCATAATATGTACATTATTATAGAGGGGGTGTATTTATAGTTATTTAGTATTTATATATATATATATGTATTTGGATTATATATATATATATATATATATATATATATATATATATATATATATATATATATATTACAGTTTTTAGTGACAGGGATTAATGACAAACTGTTGTCATTAATAGCAACAGGAAATAGCAGCAGCCGCTGTAGCAGTGGCGGCGGCATTTAATGACAGCAGCTTGCTGTCATTAATAGCAACAGTAGCAGGCGGGAAGAGCAGCAACGACGATAGTGGAAATGGTGACGGTTGCAAACCGTCACCAAAACAGCAGTAGCAGTGCAGAATTCCAACAGCAGCAGCTTCAGTGACAGCCAGAACTGTCACTAAAAGCCTGGTATCAGAGTATCAGTGTTTTTCAACACAGTTTTCAGCGACGGTTTGGCAGAATTATATATATATATATATATATGTGTGTGTGTGTGTGTGTGTGTGTGTGTGTGTTTAATACTTATATTTATATATATATGTATTGATATTGAGATAATATATTATTATTGCTATATTCCTTGTATGTATATATTAGTATATATTTATATGTTATATATATGGGTAATCATGTTACCAAGGTTAGTGGGATACACAAGATACGGGATTTGGGTATCAAGATTATAATTTTGTTGGGATACCAAGTTGGTTCAAAACCACGGTACCTAATTTATGTATAAATTATGATTTTATATTAATTATAAATATTGTTCGATTTATATTATTGATGTTTTACCTTGGATCCACGTATCCGGAGATACGGTATCCTAATATTTTAAGATGAGGTTCTTATGACTTAGATTTTAGTATCTTGACTCAAGATTTTTGTGTTAGACTTGTGCAACCTAGAAATAGATAGTTAACCTTGGTTTGACCATAGTTGACCATAGTTGACCATAGTTGACTTAGAGTTGACCATAGTTGACTTTTGACTTAAAATTGACTTATTGACCTAGAAGTTGACTAGTTTAACTTATTCTCTTTTCGGAACCTTGTATTGATGTTGTATTCCATATCTAGGTCTTCGAGGCACCGAGTCAGACATCTGTGAGACTATTCTTTGGACTTCAGGCGAGTACATTCTCTGATAGTTTCTCATTTATGATATCCTCTATGTTCATTGTATCTAGTGTAGATATCCATATTCTTTTGACACTATGGTTACACAGATTGGTATATTCGGATCTCGTCATGAGATGTTATTCCTTGGTATATGGTGTATATGGTGCAAGTATTATTTTATTGGTTATCTTGTACATGTACAGACACTGCTTCTCGGAAAGACTAGCTATCTTCTTGAGGAATCTCGTGCCATAGCATACCGTGGTTGGATCTATTATACCAGTCGAGGTTGGGAGAGTATTAGTATAGATATATGATCAATATCCCTATTGTATCAAGTACTGATTACTGAATAGTGTTGATCATACACCGCACGTATGATTAGCCAGGCCGCATTGCATCTTGCCCAAGCCGATCACATGTTAAGCTAGTACTCACACACTTAGTCATTAGTATCTTGTTTCATTGGCATACTATTTATTATTGTATTTATTCCCAGTATTTCCTTATTGTATATATACCTCTTGTATCTATTGTGCATCTTGATTATCCACAGCTATTTACTGTTACATAGTTTTTATCATTGATTAGAACTGCTGTTAGAGATGTACTCTGCTCCTTTCCTGACTGGATATATTTTTCCAGATGACACTGAGGAGTGGTACCCTACCTATTATGGACCTCAGGATGTTGTGGGTTTAGATTCTGAGATACTGGCTCAGGAGGGACTTATCCCAACTGAGACAGTTGACCCAGGAGTTGTAGCTTCGTAGTATTCTTTGTACTGGATTTGTCTCCAGCTTATTTTGTTACTTCTTTCAGACTCATTGATGTATTATTTTAGACTCATGAGTTGTATTGTGACTATTCTATTCTTTATCTAATTTGTTCTTTCCATCTTAGATCTGTGATTGAGTATATTATCATCTTGGTGGTTCAGTATATTGTTAGATAGATTATCTAGACAGCGTTCTACCGCCGATTCTGCAGCGTAGACTGGGCATTATTTTTGAGTTGTACCCTTACACCGGGTGCGGGTTGTGACACATTTTTGGTGGTGGCCCATGTAGGTCTAGCTTCACAAAGTATGTGATGTCGTGGTAGTACGATAATTTAGTTGTACTACTGCGAGCCTGCGATAGGATATAGGATATAGGCTGAGATACTCAATCACATTTAGGAAAATTCTTTTGATTTAACTATTCTCCTTTGATATTAATACTTGATCTCTAAACTTGTCCTTTCCTTGAATGTCTTACATCTTGTGCCGTATTGATTGCATTTCAGCTTTAGCTTTGTTTGATAGTGGTGCTTCCCATAGTTTTGTATCTGTTTCTTTTGCTCTGAAGTATGGTTTGGTAGCTGAGTCTTTGCCTAGGCATTGCAAGATCATGACCGGGGGAGGCATTACCCTGGTTAATGATATTTGCAAGGATCGGAGAGTTACTTTGGGAGGCCGGGAGTTGAGTGAGTGTCTACTTGTTGTAATACCCCGTTTCGCTCAAGCGGACTGCCGACTCAAAATGCAAAAGTGCAACTGTCCCGACCCGCTTTGCCTCAAACTAGAAGCAAAGAATATCTAGACTTGTCCCTACAAGAATTCAGCTTAGGCTTTCAGATGCTCGCTTAACGTATCGCTCTACCGAGGCGAATCATCGCTAAGGTGGGTGGCTACGGTGAACTTGTCTTTGCTTAGCCAGCACACATAAAATCTGGAATGTTCATGCTAGTCGCTAGGTGATTCACCCCTACATGCTAATAAAAATCCAACGCACCTAGCTAAGGGAATAATCCCAACTTGTATTGCTTATGCTAGAACATGGAAATGAAATATTGCTTATATATATGTTCAGACCCTCGCATGCTAAGTCCCTAACGGTTTCATCCCTTGGCTTACCTTCTGGTCCGAGCAAACGTGTTTACTTATGTTCCTTAGAAATGCATGCTTGTCTGCTTGAATGTTGCCTTATTTTCATCCAAACCCCGGAAGACTACTATGTAGTCGTTCCGTGCCTGAATGAACCTGCAAGTATCCGGGACCGTTGGGTCGCCAAGGCAATCCTCGAACCAGGGGCACGCATCAGGGTAATGAATACTGAACGAGAATCTTGTCACGTTTCAACTGAATGATAATCACATCAATCTGAACTGAGAATCATGTTAATGAATCCACGAATCTCAGCTCTTGGAGCAAACGCTCAGTTCAGATCACGAATCATGGATTATCATATCAAGTTATGGATTTGGAACGACCCTGACCTGCATGTCGCGGACAACTTATAAAAAGGTAATCTTCGGATCTTGTTCCACGGGCAGTCTCCGGGGCACTGGAATCGATCCGATCCGGATGGAACTTCATGATAGTCTCACGTGCGGACAGGATGGCGTGTAGCACCTCACGTGCTTCGTTGCATACCATCCTTGTTCAAGACTAAAGGGTTCCTTATGGCTATGCCAGCGATAAACGTTCATATAGATAAGTCATCCTCGCTTAGCGGCTATCCGCATGCGAGTTATTGCATCGCATCAAGAAATAACTGAACACCTGAACGATCATGTTGTAATGACCCTCGTGTTTTCATATGCTATGCCTCCTGAATGCTTATACTTGTCGTGCTTAAATTGATATTGTTTGCCTCGGACAGGGACGGAGAAATGGTAAGTGGTAAGTCTCGCCGTGTTTCCTCTAACATCGCACGGCGCGCTGTCCGACACAAGTAAGGCTATTCAATGTTTGCATGAAACTGATCCTAAGACAACTAGAAAGACAACATAATAGTTGGAGCACGAAACTTATATTACGTGTTTGGATTTGTCGAGCGGGCGAGTAGCTTCCCCACCAGTGCATTCAATGTACTGATAATCCACCAGTTTGTATGCAGGGTGCGGGAGAACCTCGTTCGGTGCGGATGCCTCCTACGTACGTGCTTAGGCATGGAGATCACTCCAAAGCAGCGGTGCGTCCGGAACTGAAGCACATATACAAGAGATAATGTTGGAGCGTCGCCTGAACATCGCCTGTACAATCATTCCACAATTGTAGCCACTTGGCACGCTTTTACTGTTTCAGAGAGAGAGGCTTGAGTGACTTGTGATCTCGGCTATACGCCGCCTGTAACACTTGTTTATATCAAAAAAAGAGCTTGCTTTATGACAACTTGTGTTTCAATGCTTTCGCTATATTGTTAACTTAGTGAACTTGTTACCAATCGCCTATGTGTTCATGACTCCGCTGTACTCGGATAATCTATGCGACTCTGTGGCTTAGAACACTTACCGCCAGCCAATGAACCACGGCCTTGCACGGGCGTGGCTCACGCTCATGCGGCATCACGCCCGGATGGGTCAAGCGATCGTTCTGCGGGAGCGCTGGCGAGGGTGATTCCCGCCTAGCGAGAACGACCGATTTGCCTGCGGGAGATCGGGGCGTGACACTTGTAATGCCACTTTCGAGCTACGACATTGTACTCGGGATGGATTGGTTAAGTAGGCACCGTGCTAGCATAGATTGTAGAGGAGGCAGAGTTTTGTTTGGTCCGCCAGGAGAGGCAAAGTTCGAGTTTGCTAGAGGAGCTGCAGAGCAGGGAGAAGGCATTATTTGTGGAGCTATGGTGGAAGACAAGGAGTTGCCACATCCATTGATAGCAGAGTTCTTGGAAGTATTTCCTGGAGATTTGTCAGGATTGCCACCAGATCGAGATGTTAAATTTTTTATAACTTGGTGCCAGGTGCAGAACCAATTTTGCAGCATGTCTATAGAGTAAACAACAGCGAGCTGGTCGAGTTGAAGAAGCAGGTAGAAGAATTACAGGATAAGGGGTTTATCAGATCGATTTCTTCACCATGGGGAGCCCCAGTATTATTTGTACCAAAGAAGGATGGATCGGTGCGCATGTGCATTGATTACAGGGCTTTAATTAATCTCACAATCAAGAATAAGTATCCTTTGCCACGGATTGATGATCTGTTTGATCAGTTGAGTGGTGTGAAGGTATTTTCTAAGATAGATTTGAGATCAGGCTACCATCAGGTGAAGGTGAAGCCGGAGGACATACCGAAGACTGCTTTTAGGACTCGGCATGGTCAGTACGAGTTTATGGTGAAGCCGTTTGGTTTGACTAATGCACCGGCGGTATTTATGAACTTGATGAACAAGGTATTCCACTAGTACCTTGACAAGTTTGTGGTGGTGTTCATCGATGACATACTCATATACTCGAGGACACCGGAGGAGCATGAGGAGCATTTGAGGATTGTGTTGGATGTGCTGAGGAAGGAGAAGCTGTATGAGAAGTTGTCCAAGTGTGAGTCTTTCCTGGATAAGGTGGAATTCTTGGGGCATGTTGTGACTGGTGATGGTATTTCAGTGGATCCGAAGAAGATTTCAGCAGTAGAATCATGGAAGACCCCGAGTTCGGTAGCAGAGATCAGGAGTTTTTTGGGATTGGTAGGCTACTACAGGAAGTTTGTGCAAGATTTTTCGAGGATCGCCGAGCCGATGACCAGACTCACAAGGAAGGATGTGGAGTTTGTTTGGACGGAGGATTGCCAGGTTGCTTTTGAGGAGTTGAAGAAGAGGTTGACGTCTGCTCCTATTTTGACGTTGCCATCAGGGTCCGAAGGTTTCACTATTTACAGTGATGCATTAGGGAAAGGGTTGGATTGTGTTCTTCAGCAGCATGGAAAAGTGATTGCCTATGCATCCAGGCAATTGCGTCCTCATGAAAAGAACTATCCTATCCATGATTTGGAGTTGGCAGCAGTCATATTTTCTCTGAAGTTGTGGAAACATTATTTATACGGAGAGCGTGTGGAGATCTTCACGGACCACAAAAGCTTGAAGTATATTTTCACACAAAAGGAGTTAAACATGAGGCAGCGTCGGTGGTTGGAACTGATGAAGGATTTTGATATCTCTTTGCAATATCATCCTGGGAAAGCTAATATAGTTGCCGATGCTTTGAGCAGGTATCCGGTAGCTATGTTCTTGACACAGGATCGATATTTGTTGGAGGACTTGGAGAGCTTGGGCATTGAGGTGATTATTCTTGGTTGTGCTATCCAGATGTGGGGATTACAGATACATTCAGATTTGATGGACAGGATCAAGGCTGCATAGTATGAGGATGTATCTCCGAGGAGTATCAGAGCTCAGGTGAGAGCGGGATTGGAGGATGATTTCACTATTGCAGAGGATGGATCTTTGAGGCATGGAGTTAGATTGTGTGTGCCTAGTGGGGAACTGCGTAAGGAGGTGTTGCAGGAAGCGCATCGCTCTCAGTATTTCATGCATCCAGGTACTAACAAGATGTATCGGGATATGCGAGAGAGTGTGTGGTGGTATGGCATAAAGAGAGAAGTGGCACAGTTTGTATCCAGATGCTTAGTGTGCTAGCAGGTGAAAGCCGAGAGACAGAGGCCAGGAGGTTTACTTCAGCCATTACCCATTCCAGAGTGGAAGTGGGAACACATTACTATGGATTTTGTATCAGGACTTCCATGATCTCCAGGAGAAAAAGATGCGATTTGGGTCATCGTTGATAGGTTGACCAAGTCGGCCCACTTTTTGCCTTTCAAGGTGGGTTTGTCTACAGAGAAGCTGGCAGAGATATATGTGAGACAGATCGTTATGATACATGGAGTTCCCGTCAGCATAGTCTCAGATCGGGATAGTTGTTTAACTTCTCATTTCTTGAGGAGTTTGCAGGAGAGTTTGGGCACTCAGCTCAAGTTTAGTACTGCATATCATCCCCAGACAGATGGGTAGTCAGAGAGGACTATTCAGACTCTCGAGGATATGCTGCATACTTGTGTACTAGATTTTGGGGGTTCTTGGGAGGACTATCTCCATTTGGTAGAGTTTGCTTACAACAACAGTTAATAGGCCAGTATAGAGATGTCGCATTTTGAAGCTCTATACGGTCGAAGGTGTCGTACTCCTTTGTCTTGGGACGATGTTGGAGAGAGAGTTTTGCTTGGGCCAGAGATGGTTGTGGATGCATCAGAGAAGGTTCAGTTGATCAGAGACAAACTTCGAGTGGCGCAGGAGAGACAGCGGCATTGGGCCGATAGCCATCGGAGACCTTTGGAGTTTGAGGTATAGTTTAGATTTTGTTTTGTGTTTGTTCTTGGTTGTTTGTTATAGATTAAGTTCTTAAGGTGGTGTTTTGTTCTAGGTGGGTGGTTTGGTTCTTCTGAGGATTTCTCCGACACGAGGCACGATTCGCTTCGGTGGAGGCGGAAAGCTTAGTCCGCGATTCATCGGACCTTTCACTATTCTAGAGAGGGTCAGTGCAGTTGCTTATAGACTAGACTTGCCACCTGCATTAGAGGGAGTGCACAACGTGTTTCACGTGTCGCAGTTGAGATGATACGTGACAGATCCTAGTCATGTATTGGATCACTCGAAGATAGAGGTGGGCCCTACTCTTAGCTATCCAGAGCAGCCAGTTGAGATTCTGGATCGGAGAGAGAAGGTGCTGAGGAACCAGACTATTCCTTTGGTGCATGTCGCATGGAGGCATCACTCTCCAGGGGAGTCTACCTGGGAGAGAGAGGATGAAATGCGAGAGCGTTATCCATATCTGTTTGTGCCTTGAGGTATGTTATTTCCTAGTTATGTTCTGTTCATTGTTATGATTCTTTCACAGTTAGTTTTGATTCTTTAGTTCTGTTCTATTATTTTCTGGGGGTAGTTTTCGTCTTTGAATTTCGAGGATGAAATTGTTTTAAGGAGGGTAGACTTGTCACTACCATATTTTCTAGGAAAGGGTATTCTAGTAATTTCTAATTTAGTTAATTATTGTGCTTGATAAATAATTAATTATTGTATTATTTAATTATTGTTAGATGTTAGTTATTTAATTTGGACTTGTATTAGTGGACCTAACTAGTTTAGTTTGGACCCATGGACCAACATGAATTAATTAGTTAAACTTAGCCCATTTAGAAAGCCCATTATTAAGGAGATGGATTAAATTAATTAAATCATTAGACTAGAAGCCTCCTTCCTTAATTATTTCTTCATGAGAGGCCCCAAGGGGTATAATGGATATTACATGATTACTTGAGGGAGAGGAATAGGGGCCGGCCTATATAAGTAAAGGGGAAAAATTCTCTCTCCTCTTTTTCATTTCAAATCTAGATCTAGAATTTCCCACTACTAAATTCCTTCTTTTCCATTTTATTTCCCTACCAAATTCATTCCAATTCCTTCCCAAATTATCATTAGAGACTTGAGAAGCAAGGATATAGAAGGAGGAAACAAGGATCTACAAAGAAGAGCAAGGATCTACCATTTGGAGGCAATTCCATCTCAATTGGAGGTTTTATTGAGAATCCATCTTCCAATAGGTACAATTCAGTTTTTCCCCTTAAAATAGCTTCTAAATCTAAGAATTAATCATAGAAAATTAACCCATATGCATGTACTACCCATAGGATTTGGTTTTGTGTTCATAGGAGGCCTATTGAGAAAGTTATGGTGCTTTTTGTGTCAATTTTGGGGGAATTCCGAGAATGATATTTGTTGTGTGTGTCAATTGATCCTATAGATAAATTTGGCATGTGTTTATGTGTTTGGGGCTAGTGTCGTGTCCATAATTGGGTACGTGTTGGTCGTATACCAATAATTTGGCGATATATGTTATTTTGGGGGTTTTTTCTCCGACACGGGATTTTGTACATGTCGTATTTTGACACGGACACGTAGATCTATATTTGACACTTCGTATTGTTCATAAATAATATATGTGACTTGCTTGTGTCCTTCGGGGTACAATTGGATGTGTGGTGGACTCATGTCACATACGTATCCTAGATCTAGTGGGATACGGTGTGATACTCTCCATTTGTTGTGTATTTTGTATAGATCTAATTATTTGTGCTTTTAATTCTTGAGTTATAATTGTGTATATATATATAGATATTATATATGTATTATTGTGTATTTATTATAGTGATTATTGTATCATAGATCTATGTATTATATATGTACTAATAGAATATATATATATATATATATATATATATATATATATATATATATATATATATATATATATATATATATATATGTAGCTTTCTTCTACATGCATTAATATATATGTTATAATATATTGTATCAATATATATATATATATATATATATATATATATATATATATATATATATATATATATATGTATATGTTTTTTATAAATATATATGTATGTTAATTAGGTAATTATATTATTTATATTTGTTATAGGATTAATTATATATATGTATAGATGTATAATTATATGTATTTATATTTGTGTGTGCATATGGCTATGTCATAATATGTACATTATTATAGAGGGGGTGTATTTATAGTTATTTAGTATATATATATATATATATATATATATATATATATATATATATATATATATATATATATATATATATATATATATATATATATATTACAGTTTTTAGCGACAGGGATTAATGACAAACTGCTGTCATTAATAGAAGCAGGAAATAGCAGCAGCCGCTGTAGCAGTGGCGGCGGCATTTAATGACAGCAGCTTGCTGTCATTAATAGTAGCAGCAGCAGGCGGGAAGAGCAGCAGCAGGCGGGAAGAGCAGCAACGACGACAGTGGGAACGGTGACGGTTGCAAACCGTCACCAAAACAGCAGCAACAGTGCAGAATTCCAACAACAGCAGCGACGGCAGCTTCAGTGACGGCCAGAACTGTCACTAAAATCCTGGTATCAGTGTATCAGTGTTTTTCAACACAGTTTTCAGCGACGGTTTGGCAGAATTATATATATGTATTTAATAGTTATATTTATATATATATATATATATATATATATATATATATATATATATATGTGTATTGATATTGAGATAATATATTATTATTGCTATATTCCTTGTATGTATATATTAGTATATACTTATATGTTATATATATGGGTAATCATGTTACCAAGGTTAGTGGGATACTCAAGATACCGAGTTTGGGTATCAAGTTTGTGATTTTATTGGGATACCAAGTTGGTTCAAAACCACGGTACCTAATTTATGCGTAAATTGTGATTTTATATTAATTATAAATATTGTTCGATTTATATTATTGATGTTTTACCTTGGATCCACGTATCCGGAGATACGGTATCCTAATATTTTAAGATGAGGTTCTTATGACTTAGATTTTAGTATCTTGACTCAAGATTTTTGTGTTAGACTTGTGCAACCTAGAAATAGATAGTTGACCTTGGTTTGACCATAGTTGACCATAGTTGACTTAGAGTTGACCATAGTTGACTTTTGACTTAAAATTGACTTATTGACCTAGAAGTTGACTAGTTTAACTTATTCTCTTTTCGGAACCTAGTATTGATGTTGTATTCCATATCTAGATCTTCGAGGCACCGAGTCAGACATCTGTGAGACTATTCTTTGGACTTCAGGCGAGTACATTCTCTGATAGTTTCTCATTTATGATATCCTCTATGTTCATTGTATCTAGTGTAGATATCCATGTTCTTTTGATACTATGGTTACACGGATTGGTATATCCGGATCTCGTCATGAGGTATTATTCCTTGGTATATGGTATATATGGTGCAAGTATTATTTTATTGGTTATCTTGTACATGTACAGACACTGCTTCTCGGGAAGACTAGCTATCTTCTTGGGGAATCTCGTGCCATAGCATACCGTGGTTGGATCTATTATACCAGTCGAGGGTGGGGGAGTATTAGTATAGATATGTGATCAATATCCCTATTGTATCAAGTACTGATTACTGAATAGTGTTGATCATACACCGTACGTATGATTAGTCAGGCCGTATTGCATCTTGCCCAAGCCGATCACATGTTAAGCTAGTACTCACACACTTAGTCATTAGTATCTTGTTTCATTTTCATACTATTTATTATTGTATTTATTCCCAGTATTTTCTTATTGTATATATACCTCTTATATCTATTGTGCATCTTGATTATCCACAGCTATTTACTGTTACATAGTTTTTATTATTGATTAGAACTGCTGTTAGAGATGTACTCTGCTCCTTTCCTGACTGGATATATTTTTCTAGATGACACTGAGGAGTGGTACCCTACCTATTATGGACCTCAGGATGTTGTGGGTTTAGATTCTGAGACCCTGGCTCAGGAGGGACTTATCCCAACTGAGACAGTTAACCCAGGAGTTGTAGCTTCGTAGTATTCTTTGTACTGGATTTGTCTCCAGCTTATTTTGTTACTTCTTTCAGACTCATTGATGTATTATTTTAGACTCATGAGTTGTATTGTGACTATACTATTCTTTATCTGATTTGTGCTTTCTATCTTAGATCTGTGATTGAGTATATTATCATCTTGGTGGTTCAGTATATTGTTAGATAGATTATCTAGACAGCGTTCTACCGCCGATTCTGTGGCGTAGGCTGGGCGTTGTTTTCGACTTGTACCCTTACACCGGGTGCGGGTCGTGACACGTTCGTCTTTCCAAAATAGGGGAAGACGGAGAACACTAATAAAGAATTCAAAAAAGAGGTGATAGAATACAAGTACAAGGCTCAAGGCGATTTTAAGAATTCAAAAGAGAGTTGTCAAGGCAGTTGTGGATTAAAATCTTATTTTTGGTAAATTCTAATTCACATGTTCATATCAGAACAATTATGTACCTGATATGATATGCTCTGACTTGTCTAGAGGGCAAGTGTATTCATGTAACAAGTTGAGTCAACTATATATCTCAATCACGTAAGGTAGTCATGCGAAGAGTGAACCAAGCACACTAAGGTTGATCTGACCATAATACTCTGATTCTAAATAGACAATTATATTAGTATGTGCACCCAATAATACATATGTCATAAACAAGCTCGATAAAAGAATAATCTTGCAAAACTAGGCTATAATAGCAGCATAAGTCGAGGTAGTTCAGAAAATATAAGTACGCTAGATTATGATGAAAGAAGGTACAAAAATAATTCAAGTTCACCAAGAAGATCGGTGTTGTGCCTCTACAGTTGCTATACTAACTTCTTATCTAAGTCTCTGGTCGACCAAATGGGGGTATGGCCTCTAAGTTCTACAGTCTGGATAAATATTATCTTCTTATGCAAGTCTATAGTTGGTGTCTTTCAATTATAATTCATTAATGGGTTAAAAGGACTATATGATACTAGGTTATGAGACATACTATCCAATTTAAAAGAATTTAACTAATAGTGTTATTGAACAATAGAGTGTATATACCTAGTACAAGTCATCTTTCTAACCCCTATCAAGCACGAAAGAAGAGATAAGATTAATCGTTGTGAAAGGATCAAGCAAGATGCAATGCTAGCAATCAAATAAGAATGAGAAATAAAATCAAGGGAGATGATTAAATTAGTTGATGAGATCCTATATTCTAATCCTATGCACATGCTTGCTCAGTACAGTAACGTAACCGAGATAATATGTTCAAGACCTGCATGGGCCACCACAAAAATATGCCACGCCCCAGTCCTAAAATACGTAGGACTAGGAATACTTAAGCATGTCAGCCGTATGTATATGAAAACTCCAATATATGGATACCATAATACGCACGTACGCTATAATATGAATGATAACTCACATGTGGTATATATATTGTCACAAGTCACAGGGCATAACTAAATCTCATCTACAAAATCAAATAACCAATCAATTATATAACTGAATCAAGTATAAAATGCTTGATAAGAATAAGTAGTTGGATGGAGACAAATCCACTACCAAACTAGAATATAAGAAAAACCAAATAGGTACATCTAATGAACCATGAGACTCAAAGAGAAGACCTCCTCGAAAGAGATAAGTAGCAAGTCCTGATCCGTGCTCCTACGAATAGTCATGATCATCTACACCTGGAAAGGGACCAGGTCCTCAGAGGGACATAAAAAAGATACATAGAAGCATGCCAATTGAATACAGTAAACATGCATAATAGAAAAAATATATATAAGTATGCTGTACAAGACAATCTATATGAATGCATAATGAGGATAACTTTTTGACGTATGGGCATGGGTAGGCTACTCTATCTAATCTCATAACTCACACACACGTCTAGAACATCAAAAATTGACATACCTCAAGGGTAGCGACCATCGCGATACTAGAAATTGACATACCTCGAGGGTAGCGACCAGCGCGACACAACTACCGTAGTGCGTGCTAGTTACTACAGTTTACCAGAGTGGTTATAGCCCATACGCCTACTGATTGTCCTCCTCCCCATGATACTATGTATCGAGTGTGTGTCAACATATATATAGTATATAATTATGACTGAAAGAAAATACATATATAATGAATACATAAAAATATGATAAGTATGCAAAGTACTATAAGCAATTTGGCAAGGTATCTTGCCTGGCAAAAAAGCTGCAAGGTGTAAGCGTCCAGACGTCAGGCACAATGGATCAGAAACTATGGCATCAGAATGAACATCTCCGGATGCTGAAATAAATATCACCAACATTCCCAGAATAAGCAAGATAGTCAGAAAAGCCTACCCTTTCGTCCAATTTGGACACAGGGGCAAAACAGTAATTTCAGACCAAAGCGGGGTCCATATGTGGCCCACTTTGTACCGAAATATGTGCCAGGGGTGAAGGTATCTAAATGGGACAAATTATAGGTCAAAAAAATTCTAAACGATGATATAAACTCAAATATATGTCCAATTTTGGATTCCGGTAAGCTGAACACAAATTCGCCCTTAAAGTCAACCGTAGGGCCCGTAAATAGGTGGCTTGGTCAACTAACTCAGAATTACGTGAAACTTGGGTCACAGGACCAGCGTGACATCACGAATTCAATGGCGCAAGTTTTGTCGCATTCTAACGGGCGTACACAAAATGGTGCGATATTTGTAAAAGTCACAATATGGGGACTTTTTACGGATACGGGTTGATTCTGACGCACACACGTCCAAATCAGTTTTCGCGAAAGCCCACATGTCAGGATATACCATACACGCCTTTCGGTGCAATTGGTACGCGATGAGGCAGTCCCGTTTGGCAGGGCGCACACCGTATCACAAAATTTTAGTTTTTAAATAACAAGTTTTTGGTCGTTTTGGAGGTTGAATAATTTAACACACGGAAAAAATTAACAAAAACAAAAAAACAAAAAATTTCTCGGTTATATGGATAAGAAAAACCCTTCAATTAGTTTTTAAAAATATTGAACATGTTGGCGACAAATTGGGTGTGAACATGGGAGTTTGGGTTGAAGTTTCTGGACTATTTTTGGTCAGTTTCTCTATCATTTTTTTGCCGAATTTTCGACCAATCCGGGACACGAAAACTTGTTCCGCTTGAATAAAAATCCTAGAGGGTTAGGTTGTGAACGTATACGAATAAACCACACGCTAAAAGGATCACAAATGAAGAAGATACAATACCTAGAAGATGGGTGCAAAAGCAGTACTGTTGCATGCGGTGCGCGTGTGCGGGGATAGCGGCGGCGGTCCGGGCGGCTGCGGCATCGGTCCGAGCGGCTGCGGCAGCGGTCCGGCGCGAGGGTGGCGGCGCTGGTCGGCGGGGTTCGGTCTCCGGCATCGGGGTCGACGTTGGGAGGCTAGGGTTAGGGTTAGGGTTATGTTTTGTATATATATATATATATATATATATATATATATATACACATATGGAGAGAGGGGAGAGGGAGAGAGAGAGGCCGCGGGCGGGTAGAAGTAATCTGGGGATGGGGGTGTGCTGCTTTGGTGAGAGGAGTTGGGTTGGTTAGTAGTTAGGTTAGTTATTAATTAGGTTTTAAGTTATATTTTCTTTTCTTTTCTCTTTTTCTTTTCTTTTCCTTTTCTTTTCTTTTGTTTACTTTTTCATTTCTTTTCTTATTTATTTACATTATTATTATTACTAATAATAATAATAATATCATTATTATTATTATTATTATTATTATTACTAT
Organism: Iris macrosiphon; assembly: GCA_036927795.1. Lineage (NCBI taxonomy): Eukaryota > Viridiplantae > Streptophyta > Magnoliopsida > Asparagales > Iridaceae > Iris > Iris macrosiphon. Next base: position 99,943,044 of record JAYESA010000009.1, read on the forward strand.
TATTATTATTATTATTATTATTATTATTATTATTATTATTATTATTATTATTATTATTATTATTATTATTATTACTTCTATTACTATTATTATTTCTCTTATTATTATTATCATTATTATTTAGTATTATTATTATCACTAATATTATTATTATTATTATTATTATTATTATTATTGTTATTATTATTATTTCATAACCATATATTTATTTACATATATTCGAATATATAAGTGAGAAAAATCCAAAAATAATATTGCACACCAAATAAATTCTAGAAAATTACTTTGTAAGGTTCTAACAAAATACCACACTCAAAATATTGTATGTAAAATTTTATAATTAATAATTAAATATTTATCTAGTTTAATAAATTAAATAATTATATTATCTAATTAACTAAGTAATTAATTAAATGGATATCCGCAAAATAGGTTAATAGTAAATAATAAGCACTCTATAAAAAGGAAAAATGACTAACTTGGCACGGGAAATTATGGGATGCTAATTGTAGAAAAGTTAGAATTGGAAAATAACCACAAATAATTATATATATAAATCATCTAATTATTTAACACATAATCAACAGTCGTTACTCTAATGTCATACTAACACCAAGTGATCAAATTTTTGTGCCACGAAAAGATCCTACAAGTAATGTCTCTTGTGAAGGGCGATACATATTTTGGGGACATCCTATATTATTAATGTCCAAACCACGGTGAATTGTCCTAATAAAATTTTTTTTGGGTTTTAATTGTTTTAAAAAATAATCTAAAATAAATACAAAATACAAAATACACACAAAATACCTATTTCTGGGTGAGGGGGGTTTATAGCAACCCCGCAGCCGCCGAAACCAGCACCGTCGACCGCCACGTCTGCGTCACCCGCGCGAGCACCGCGACAGGAATTGGCAGCGACGTGCCCTACTTCACAAGCTATTTTTTGCCTCGTCGTTCGACCGAATTCGAATCCGTCTTCACCGGTATGTTCATAACCTATCCCCCTTCCAACTCTGTAAATTAGTTTTCATCGAGTAGCGCTTAATACTAGGTAAAAATCAAGGCCAAGTTGGAGAAAAACTATATCTTTTTACTACAGAAAACTGTTGCGACTACCTATGTTTAAGGACTGATATCTTCCTCCACAGATATCCAAATCTAGATTTACTTTTTTTATGTGAAGTCCATATAACCGAGATCATTTTCTATTAATTATATTATTTTATTTTGTGTTAAATTTAGAAATAAATTGGGTTAAAAATCATGAAAAACTTGTTTTCTAAATCTTAGAAATTACGATACGGAGCGTGTCCCGCCAAACAAGACCGCCCTGTCACTTACTAATTGCACCGAAAGGCGCGTATGGTATATCATGACGTGTGGGCTTTCACAGAAACTGATTTGGACGTGTGTGCGCGTCAGAATCAACCTGTATCCGTAAAAATCTCCATATCGCGACTTTTGTAAAATACCACACCATTTAGTGTACGTTCGTTGGAATGTAACAAAACTTATGCCATGGGATTCATGGTATCACGCTGGTCTTGTGACCCAAGTTTCACGCGATTCTGAGACAGTTGACTAAGCCGCCTATTTGCGGGCCCCACGATTGACTTTTTGGGTGAATTTGTGTTCGGCTCACCGAAATCCAAAATTGGACATACCGTTGAGTTTGTATTGACGTTTAGAATTTGTTTGACCTATAATTTATTTTATTTAGAGACCTTTACCTCTAGCACACATTTCGGTGCAAAGTAGGCCATAGTGGACCCCATTTTGACCCAAAATTATCATTTTGCCCCTGTGTCCAATTGGACTAAAGAATAGTATTTTTAGCTATCTCGCTGATTCCGGGAACGTTGGTGATATTTATTTCAGCATCCGAAGACGTTTATTCGGAGGCCTTAGTTTTTGATCCTGCATACTTGACGTCCGGACGCTTACACTATACAAATTGCTTGCCAGGCAAGTATACCTTGCCATTGTACTATGATTTACATCCTATATGATGCATGCATTTTATTTCTGTCAATTTAGTTATATATTTTAACTTCTATATAAACTGCACGTCCAAGAATAACTTGGGTGCAACGACGGTGGTGTCGTATTCTGTTTTTATTATATATGACCTAGTTTATGAGACCACCCCATTATCATCAGGCATTCTTATGTTTTATTGACCGTGACACTGTTGTTACACGAGTGTGAGTCTCATGTAGGACACGAACTTGCATACTCGTTTGGCCACTGGTACGTAGAGGACGTGCGACTGATAGGGATAACTGTTGATAAAAATTGCATGCTAGAAGACTTGGCAGTTATTTAGAGGTTTCATCGTGTCATGGATGTGATATACTTAGAGCATGGGGTGGGAAGAACAATAAGTAAGGCATTTGGGCTCATTTGCACTTTCCTTGTGTAACCCGTACGCTCCGTCAGAGATGCGTGGTCATGATGACCACTATATATTATATATTATCAGGCGGCCTCTGGAGTTCAAAAGATGACATATTTTTTAGGCCCCTGAATCTCCGAAAGAATCATGCCAATCCCATTTTAGCCAGATAGTCCACGTGTTGGAAAATTGTTCTCAAACTGCATTCACATAGATGGTTAGGCGACCCATTTGATGTTTATTTTTCAGTACTTTATTGGCATGCTTCTATGTATCTTGTTATGTTCCTTTGAGGACCTGGTCCCTTTCCAGGTATAGACTTGCAGGAGTATCCACAGGATTATGGACCCGGACCTGACGCTTCATACCAGACTGAGGAGGTCTTACCTTCAGAGTACCTTTGATTCATCGTAGCTGATGGATATTCTAGTTGTTATTTCTTCTATTGACATTTATCTTATATTAGAGTTTGATCTCTTCTCTCATTTAGTAGTTTTTAGCATAGTCGATTTGCAGTGGATTTGTTTCCACCCGACTATCATAATTGAGACTTCATATTTGAGATTCAGTTATGTATTCCTATTTCTTTATTTGTGCTGTGGATGAGATATAGATTGTATGTAACTTTTGTTGACAGTATATTACCACTTATGGATTTGATATTCATATTACAGCGTACATGTGTATTTTAGTATCCATATATTGGAGTTGCCATGTACATACGGCTGGCATGCTTACGTATTTCTAGTCCTACGTATTTTGGGACTGGGGTGTAATATATTTTTAGTGGTGGCCCATGCAGGTCAAGAATATATTATCTCGGTTACGTTACTGTACCGAACAAGCATGCGTATAGGAATAGAGTATAAGATCTCATCCACGCTTGACAAAAACTCATCGTCCCTTTCAACCGTTCCTATTTAAATGCTTGCATCCTGTTTGATTCATGTACTCCTTCTAATCGTTTCATCCACCTCTTGCAGAGAGATGGATTTGCGTAGTGGATGTACTGCCACCGGAGGTGACACACCTTCAGGAGTCAACGGCCAAACTCGAGGGAAGACCTCGACGACTCCTAGACTTTCGGGGTCAGATGGACAGACTCACAATCCAGTTCCATCTGATCTTTTTGCTTCACTTAATGGGACTTTTCCAGTTTCATCGACACCACAGGATGGCCAGACGCAACTGTTCCAATTATTCTAAATGATGATGCATGAACAGAGACAGCAGGCGGCCGCATTAGCCATAGAGCAGAGGCAGCAAGTGGCAGAGCAGAAGCAAGAATTTCTGGCGGCACTTAAGAGAATGGCTGCACAGACAACTGTACCAGCCCAGGCACTAGTTCTAGTACCGCGAGCTAGAGTTGGTTCAGTCAAGAACTTTGTACAGATGGGTCCCAAGCCGTATAAAGGCACTAAGAGCCCAGAAGAGGCCACAAAGTAGATTACCCATACCCAAAAGTTGTTAGAAGCATCACAACTGCCTACAGATCTATGGATGACAGGCGTAAGAACGCAGCTAGATGGTAACGCTCATCACTGGTGGGAATCAATAGAGCGTCAGTTGGGTACGCATCAGACTTGGAAACAATTCTTGGAGTGCTTTGAGAGAAAGTACTTCCCGGACACTGTAAGGGATGCGTTGTACGATCAGTTTCTCCATCTAGAGTAGGAGAATAAGATAGTTGACGAGTATGATGTAGAGTTTAGTCGCCTTAGTAAATATGGTGCTGCCCTGATACCGAATGACTTGGAGAAGGCTAAAAGATTTTACCGCGGGCTGACCCAGGAGCTCTAACACTACACTAGCTCACAGTCTCGGATCTCTTATGCCGAATTATTGACAGAAGCAAGATTTTAAAAGACCATCAGCAAGGGAAAGGGAGGTCAACTGAAGACACATCAAGGACCAGCAAGGACACAATAAGGAGGACCTATCAGACGCCATTTGGCACACCAACAACAACATCAGCACAGAGCAGGACCGTACCATATTTCGGAGAAGCCCCATTGTAGTTATTGTGGGAAATGTGGACACATTTCGAGATACTGCCGGACTCATTTGGGATAATGTACGAGTGTGGTTCCGGACAGTATATGGCGAGAGACTGTCCAATGCAGCAGGCATTGACGCTTCTACCGCCAATACAGAGGCTAGCACTTCCAGCACCGAAGCCAGTTCAACAGATGACAAGACCAGGAGCACCTCGACCCCCAGCAGCCGGAGGATTTCAGCGAGCACCACCGCTACCTACTCAGGAGGATCAGTTCACGAGGACCAATCATGGACTACCACATAGGAATGGACAAGCTTTTGCATTAGAAGTGGATGACATAGAACAGGAGATTGATGTTATAGCAGGTATTACTCTTGCTTTTACTTTTTCTGCTGTGATATTATTTAATACGGGAGCCACCCACTCTTTCATATCTTCTAGTTTTATTGCCAAACACAATATTGCCACTACATCTTTACCTAGTTGTGTTAGAATTCTCACCGGAGGAAGAGTTGTGCCTGTTAGTCAAATTTGTAGATCGTGCCCTGTAGTAATTCGCGGCAGAGAGATGAATGTCCGACTCTTAGTCCTTCCTATGTCAACTTTTGATATTGTTCTTGGGATGGACTGTCTAAGCAAGTACCACGGTTTCTTCGACTATTTTGGAGGAACCATTCTTTTTAAGGTACCAGGCCAGCCGGAACTTAAGTTTGCACGAGGATCCACAGAAGCCTTTGATGGTGTTCAGCTTGCAATGGACGACATTATTTATCACCCCATCATTTGAGAGTTTCAAGACGTCTTTCCAGAGGAATTGCCAGGACTACCCCTGGACAGAGATGTAAAATTCTCAATTGAATTGATACCAGGAGCAGCACCCATAGCGTCGCATGTTTATAGATTGGCGAAGAAGGAGATGGATGAGTTGAAAGCACAGTTGAAAGAATTAGAGGAGAAAGGTTTCATCCGGCCAAGTGCATCACCCTGGGGAGCACCAGTGTTGTTTGTACCAAAGAAGGATAGGTCTGTGCGTATGTGCATCGACTACAGAGCCTTAAATGCAGTGACCGTAAAGAATAAATATCCATTGCCACGAATAAATATCCATTGCCACGTATTGATGACTTATTTGATCAGCTTAGTGGAGCCAAGGTGTTCTCGAAGATAGACTTGAGATCAGGATATCACCAGGTGAAGGTACTATTTGAATAAACAAATAAAGAAGAGGTTTCTACGAAATCTTTTTGTTTACAAATGAGAAAAGAGAAAAGTACAATTAATCCTATACGAGGATATTAAGTACAATAAAATAATTCTGGGGAAGTATTGCTATAGAAGTCTGATCTGCGGTCGATCTCTTTTTTCTTGGACCACACGATGATGAAGAAGTGATGTAGAAGAAGCTTCAAACTTTCTCTGAACTGAAGGCAAAAGCCAGTCAAAGGAAAGTTGCAGGTAGGATTCAACTCAATTTGAATACAAAACACTATCAGAGGTAATATGGACATGATAGGTTTTGAAGTTTCAAATTAGCTAAACATATCCATTCAGAGGTCATATGAACATGATAGAATATGATTCCTCCTCCTCCTTTCTGATCTCCCCACTTTTTTGATCTCCTGCCTCTGTGCTGATCCCCCATGTGCCTCTCTGCTGATCCCCTCTGTGCCTCTCTGGTGATCCCCTTTACCCTGTGACCAGGGGTCTCTATTTATAGAGATCAATCAAATAACTGCCAGGTTGGCGTAAAAGCCAAGTAACTGTCTTGTTGACGTAAAAGGCCAAACTGTGAAGAAGATTACATCTTTTACGCTGCGGTTATAATAACTGCTACCCACGTTCAAATAATCCTCTGAATCTGCGTATGACACTTATCCCTTTATAAGGTAACACGTATAACTGCTTCTCGAAGATCATGGCATGCAAGCCACGTAGGTAACTGCCCCTGCGTAAAGATAGTTGGCGTAAAAGCCAAATAACTGTCTTGTTGGTATAAAATCCTGGTTGGCGTAAAAGCCTGGTTGGCGTAAAATGTAAACCCCCTGATTTTTCAGGAATTTTTAAAATAGATTTTTACAATTTTTTTGGAATTTTTCTGTAATTAAAACTACGGTATTTTATCATTAAACAATTTTTAAATGATATTAAATAATATTAAAATATTATGAAAATAATATTTTCTCGTCTAAAATGAAAAACTAGACTTAGGGTAATTTTTTGGGATTTATTGGATGCCGAAAACATTTTTAAAGCCCTAAAAACTAAGTTTTTAATAAACCAAAATAAACCCTGAATTAAACCCGGTTCAATAAACCAAACCAACCCGAACCGAACCATGGAGAACCAAACCGAACCGAACCCACTCTTAACGGGTCGAGTCGGATCCGAATTGAACCCGACCCAGAGCCGTTAACCCGGTCGAAACCCTAATCCTAATCCCTTTCTCTTTATTGTTTCGGCGCCCTATTTAATCCCCTCTTCCTCCCCCGCCTCGACGCCGGAACCCTAACCTCTCTCCTCCGCCCAGAACCTGCAACGCCCCGCTCCGACTACCCTAGCCTCCGCTCTCAGGCCAGCCACCCCTCGACGAACCCGTCTCCGGCTACCCTCCGCCTGACCCTCTCCTCGAACCCCCCAGCACCACCCTCTTCTCGACCACCCCCAGCGCCGCTGCCCAAGTCTCCGGCCACCCCTATTTAATCCTCTTCCGCCGCCTGAGCCCTAGCCTCCACTCCATCAGAGCTCCGCCGTCTCCGCCTCGCCGCCCTCTGCCTCACTCCCAGACCCCTAGCCGCCGTGCCCTGCCCAAACAACCCTCGAACCAGACCCTCAAATCAGAGCTCCGCCTGAGCCGCCGTGCCCGCCACCGGCGTCGGACAGCCTCGCCTCCGCCTGAGCCGACGAGCCGAGCACCTCCGCCCCGAGCAGCTCTCCTCCGGTGAAGCTCCGGCCAGCACCGACGAGTCGAGGAAGCCCTAAACCCGGACACAGCACAGTGTCCCCTTGTGTCGTGTTGCCTCGCGGACACGAGAAAACCATGTTCTGCGTATCCCTGTTCCTGTAACCCTTTCTCTCTCCTCATGGTCCCATTTTCTATTTTGTCTATTGTGACGCGTAGGCTGCGTAACCCTCTCGATGCCCGTGTAACCCGCTCGGTGTGTCGCATCCTGTGGCGATCGTAAATCGTGATCCAAAAACAGGAAAATCAACACCCAGTTCTTCCCCGGAACTGAGTATGTTCTGCCAAACGGGACGACTTGGTCACGTGCGGTCTTCACCGAAAGGTGTGCGCTGTTGATACGGATGTGCGAGATTTTGCAGAAGTTGATTTGGATGTGCGTGCACGCCGGAATCAACGCGTATCCGCCGACAACGCCCCATATCCGTCTGTTCTAGAACACGTTGTAACTTTGTGTACATACGTCAGATTAAAATGAAACTTGGGCCATCGAATTCGTAGTAATACGCTGGTCCTGTGACCCAAGTTTGGTTCGTTCTGAGAACGTTGACAAAATCGCATATCGTGGCCCCCACGGCTCCATTTGACGGGCGATTTTATGATCGGCTCATCGGAATCCAATTCTGGAAGTTTCGTTGGGTTCGTATCATCGTTCTGGACTTGTTAACACTAAGTTTGATAAATTTAGAGACCATTGTTCCTGACACGTTTTTCGGTGCGAAGCGGTCCACATGTAGATCCCGCTTTGACCAGAAACTGTTATTTTTGCCCCTGTGTCCAAATTGGACTCAAGGACAGGCGTTTCTAGCTATTTAATATTTTATAAATCTGATGGTGATGTTTATTTCAGCAACCGGAGGAGTACCAGCAAATCCTACTGAGATCAGAGCAACAGTTAGAGCCAGAACCCCAGGCAAGTGTACCTTGCCAAATCTTGCAGTTCTTGTTACATATTTTTTTGACTTATTTATCTGTTCTACATGCTTAACCTAGGACGTATGACTTTACTTAGCGTCCGATTAACAGTCGGGTGCCAACACCGTACGCGGAGTTGTTTAAACGTCACATAGATATGGATGCCGAGACCATATACTTCTCGTACTTGCATTATCATGTACATCATAACCCAGGACACTTGACACTAATCATGAGACAGAATCTTCCTGAGATATTCATGGTGATTCTGTATAGGATACATGTTTCATGATATATTCTTTATATGCTTAGATCTTATTATGACTTGCTGTATTAGTTTTGATCTTGCGTGTCATGGACATGAGACGTGTGATTACATTGGGTGGGGAGAGACACACAGGCTACAGGCTGATTTCATATATATATACTACATAGTAAATTACATAGTAAAATATATAATAACTCTACTACAGGCTCCCAGACACAGAGCTTGTAGTGGTCTCAGCCTGAGTTTTAGTGATGCTCTCAACTTGCATATCACTTAGCTGGTTATATAGTTTACCCTATCATTTCATTTATTTTTGCACTGCATTTATTTTGGCTTGAGTTATTTTGTACCTTGCTATGTCCCCTGAGGACCTAGATCCGGATTATGTCCCCAGGATTAGCAGATGAGATCTACCCCGAGGTATACGGGACAGGAGCATTAGCAGAAGCATGGACAGCAGCAGGCACTGGAGCAGTACCAGATCAAGAAGATGAGGTGATCGTCGGGGATTTCTTCTGAGTATATGTCTTATCCATACTCAGTATATGCAGTTGTTATCTTATTTCTTGACTATTGTATCAGACTCATTATCGGGTTGTTCCCTGAGTTATGTTTATTGAGATTGATATTGCACTATGTTTCTGATATTGATGTATTTATTTTTGTGGATGAGATTAGTATTTTGTACCCTTATTATTGTATTACAGCTTAAGTACGCCCCGGTGGATCCATTAAATTGGGTTTGTCCATCTGTGTGTGTTGTTGGCCATTGCCACGTGTCTAGTCCCTCGATATTTTGGGACTGGGGTATGACATGATTTTTGTGGTAGCCCATGCAGGTCAACGACTAAATTGCTTCGGTTTCAACTTAGGGACCGATCAAGCCTGCAATAAGAATAGGATAAGTTTTTAGGATCTCATCCACTTGCTTGAATCGTTCTTGACATCTATATCGGATTCAAATTTATTTCTTGACTTACATCTTGCCTTGATTCCTGTGCGCCTCTTATTGTTTATTTTGGACGAGAGTAATAGATTCACGAGCAAACGATGAAACTCCAGCAAGAATACCAATAGGTGTTGTAGCCACCTACGGAGAAGATGAAGTGACGCCATTGAGTGGAGATCCCTCTACTCACAGAAGCAGCAGCAGAGGAATCGTCTGCAAGGATGCGGACAAGCTCTGGCGATGACCTTGGAGGATGCGCAGACTCATGGAGTAGCTAATGTGCGTAAGTGATTCGTAGCTATCTCATCTAGTATGGCTTTAGTTCATGCCTGTTGGTTCGTGACCTAGCCTTAACCTAGTAATTTGTGAACTTGCTAATAATTGATAACCTAATATGTTTTTATAAGTGATAACCTAGTTTTTCTAAACTATAGTTTTCTAGATTCTTTCCCTCTGGAAATTGCATAATTTCCATTGCCTAGGGAAATGATTTTTCCTATGTGTTTTCTTAAACCCTCAACCTTGATTCTTCTTGATAGTGATGTGCTTCGAACAATGTTTACAACCATGTCATCTCTATTGACCGGTTATTCTTTGATTGCGAGGACGCAATCCTCTTAAGGGGGGTAGATTGTAAACCCCCTGATTTTTCAGGAATTTTTAAAATAAATTTTTATAATTTTTTTGGAATTTTCTGGAATTTTTTTGTAATTAAAACTAAGGTATTTTATCATTAAACAATTTTTAAATGATGTTAACTAATATTAAAATATTATAAAATAATATTTTCTGGTATAAAATGAAAAACTAGACATAGGATAATTTTCTGTAAATTTATTAGACCCCGGAAACATTTTTAAAGCCCTAAAAACTAAGTTTTTAATAAACTAAAATAAACCCTGAATTAAACCCGGTTCAATAAACCAAACCAACCCGAACCGAACCATGGAGAACCAAATCGAACCTAACCCACTCTTAACGGGTCAAGTCGGATCCGAATTGAACCCGACCAGACCCGTTAACCCGGTCGAAATCCTAATCCTAATCCCTTTCCCTTTACTGTTCTGGCGCCCTATTTAATCCCCTCTTCCTCCCCCGCATCGACGCCGGAACCCTAACCTCTCTCCTCCGCCTAGAACCCGCAGCGCCCCGCTCTGACCACCCTAGCCTCCGCTCTCAGCCCAGCCACCCCTCGACGAACCCGTCGTCTCCGGCCACCCTCCGCTTGACCCTCTCCTCGAACCCCCCAGCGCCACCCTCTCCTCGACCACCCCCAACGTCGCTGCCCGAGTCTCCGGCCACCCCTATTTAATCCTCTTCCGCCGCCTGAACCCTAGCCACCACTCCCTCAGAGCTCCACCGTCTCTGCCTCGCCGCTATCCGCCTCACTCCCAGACCCCTAGCCGCCGTGCCCCGCCCTAACAACCCTCGAACCAGACCCTCGAACCAGACCCTCGAACCAGAGCTCCGCCTGAGCCACCGTGCCCGCCACCGGCGCCGGACAGACTCGTCTCCGCCTGAGTCGACGAGCCGAGCACCTCCGCCCCGAGCAGCTCTCCTCCGGTGAAGCTCCGACCAGCACCAGCGAGTCAACGAAGCCATAAACCCGGACACAGCACAGTGTCCCCTTGTGTCGTGTCGCCTCGCGGACACGAGAAAACCCCGTTCGACGTAGCCCTGTTCAGGTAACCCTTTTTCTCTCCTCATGGCCCTGTTTTTTGTTCCGTCTATTGTGACGCGTAGGCTGCGTAACCCTCTCGATGCCCGTGCAACCCCCTCGGTGTGTTGCGTCCTGTGGCGATCGTAAACCGCGATCCAAAAACAAGAAAATCAACACCCCGTTCTCCCCCGGAACTGAGTACGCCCCGCCAAACGGGATGACTTGGTCACGTGCGGTCTTCACCAAAAGGTGCGCACCGTTGATACGGACGTACAGGATTTTGCAGAAGTTGATTTGGATGTGCGTGCACACCGGAATCAACGCGTATCCGCCGATAACGTCCCGTATCTGCCTGTTCTGGAACACGTTGTAACTTTGTGTAAACACGTCGGATCGAACCGAAACTTGCGCCATCGGACTCGTAGCAATACGCTGGTCCTGTGACCCAAGTTTGGTCCGATTCTGAGAACGTTGACAAAATCGTGTATCGTGGGCCCCACGACTCCACTTGACGGACGATTTTGTGATCGGCTCATCGAAATCCAATTCTGGAAGTTCCGTTGGGTTCGTATCATCGTTCTGGACTTGTTAACACTAAGTTTGATGAATTTGGAGACCATTGTTCCTGACACATTTTTCGGTACGAAGCGGTCCACATGTGGATCCCGCTTTGACCAAAAACTGTCATTTTTGCTCCTGTGTCCAAATTGGACTCAAGGACATACGTTTCTAGATATTTGATATTTTTTGAATTTGATGGTGATATTTATTTCAGCAACCGAAGGAGTACCAGCAAATCTTACTGAGATCAGAGCTACAGTTGGAGCCAGAACCCCAGGCAAGTGTACCTTGCCAAATCTTGTTGTTCTTGTTACATATTTTCTTGACTTTTTTATCTGTTGTACATGCTTAACCTAGGACCGTGTGACTTTACTTAGGTCCGATTAATAGTCGGGTGCCAACACCATACGCGGAGTTGTGTAAACGTCACATAGACATGGATGCCGAGACCCTATACTTCTCGTACTTGCATTATCAAGTACATCATAACCCAGGATACTTGACACTAATCATGAGACAGAATCTTCCTGAGATATTCATGGTGATTCTGTATAGGATACAGGTTTCATGACATATTCTTTATATGCTTAGATCTTATTATCACTTGCTGCATTAGTTTTGATCTTGCATGTCATGGACATGAGACGTGTGATTATATTGGGTGGGGAGAGACACACAGGCTACAGGCTGATTTCATATATATATGCTACATAGTAACATAGTAACTCTACTACAGGCTCCCAGACACAAAGCTTGTAGTGGTCTCAGCCTGAGTTTTAGTGATGCTCTCAACTTGCATATCATTTAGCTGGTTATATAGTTTACCCTATTGTTTTATTTATTTCCGTACTGCATTTATTTTGGCTTGAGTTATTTTGTACCTTGCTATGTCCCCTGAGGACCTATATCCAGATTATGTCCCCAGGATTAGTAGATGAGATCTACCCCGAGGTATACGGGACAGGAGCATTAGCAGAAGCAGGGACAGCAGCAGGCACTGGAGCAGTACCAGATCCAGAAGACGAGGTGATCGTCGAGGATTTCTTCTGAGTATATATCTTATCCATACTCAGTATATGCAGTTGTTATCTTATTTCTTGACTATTGTATCAGACTCATTATCGGGTTGTTCCTTGAGTTATGTTTATTGAGATTGATATTACACTATGTTTCTGATATTGATGTATTCATTTTTGTGGATGAGATTAGTATTTTGCACCCTTATTGTTGTATTACAGCTTAAGTACGCCCCGGTAGATCCATTAAATTGGGTTTGTCCATCGGTGTGTGCTGCTGGCCATTGCCACGTGTCTAGTCCTTCGATATTTTGGGACTGGGGCGTGACATAAAAGCCAAATAACTGTCTTGTAGGCGTAAAAGCCTGGTTGGCGTAAAAGCCAAATAACTGTCATGTTGGCGTAAAAGGCCAAACTGTGAAGAAGACTGCCTCCTTTACGCTGCGGTTATGACAACTGCTACCCACGTTCAAATAATCTTCTGAATCTGCGTGTGACACGTATCCCTTTATAAGGTAACGCGTATAACTGCTTCTCGAAGATCATGGCATACAAGCCACGTAGGTAACTGCCCCTGCGTAAAACTTGATGATAAATAGATAACCAGCGTAAAATAGCCAATTATCCTTCATGATTGAGGTCTTAAGCGTATTCTGGGCTAAATAGCCTTATCACGTACCTTTGCAAATATAGACGAGTTGGCGTATTTCGAGGAGATAGCATACGGCGTACTCCTATAGTTAAAAATAGCCTGGTTGGCGTAAAATGCAAGGATGGTGATGTGAGCGTATTAGTCACAGTCTTAGATTTCCCAGTCAATTATCCATCACGACTGAGGTCTTAAGCATATTCTGGGCTAAATAGCCTTATCACGTACCTTTGCAAATATAGCCGAGTTGGCATATTTCGAGGAGATAGCATACGGCGTACTCTATAGTTGAAAATAACCTGGTTGGCATAAAATGCAAGGATGGTGATGTGAGCGTATTAGTTACAGTTTTAGCTCTCCTAGTCATAAAAAAATCTAAAGAATAAAAAAAATCTCGTGCATTAAATGCAGAGATATGCCTCCATCTCGTGCATTAAATACAGAGATATGCCTCAAGCTCTGTACGAGAAACAGCTTTTGACGTGGCGTCTGATTTTATCTTATCTTGAGCGTAAAAACTCATTTCTGCCCATGTAGAATAGGCAACGTATTCAAAAGACTTCAGTCTTGAGCATAAAAACTCATTTTTGGGTCTCTGTGCAAAAATCATCATCACACCCGTTCTTTACGCAGGAAGGTATAGCAACCATTTACGCAGAATAGCCTTGAAGCTCTGCTTTACGCGGACAGCTCTGAAGCTCTGCTTTACGCGGGCAGCTCTGAAGCTCTGCTTTATGTGGACATCTTTGAAGCTTTGTTTTACGCTAAACAGCCCCGAAGCTCTGCTTTACGCAGACAGCTTTAAACTTTACGCGGGCAGCTCTGAAGCCATATTTTACGCCGAGAGTGACTTCTTGTATATTGGAGGTTTTGAATGTAAAAATACTCGAACAATTCCCCAGCATATTTCATGCTTCTACAAGACCCCCTTCAAAGTTTTTGGACTTGGCTAAGTCTGGAATACTTTGAATAAGAAGCATGAAATTGGCACATATTCACTGTTTGCCTCTTTCTGCTAAGTTCGTCAGGTTGAAGTATGTGGGGACGATAGCTCAGAGATGACATAGACGTGAGCTGATCAATGGCCATACCAAGAGGTTATGTACGGTCCTGAGGATATCCCACTGGGGGATTTTTAGTATACCTATTACCCTGTTGCACACTTTGGGATATGAGTAATAGATTCGAAACAAACCCTATCAGAGGTAATATGAACGTGATAGGTTTTGTGGACTTATCACGACTGGCATACTCCGGATTAGGTACGGGTGATAAGTTGAAATGACTAGCCCTATCAGGGGTTATGTGAACATGATAGTAGAAAGTCGAAGAGAAGAACTTTACTCAGAGGTAATATGGACATGGAAAAGTTCTTATTCTGTAGGGACAGTGGAGAGACGTAGTTCAAAGAAAATGTGAACATGAACTAATTTTTTCTCTACTGGGGAAAAGGAAAGTAGTTCCAAGGTAATGCGGACTTGAACTATTCATTTCCATTGAGGACATCCCACCGGGGGGTTTTTGGGTAGACCTATTACTTCTTGTGCACGTTAGTGAAAGTAATAGGTTTGAGACAGGCCCTGCCAGAGATAATTTTTTTGGACATAACACCGCTGGTGTACCTTGGTGAAGGCAGGTGATAAGCGGAGATGACAACCAATATCAGAAATAATATGAACGTGATGATCGATAGCCAAAACCAGGTATGTTTGCTCAGAGGGCACTTGGACATGGCAAACTCAGCCGGAGAGAAATGTTAGGACAATAGTTCAGAGGTAATATGGACGTGAACTAATATCTGGGACACTCACTAGGGAGTGGTTTGCTGAGTGTGGTCTATCCAAAAAATAAGGATAGAACTGAGGGTTGATCCGCTGGGGAGATTGGTAGGACGATAGCTCAGAGATAATGTAAACATAGCTAGCGTCTAACGAGATTGGTTTTAGTGGTCACTGTGAGAGTGTGCAAGTGGACCTGAGGAATGCTCCACTGGGGAAATTTATGGGATGACGCTCAGAGGTAACATGTACATGGCTAGCTCGGTCAGGAAAAATATTAGGATAGCAGTTCAGAGGTAATATGGACGTGAACAAATGTCCGAAAAATTTACTGAGGAGTAATTTGTTGAATACGGTCTATCCGAACATGAAGATAGACCTAAGGATTGCTCTGCTAGAGAAATTGGTGGGACGACAACTCAGAGGTAACATGTACATGGCTAGCGCTACTAGGGAGGATGTGAGGGTAGTAGTTCAGAGGTAATGTGGACGTGAACTAATGGCCAAGAGAGTGTAGATGGACCTGAGGGTTGGTTGATCCGCCGGGGAGATCGTTAGAATGATAGCTCAGAGGTAAATATGAACATGGCTAGCATCTAACAGTATTGGTTTAGGTGGTATGTCTACCCCCACACGTAGTTGAGTCGGAGGAACAAGTGATCGATACTCAAATAGGGAAGTTTGCTCAGAGGTAAGATGAACATGGCAAACTCTTGGGTTGTGGACTTATTACCCATGGCGTACCTTAAGTACGAGTAATAAGCTGAAATGAGTAGCACTATCAGGGGTTATGCGAACGTGATAGTAGAAAGTTAAAAAAAAAGGCAGAACTTTACTCAGAGGTAATATGGACATGGAAAAGTTCTGAAAAATATCTTACTCACAGGTAATATGGACATAGTAAGATATTATTCTGTGGGGATAGTGGAGAGACGTAGTTCAGAGGTAATATAAACATGAACTGACTTTTTTCTCTGTTGGAAAAAATGAGGATAGTTCAGAGGTAATATGGACTTGAACAATTTATTTCCATTGCGGGCATCCCACAGGGGGGTCTTGGTGGACCTATTACTTCTTGTGTATATACACATGTGGGAAAAAGGGGATGAGTGATGAACAGTAAGGTGAAGGGGTCGACTGAGATGAAATTTGGGTTTTAGGTATTGAAAAATAAGGAAAAAGGAAGGAGAAGTTGTGTATATACACATGTGGGAGATAGGGTTGGGGGTTGACCGAAGGAATAGTTTGACTTGGTCCACATTCTCTTAGAATTGGGCTTGGGTTGTCATGCAGGTATTTCAATGGGCTAGGATTTGGTTTAATTCAACATAAATTTCTAGGATTAAAGGAGGGCGATGTTGCGCGTTGCACATTCTGAAAATTATAGGAAAAATTTATGTGAAGGAAAAAACGAGTTTTCTTTATGTATTGTCCAATGGTGTGGACACCTTAATGCACTTTTGCATAAAAATGCCCAACAATTAGAAAATTGCATAAAGATGGAAATTAGATTTAAATTAATTAAAATTAATGCGCAAAGTGTTCTGGAATTTATTAGAAGTACATGGGAATAAAATTAGGTGGGACACAAGTATTATGGACATAGAGGGCTCAAAGTAGAATATTATTATAAATTAGGTTGTACGAAACGGGTTAAGATTGTGTCTCCAATTTCGATTGGGACGCACAAGGATACAAAGTCATATTTTTTTTAGAATTAATTATAAACGTCCGCGATGAATGTTGTGCGACTAAAATGAAGCACAAGAGAGCATAATTATAAGTTACACAAAGGTCAAAATAGAAGGCTGGCATGTCTAGGACAAGGGTGTAAAGTTTGTAGGAAGGCAGTGGCTAATGAGGTCTTCCAATTATCGAAGCAACGGTAAGGTACACTATACGATATAAACATTGTATAAGTAAATAAAATACCGTGTTCTATTTCTAATTAGGTTCTAATTAGCCCTAATTTCTCTATCCATGCCAAGTAGACCTAATTTTGGGTGAGGGGGTTTACAGTTGAATCCTACACTATGCACACACATAGAATCACGAAGGGAGAGGGGACAGGTACGAACCTTGGCGTGCACGAACGGGGTCAACGATGACGGCGATGAGGTTGATGATGATGATGTTGATGATGATAATAATAGTGATGATGATGATGATGATTATGATAGTGATAATGATGGTGATGATAGAGGCTGCCAGAGTCGGAGCTCAGGCGAGGTCAGGGAGGTCCGGCGAGGGGAGAGGAGTCAAGGGGAAGACGCTGGTGGTGGTGAGCGGCTGTGCTCAAGGGTGACCCGGCTGCTCGGGAGAAGACCGGAGGGAAGATGATGGTGGGGGGAGTCGGAGAAGAGGGTATCGTGGGTGCACAGGGGTTGCAGAGGCGAGAGGGGCTTTGTGGGGACGCTGTGGTCGGGCTCGGCGGAAGAGGCCGACGGGTCGTGTTCCTCATGGATGGCCGGGATCGGCTCGATGGTTCAGGCGTCGAGGGGTGCTGATGCTGGGCTCGTTTGCTGTGGAGGGAAGACGACACGGGGTGGCGTGGATCCAGCGGAGCTTCCGGCTAACAATGGTGGTGGAGTGGCCAGGGATGGTACAGTCGGCGGAGGTACGGTCGTGATGGTGGCTATGTCGTTGGGAACGGCGGAGGAGATGACCGGAGGGAGAGGAGGATCCGGCGAGATGAGGGTCTGCTGGATGGGGAGGCTATGAGGGTGATGATCGGTTGGGTTTGATTTTAGGGTTAGGGTTTTGTGGGTTTTGTTTTCTTAAGTGATGGTGAGGATGATGTAGAAAATTAATGGGGAGGTATTTGCATGTAGGAGATAATGATGATGGTGACCTCCTAGGGATTAGGGCCGTCCATGTACCTCATTGGGATGGGGGATGGCTTTGGAAAAAGGGTTATAAGGGAATATATATATACATATATAGGAGTGTGGGTGGTTAGGATGTTGCTCCACTTAAATGGAGGGTCAAGATTAAACATGAAGGGAGTGCACAAACCAAAGGGGAGAGAGTGGACTGGTCAATGAGGGAGGGGTTGTTTTCTTCATGGGTCTTGACCAATAGGATGGTGACACATTACTGCACTTTTGCAAATAAGTCACCAATAATTGGAAAATTGTACAAAAAAGTGGGTTTTTGGATTGAATGAGGGAAAATACCATGTTTGGTGTGATGTAGAGAATGAAAAGAGTGTGTGTTATTTAGTATGAGTCTTGAGGGTGTGAATGGGGGTTTTGTTTGATGTTGGGTCTAGTTTAGGGTCAAGTTGGGTCCTTACATCAATTTAATTAAAATTGATGTACATGGTGTTCTAAAATTAATTGAAAGTACATGGGGCTAAAATTATGTGGGACACAAGTATCATGGACGTAGAAGACTCAGAGTAAAATATTGTCATAATTTGGGTTGCATAAAATGGGTCAAGATTGTGTCTCCAATTTTGATTGGAACGCACAAGGATATAAAGTTGAATTTATTTGGAATTAAAAATAAACGTCCGCGATGAATATTGTGCGACTAAAATGAAGCATAAGAGAGCATATTTATGAGTTACACCAAGGTCAGAATGGAAGACGGACAAGTCTAGGACAAAGGTGTGAAATTTGTAGGAAGGCAATGGCTATTGTAGTGCTCCAATTATCGAAGCAACGGTAAAGTGCACTAAGTGATATAAATATTGTAAAATCATCTAAAACAAAATATTCTATTCTTGCTGCTGAAGCTGCTGATGTTGTTGCGTCGCCATCATTCCTCGTATAATTTCTAGTAATGTCGGTGTATCAAGTGCTACGGGCACTACTGGTACAATCGGGGGTACTAGATCCTCTGGTACATGTTGCTCCTCGTGCTCCTCTACTGGTTCTACCCTGATCCCTCAAGTACATGTGTTGCCTCTTGCTGGGGGCCAACAGATCCTTGTCCTGCTGAAACTGCTGGTGCTTCACCCACTGATGCTAGAGAAGCTCTAAGGAAAATGACATAAAATAAATCAAGAACTGGCCGAGAAAGGATTGAGGAACCAATGGTACAAAAGTCAAGCTGAGTTTCGAGGAGACAAATTCAGGATTTCAAGAAGGAATATGTTTAATTGAGACATCTAATGATCAAGCTACCCCACAAGTCTGAAAATAAAGCTAGACCTGCATGGGCCACCACTAAAAATTTGTCACGCCCCAGATCTAGAATATTGGAGAGCAAGGGAATGACTCAGCCAATCGCACCTTACAAAATACCAAAGTAACCCGTAATGTGTTAAGGTTGTCTAGAGACGAGAGGGTTCATACTACAATCAAGTCTCCAAGGGTCAAGAACTTCTATATCTCAATCATTCTATCAAGTAGCAACAACATAAAATATTTTAGAATAAGCTGTAAGGTGTCCCAAATACCGCATCTGAAGGTTATAGAGTTCTAGCAATACATGTTGATAAGCCAGATACACAATCAAAAGTATACATGACAGTGAGTCAGCTACAGACTGAGTATAAATACAGTTATGTAGGGAACTAATGTCACACCCAATTTTGAAGAACCGAAGTAGCCATGGGCGTGATGCCGTACAAGCATAGAGTGCACTTTTACAAGGTAAAAAGATGGACAAGGCATGTTATATCTCAGAAATAATAACATTGCAACGAAATTAAGCAGATAAATTGAAGTCCTACTGAATATAATAAAAAGCTTCTCTTTATTGATAATGATAATTGAGTACATGGCTTACAAAAGATTTACAAAGATCTTAAATACAACTAATACTTGGCCAATTGGCTTACATTGATATTTGTCGTCTTGGCTTACACTCTCACTGATACAACTGAATTATATTGTTTCATACATTATGCCCTTTATAATAGAAGATACCTCCAATGGAAGAAGAGCTTTTGCGTGCTCCAACAATGCTTCAATTCCTCAGAACCGTTCTAGCCACTCCCCAATGTTGAGTACCTAGGGATGCCCACAAACGTGGGTCAGTATATATCTCGTACTAGTGAGCATAAACTGGCCCACTCGTCTAAACTGACACTAAGTATTCATGTAAAAAGCATGCATATTAATTTAGTGATCTTTCTATTAGGAACTAGGTTTATTACAATGATCAGAGTATTCAGCAGCATAATGAAACATACGTTGGAAGCAACAATATACATTAAATATATATAAAATATGTACATATCGCCTAACGACGATTCTTACGAATAGTTTACTCGTCGTATCCCTGCAAAACAAGGATTAGCCACAACATAATTAATATGAATCATTCTTACAAAGATAATATTAAGCCTCCATAAATATTCTCATTAGTTTACAACCTAACTACATAAGGGTCATTGATGATATGCTTTCGCACTACGAGGGATATGCCATATAGGACTTCAATGGGCGTACGAAGTGACATTCATGAGGTTGCAATCCTAAATAAATATCTCATTTATACCCAGTGCTACCAAAGCACTATGTTTTCTCCTAGGTCGAACGATCCCGATGCCCCGGTGCATCTCGTTCGAGAAAACTTACCAAACCTTGTGCATAAGTTATCCCTGACCATGAAACGACTATAAAAAATGAAATAAAAGCATAATTTACATCATAAATAAATGTAAGTAAAGCCTCGCATTATTTATCCTTCTCGTTTTGTTCATTCTTATATCGGTTGGTGACCTATAGGTCCTAATTTACAGACCTTCTCGTTGCCCGGTGGTACCAAACCATAATTATACTCGTATATGAAGCATTTCCTACATAGTTACTGTACAATGATGCACTTATACCTGTACAGATGTTCAATGTTCCATTCTCAGTTTTACCAGCATGTGAAGTAGATTGCATAATATTACTTTTTTCTCATGGAAGACTTACTTTATATCAATCTTGTATTAATAGTACTAGTAGTTCATTATTCATGTGTTTCATTAATTACAGCAGCATTGAACATAAGGCATTATTATTAATGTTTTGACTCCAGCATATAGTCATGACATACATCAAAGCAATACTAGCATTCATTTATTAGGGCATCAGGAGTAGAGGAGAAGGGACAGATTCGCTCAATTATGTAAATATTGTTTCCATACCACGATCTCATATTCGCCTATGATCCCTCAAGAATGATCCGACGTGATGCATGATCTTCTAACTTGGCATAATCATGTATTCGTACCACGCCACATAAGATATCACATCCAGCCAAGTTAAGCAGGACTGCATCATCACACCAAGCATCTCAAGTTCCCGTACTACGTGTATTCCATTGATCTGATCCATCTATAATTCCTACGTAATGCCTTTCTGGGGGAATAATGTTAGGACCATAGTTCAAAGGTGGTATTGATGTGAACTAATGCCAAGAAAGAACTGACTTTTTAGGGGTCTACCTGAGGGTGTAGATAGACCAGAGAGTTGCTCCACTGAGGAGATTTTGAGGATCTACTATCTGTTGCATATTCAGGACTCCTGAATACAGATAATACTTTTATAATATTTTATAGGGAAATGGTACATGCTGTGCATAGGCACTCGCTGGGGATGAGCAAAAACAAATATAAATACCGTACATCTTGATTGTCCAGCTGGGGATAAGGGGAGGTATGAGTCTATCTTAGACATAATATCTTTTGAGGAACTTTCCATTGATCGGCATCATGAGCAACACGTCTCCATTAGGTTTTGCAAACTGGTAGGCACAGTTGGAGTATAATGACTCAACGATGAAAGGGCCTTCCCATTTGGCTTAGAATTTGTCCGACGTCTTATGTGTCATAAACATCGGTCTTCTCACCGATAAGATGAGATCACCCACTTGGAAAGTTCTTTCCTTGACTCGTTTGTTAAAAGCTCTCGAGATGCGTGCTTGATATAAGTTAATGTACTGTTGAGCTAACAGACAATTCTCGTCGAGCGCTTCCAACTCATGTAGTCGTCGGCATTGGTTGATATCGTTTGTCAATTGGTTGGAGAGGGCCACCCGGAGTGTCACTACCACATCCTAAAAATAGGGTTTTTATTATTATTTTATATATTATAGGTATTGTGTGTAATTATTTTAAATAATTGCATGATGTGTATATATATATATATATATATATATATATATATATATATATTATTGTATAATATTTATTAATGTTTGAGTTAGTAGACTAGACCTAGATACCCATTAGATGGATCCCTGACCGAAATATAGTGTTATGGATTTAATTTGTAATTTTTGGAATTAATTATTTAGGGTTATAATTAATTATTGTGATTTTATTTAATTGTTGTGCCTTACCGTTGCTTCGATATTTGGAGCGCTATCCTAGCTTTTGTCTTCCAACAAATTTCATAACCTTGTCCTAGACGTGCCCGTCTTCCATTCTGACCCTTGTGTAACTCATAAATATGCTCTCTTGTGCTTCATTTTAGCCGCACAATTTTTATCGCAGATATTTATTTTAAATTCTAAATAAATTTAACTTTGCATCGTTGTGCGTTCCAATCGAAATTGGAGACACAATCTTGACCCGTTTTATGCAACCCAAATTATGACAATATTCTATTCTGAGTCTTCTATGTCCATGATACTTGTTTCCCACTTAATTTTAGTCCCATGTACTTTTAATTAATTTTAGAACACCATTTACATTAATTTTAATTAAATTGATGTAAGGACCCAACTTGACCCAAAACTAGACCCAACACCAAACCAAACTCCCATTCACACCCTCAAGCTTCATCCTAAATATCAAACATCCTTTTCATCCAACACATCACACCAAACATGGTGTTTTCCCTCTTTTAATCCAAAAACCCACTTTCTGTGCATTTTTCAAATTATTGGGGACTTATTTACAAAAGTGCAGAGATGTGTCACCATCCTATTGGTCAAGACCCATGAAGAAAATAACCCCTCCCTTTGACCGGTCAACTCTCTCTCCCTCTCTCCTCTTTTGTTTGTGTGTTTTCCTCCATGTTGAATCTAGACCACACATTCAAATGGAGCCATCCTCACCACACACACCATTATATATAAATATTCCTTATCCTCAACCCTTTTCCTAAAGCAACCCATCCCAAAGCATGGTCGGCCCTAATCCCTAGGAGGTCACCATCAACCCCTCCTCCAACATGAAAAAACTACCATCTCCATTATTTTTTATCACCTCTACCTATATCCAATAACCAAAACCCACAAAACCTAACCTAAACCTTCACCTCATCTCCCCCGGCCCAACTCCGGCCTCTTCTCCGGCCATCCCCTCTCGACCAGACGATAGCACGACCCACCGGACCTCCCTCGTCGGACCCCGCCTGAGCCTGCCACGACCGCCTGACCCGCTCGTCCCCGACCCCCCCCCCCCCCCCGTCAGTCTCTCCCTCGTCGACGTCCCCGCTGGAGAAGCAGCGCCCCCTCCACCACAACCCCTCGACAGCAGCCGACCACCGCTGTTCTCCTCCTCTTCGCCTGAACTTCACTGCCACAACAACCTCGCCCGCCTAAGAATCATCCTCCGCCGCACCTACGACAAACCTCCACCGACGAGAAGCGACTTTATCCTATTCTTCCCCATCTGGACTACCCCACGATCTCCACCACCTGGGCAGCAGTCCGCAGAGCCCTCTACCCTGCACTGCTCCTCAGTACCACCCACGTCGACCTCTCCTCTTCCTCGGTCACTGCTCCCAGCCACCACCACCGTTCACCTCTCCATCCCCGAGCAGCCCAGCCCGCCTGAACCGCGGCTGTTACCACCCTCCGCTCCTCACAACCTCCCTTGCACCCGCTGCCAGTCCTCCCCATCGTCGTCGCCACTACCTCGCTAAGCCCCTCCACTCCGACAGTCTTCATAACCATCATCAACATCATCACCTTAACCATCATCACCATCATCATCATTATCATCGTCGTCGTTATCATCATCATCGTCGTCGTTATCATCATCATCATCAACCCCGTGCATGCCCGGCAGGTTCGTACCTGTCCCCTCCTCCTTCATGATTTTATGTGCGTATATAAATAATGTTATGGTTTAGCGTGTCGTATCTTGACAAATTCATTAGATGTCGATTTCATGAGACCCTGCAAATAAACCCATCTTGTATACGTATATGTACGCGTATGCGTATATTATTTAAATTAGTATATCTATATATATATATATATATTTAGTATGTGTATATTATTCAATATGATATATATATATATATATATATATATATATATATATATATATATATATATATATATATTTAGTATGTATATATATATATATATATATATATTTAGTATGTATATTATTTAATTTGATATACCTATATATGTATATTTAGAATGTGTATATACTGTGTAGCAATTTAATACTATACTAGTATGAGTATATTTATATATGTACTATGAGACCCTAGTATAATTCATGGATATCCCGTATTATATTTGACTGTGTAACCAGAAATATTGTAAGTTGACTGCCTTATGTATACTGACGTACTGGCGAGACCCGTGTTATTTTGACTGTTTGATCTTGTACAGCAATTACAGACGTGACACCCATGCAATTAGATGCACACTTGACCCTAGTTGACCAGTGTCATACCTAGCGTAGCCCCTGAGTTCAGAGTATTTATGATTGTGTATATGTTAGTGTGATATCTGATACAATAATATATTATTTAATGATGTCTATAGGACTGTTGGATTATTCAGACAAGACTCAAAAATTGGACATTGGTATTGCCAACAGCAGGACCCCCAGGCGAGTACATTCTCTGACAGTTTTTATTATGTTGATTATCTCTATAATTCTAGTTGTATAGCGTACATGATTCTGACACTATGTATACACGAGTTGGCATCATCGAGACCTGTCACGAGGAGTCATGATTGGAATCCATCGTGCTAGCTGGGGAAATAGGAAAATATTACTAGATTATGTGATCATACCCAACTCTACAAGAATCATAGCTCACCCACACCTCACGTCGGTGCAGCTTGACCATTACATGCCTTATAGCCTGTTATGTATGATTAGCCTAACTATTGCTTGCATCATAGCTATCCGGATGGTTAGCCTGTCCTTATATGAATCATAGCTAGTCATATATAGCAAGCCTGATCAATCCCAAGCCGATCACATGATATGCTGATGTTTCACATACTTAGCTAGATGTTCTTGACACGTATCTCTAGTATATTGATCTAGTATTTCTTATGTTCTAGTTATTGTTCTAGTACTTACTTATATTCTAGTTCATTGTTCTAGCATACCTTTATATTTCTATTCATTGCTAGATGTACCATTGATGATGATATGCTCCCGTATTTCTTGTTTCTAGTACTTCATTATTCCATTATTGCTATTGCCAGTATTCATATCCATCTTGTATTTCTTTACACTGTATTATAGTTTTTGTCAATATACATGGAACTGCTGTTAGTGCTTGTACTTCACTCCAATCCTGACTGGATATTTTTTCCAGACTGTGACTTAGAGGACTTGTTTCCAGCGTACTTGGAGATTGGATGTTATTGATTGCAGGTTAGACTATTTATTGTTGTTTAGACTTGTCTTGTATTTTATTTATTTCTTCGATATCTCATCGTGCTTTATTTCTGTGATTTGAGTATTCCATATTATATTGTGATATTTGTGTCTCCTTATGGAGTTAGATATTCATGTGAGAGTGATTAGCTAGTATTGTGACCTAGACAGTATTCTACCGTCGATGCTGCGGCGTAAGCTGGACGTACCCACGTACTCGTACCCCAAATTTTGGGTACGGGTCGTGACACGTTTTTAGTGGCGACCCATATAGGCCAGACTTCGCAAGTTATGCGATGTCATGGTAGTGCGACGTCTTAGTTGTACTATTGCGTACCTGAGATAGGATATATGACATAGGATACTAGGATGAGAGAGAATACTTAATCACAAATTATTTGAGAGATTCCTGGGACGACCCTTAAGAATCTTATTATAATTTCCAATTTAAATATTTTCCCTTATTTCGTCCGTTCTCACTTGTTACTATTAAATCTGATTCTTGTTGATCAGTTATTAAGTTTAATTCTTGGTATCGTTGTTGAGTTTTGATTTCATATCGATATAAATTTTACGGACTAAAATTTACGGTATCATCTGATGACATATATTGATGAGGACAGTGAGAAAGGTAAAATGTCTACTTTGGTTATGGAGCCTAGAGTTTATCGCAGCCACATTAGCTATCATAGCGGAAACGTAGGAACCTGACCTTGGATGTACATATCTTAGTTATGAAATTTAGAGTTTCTCACAGCCATACCGGTTGGCGTGGCGAGAATTCTAGATGACATGATTATAGAGTTGCATACCTTAGTTATCGAACCCATCGTTTATCGCAGCTATGCTTACTGGCATGGCGAGGATTCTAAGTGTCATGATTTCGGACAGACGTGTATGATTATCAGGTTGTATCTTAAATTGGTTCTTAAAGTGTCATCTCAATACTTATCTACTTCTGTTATTACAGGACTTTGCTCAATCGCTTCTTTTTCTTTACTAGTAGTAGAGATATCTTCAGTCCTTAATCCAGTTCCTTTTTGAGCTTCTTTTCTTTGAGGATTCCTTGTTAGTATGATAATTGGTGACTTACAATTAGGTCTGTATCTTGTATCAGTGTTGACTGCTGAGAATATAACTTGTGAGTTTGTAAGTGTTTCTTGGTTGGACATGTGAGCAGTAGGCATCAATCTAGAGTTAACTTATAGCGTAGTACCTTGTAGTAATAGTTCTATAATAGGTGCCATTGTAGTTAGTATTGGTACTATAAGTAAAATGAGGAGTAAAGAGTATCAGTGATGGTTCCAAGAGTTAGTATAAGAGTCAACATGACAGTCCTGGATAGTCATGAATTCATGTAGCTGGGTGATCCATGTAAACAATTAAGTATCAAGGAAATTGTATTAAAAATTAATGGAGCATGATATTCAATTTGATGATTGATACTTGGTGTGTCAAGAGTAAAGAAATATATATGCATAAAGGGTATTAATGAGTGTGCCATGGGTTAAGAAATATCAAGATTGGTTATGGAAGATATATAGTATCACTGATTATTGTATCAGTCTGTAAAAGATTTAAGAGAAAATACATATACATCAATCGAGATATGGAACCATATGCATGCCTTTGAGAGTGAAGTAAAACATGTGTATTATAGAAAGTGCAAGTGATCGTGAGTTCTAGTGAGTTTAATGAGATGATCTAATGATGAAGCTAGTGTTACCATACCAAGAGTACTAATGTTTCTATATCGAGGATTAGTTGAGAAAGGTGCTAATAACAGTAAGTACCTCATATGATAATATTAGATTGGCGTATCAGTTAATATAGATAGAAAATTATTGGAGAAAATACGTGTGATGATAACTTTGATTATTGGGAGTTATAGTGCAAGTAATCCGGGTAGTGTAAAATATTCAGTACACATTTAAGGGTTATAAACAATTGGCATATTTGTGTGTACCTTGAGTGTTAGAGACTGCGAGTATATATATATATATATATATAAATAAATATATATATATATATATATATATATATATATATATATATATACACTTAGATGGATGTGGATTTAAATTTATAATTTGAAGATTGGAAATAAATTTTAATTTTTTATGAATTTTTGAGGAGTTGAGATTTTACGTTATTAAAATTTTTGAGGATTCAAATTCAATTCAATAAACATAGTCAAAGTTATAAAAAAATTTGAAAGAGATTCAAATTTTATTTCAATATTTGAATATTTGACTTTTGAGGAAAGTATATGTATTTTATTTTAAATCGTTGGAGAAGTAAATTTTGAGGATTCTATTTTGAGGATAAAATTTTATGATGGGTAAGAAATGTGTATTAGTAGATGATGTGCATGTGTAAACATCTGTTGGCTTGAGAATGCTTGAGATGGCACTATGAACAGACTTGGGTGTCCATCTAGAGTTGTATTAGAAAGAGAAGTACTTAGTGTATTGTGTTGCACTTGGCGTGCACTTGAGTGATAAGAACAACTAGTATAAACAATTACAGTAGGTAAGAGAGTTAGCAGTGGGTGTGCTTGTAGTAGAAACAGTAGTACCAAGGGATATAGGTATCAAACTTTGGATGCATCATTAAACCATGGTTGTGTTAGCAGGTTCTGTTCAGTTCTTTCCTTCTGTTTATTTTTTGTCTATTTTATTGATTGACTGATTTCTTAGTACCGTAGTTTGTATCAATGATCTTCTTGCTAGAATGTAGTTAGTAGTACACCCTGATAGAGACCATAATACCATGATAAAAGAGACCATAACCATGTATGTTTTCTCTAGATTGCATGTTGTATCATTGTAGGTAGGATTTTCTTAAACCTTGATTGTTGGGGGTTTGACCGTAGTGAAGATTAATGAAGAGGTTATGACTTGACGAAGAGAGAGACAAGGTGCCTTAAATTTTGAGGATAAATATTAAATCAAATAAAGAGTTGAGAATTTAATATGGCAAAATTGACGATTTTGTTAAATCATAGATTTTTATGAAGATTATGATATGATTAAATTTGTCAATAAATTTTAAGGAATTTAAGAAGATTATCATTATATTTAATTGATTGCAAGATATAAAATTAAAAATTTATATTTTAATGTTGTATTTGAAGATTTTATAAGTATTACATTGTTTGAGTATTGTGTGGAAAAAAAATCGAGGAATAAGATCACTAATGGATTAGTGTTTGAATTCAATTTTTGGGATGAGGATTTAACTTTTATAATGACGCATCGATTGGACTTAAATTAGAGGAGTAAGATGATTAATGGATTAGTGTTTAAAATTTAAATTTTTTGGATGAGATTTTTTTTTAAATATGCATTGATTGGATTTCAATTAGAGGATTGGATAGTAAATTTTGTACTTAGTGATTAACTTAAAATTTTAGAGGAGATTGTAATAAGAATAGAATTTGATTTTAAATTTGAAGATTTTTAGGAATATGATATCTACATAAATTTGAATTTTTTGTGAAATAACAATATGGATTTACTTCATGATTATATGGTTTGAAGAATTAAATTTTGATGGAAAAATAAATGAGTAAATACAACTATTGAGGATTTTAAATTTCGAGGACGAAATTCTTTTAAGGAGGGTAGACTTGTCACTACCACATCCTGAAAATAGGGGTATTTTTGTTATTTTAAATATTATGGGTATTTTGTGTAATTATTTTAAATAATTGCATAATGTGTATATAGATATATATTATATTGTATAGCGTTCATTAATGTTTGAGTTAGTAGACTAGACCTAGATACCCACTAGATGGAGCCCTGACTGAAATATAGTGTTATGGATTTAATTTGTAATTTTTGGGATTAATTATTTAGGGTTATAATTAATTATTGTGATTTTGTTTAATTGTTGTGCCTTACCGTTGCTTCGATATTTGGAGCGCTACCCTAGCTTTTGCCTTCCAACAAATTTTATAACCTTGCCCTAGACGTGCCCGTCTTCCATTCTGACCCTTATGTAACTCATAAATATGCTCTCTTATGCTTTATTTTAGTCGCACAATTTTTTTCGCAAACGTTTATTTTAAATTCTAAATAAATTTAATTTTGCATCGTTGTGCGTTCCAATCGAAATTGGAGACACAATCTTGACCCATTTTGTGCAACCCAAATTATGACAATATTTTATTTTGAGTCTTCTATGTCCATGACACTTGTGTCCCACTTAATTTTAGTCCAATGTACTTCCAATTAATTTTAGAACACCATTTACATCAATTTTAATTAAATTGATGTAAGGACCCAACTTGACCCAAAACTAGACCCAACACCAAACCAAACCCCCATTCACACCCTCAAGCTTCATCCTAAACACAAAACATCATTTTCATCCAATACATCATACCAAACATGGTGTTTTTCCTCTTTTAATCAAAAAATCCACTTTTTGTGCAATTTTTAAATTGTTGGGGACTTATTTACAAAAGTGCAGTGATGTGTAACCATCCTATTGGTCAATACCCATGAAGAAAACAACCCCTCCCTTTGACCGGTCAACTCTCTCTTCCTCTCTCCTCTTTTGTTTGTGTATTTTCCTCTATGTTGAATCTAGACCACTCATTCAAATGGAGCCATCCTCACCACACACACCATTATATATAAATATTCCTCATCCTCAAACCTTTTCCCAAAGCAACCCCATCACAAAGCATGGCCGACCCTAATCCCTAGGAGGTCACCATCAACCCCTACTCCCACATGCAAAAACTACCATCTCCATTATTTTTTATCACCTCCACCTACATCCAATAACCAAAACCCACAAAACCTAACCTAAACCTTCACCTCATCTCCACCAGCCCAACTCCGGCCTCTTCTCCGGCCATCCCCTCTCGACCAGACGATAACACGACCCATCGGACCTCCCTCGCTGGACCCCGCCTGAGCCTGCCATGACCGCCTGACCCGCTCGTCCTCGACCCCCCTGTCAGTCTTTCCCTCATCAACGTCCCCGCCGGAGCAGCAGTGCCCCGACTCCACCACGACCCCTCGGCAACAGCCGACCATCGCTGTTCTTCTCCTTCTCGCCTGAACTTCACCGCCACAACAACCTCACCCGCCTGAGAATCATCCTCCACCGCACCCACGACAGACCTCCACCGACGAGCAGCGACTTCATCCCATTCTCCCCCATCTCGACTTCCCCACGATCTCCACCACCTGGGCAGCAATCCGTCGAGCCCTCCACCCTGCACCGCTCCTTAGCACCACCCTCGTCGACCTCTCCTCTTCCCCGGCCACTGCTCCCAGCCACCACCACCGTTCACCTCTCCATCCCCGAGCAGCCCAGCTCGCCTGAGCCGCGACTGTCACCACCCTCCGCTCCTCGCAACCTCCCTTGCACCCGCTGCCAGTCCTCTCCGTCCTCGTCGCCACAACCTCGCTGAGCCCCTCCACTCCGGCAGTCTTCATAACCATCATCAACATCATCACCTTAACCATTATCACCATCATCATCATCGTCGTCGTCGTCATCATTGTCGTCATCGTCGTCGTTATCGTCGTCATCATCAACCCCGTGCGTGCCCGTGCAGGTTCGTACCTGTCCCCTCCTCCTTCATAATTTTATGTGCGTGTGTGAATGATTTTAGGGTTTAGCGTATCGTGTCTTGACAAATTCATTAGATGTCAATTTCATGAGACCCTGCAAATAAACCCATCTTGTATACGTATACGTACGCGTATGCGTATATTATTCAAATTGGTATATCTATATATATAAATTCAGTATGTATATATTATTTAATATGATATATATATATATATATATATTTAGTATGTATATATTATTCAATTTGATATACCTATATATGTATATTTAGTATGTGTATATACTGTGTAGCAATTTAATACTATACTAGTATGAGTATTTTTATATATGTACCATGAGACCCTAGTGTAATTCATGGATATCCCGTATTATATTTGACTGTGTGACCCAGAATATTGTGAGTTGACTGCCTTATGTAAACTGACGTACTGGCGAGACCCGTGTTATTTTGACTGTCTGATCTTGCACAACAATTACAGACGCGACACCCGTACAATTAGACGCACACTTGACCCTAGTTGACCAGTGTCATACCTAGCGTAGCCCCTGAGTTCAGAGTATTTATGATTGTGTGTATGTTAGTGTGATGTCTGATATAATATTGTATTATTTAATGATGTCTATAGTACTGTTGGATTATTCAGACAAGACCTCGAAAACCGGACATTGGTATTGCCAGCAGCAGGACCCCAAGGTGAGTACATTCTCTGACAGTTTTTATTATGTTGATTATCTTTATAATTCTAGTTGTATAGCGTACATGATTCTGACACTATGTATACACGAGTTGGCATCATCGAGATCTGTCACGAGGATTCGTGATTGGAATCCATCTAGCTGGGGAAACGGGGAAATATTAGTAGATTATGTGATCATACCCAAGTCTACATGAATCATAGCTCACCCACACCTCACGTTGGTGCAGCCTGACTATTACATGCCTCATAGCCTGTTATGTATGATTAACCTGATTATTGCTTGCATCATAGCTATCTGGATGGTTAGCCTGACCTTACATGAATCATAGCTAGTCATACATAGCAAGCCTGATCAGTCCCAAGCCGATCACATGATATGCTGATGTTTCACACACTTAGCTAGATGTTCTTGACATGTATCTCTAGTATATTGATCTAGCATTCCTTATGTTCTAGTTATTGTTCTAGTACTTACTTATATTCTAGTTTATTGTTCTATCATGCACTTATATTTTTATTCATTGCTAGATGTACCATTGATGATGATATGCTACCGTATTTCTTATTTCCAGTACTTCATTATTACAGTATTGCTATTGCCAGTATTCATATCCATCTTGTATTTTTTTATACTGTATTATAGTTTTTGTCAATATACATGGAA
This sequence comes from Iris macrosiphon, assembly GCA_036927795.1. NCBI lineage: Eukaryota > Viridiplantae > Streptophyta > Magnoliopsida > Asparagales > Iridaceae > Iris > Iris macrosiphon. The sequence continues at coordinate 99,975,687 of JAYESA010000009.1, forward strand.
CTGTTGTTAGTGCTTGTACTTCGCTCTAATCCTGATTGGATATTTTTTCCAGACTGTGACTTAGAGGACTTGTTTCCAGCATACTTGGAGATTGGATGTTATTGATTGCAGGTTAGACTATTTATTGTTGTTTAGACTTGTCTTATATTTTATTTATTTCTTCGATATCTTATCGTGCTTTATTTCTGTGATTGAGTATTCCATATTATATTGTGATATCTGTGTCTCCTTATGGAGTTGGATATTCATGTGAGAGTGATTAGCTAGTATTGTGACCTAGACAGCGTTCTACCGCTGATGTTGCGGCGTAGGCTGGACGTACCCACGTACTCGTGCCCCAAATTTTTGGTACGGGTCATGACACGGAGTGAGGTAATTTAGACGTCTATTGGGAGCAGAGCCTTGGTTCTATAGACTAAAGAGAAAGGTATACTGTTGGTCGGTGTCTGGACCGTTGTACAATAGGCCTAGAGATATTCACTCAACTTCTTATTCCAGTCGCGCTTGTTGGATGAACAAACTTTTTGATGAGATTTATAATGGTCTTATTAAATGCTTCTGCCAGACCATTGGCGGCTGGGTTGTAGGCAGTCGAAGCTATGTTCTGAATTCAATTTTTATCGCAAAACCGGTAGAAAGCATGACTTACGAACTGTGGACCATTATCTTGGATAATCCTCTGAGGTAGTCTGAATCGGTATATAACGTGATGTTTGACGAAGGTGATCATGTTTGACGTATTTACTTCAGAGTGGTACGACTTCCACCCAAATAGAGAAGTAGTCATTAATAGCCAAGATAAACCGATGTCCCTTTAACGAAGGTGGACTAATCGGTCCAACGATGTCCATTCCTCACACTTTGACCCGCCAAGATGCTATTGTTGGGTGTAGGAATTCTGAGGGATGGTGGATGAAGTCTGCATAAATTTGTCACATCCGACACTTTCTTTCATAGTCGACATCATCCACTACCATTGTCGGCCAATAATAACCCATTCTCCGGAGACGATCCTATAGCTTTGGGCTAGGTTGGTGTGCACCACAAACACCATCATGAGCTTCACGGAGTAATTTTTTGCCTCTGCATTCGATAAATATTGTAGCAGAAGCCCATCATAGGAACGATGATACAGTATTTTAGTAGTCGTATCGTAATATAACTGGAGGGAACGTCTCCTGATAGAAGTGGCTTCCTTCTGGTCCTCGAGAAGAATTCCATAGAATGTGTAGTCTATGAATGAGAGTCTCCAGTCTTGGGTGCTAGTGTCTATCTCCGTTGAGTAGCATAGACACATACAGAAGTTATTTTTTTAGACATACTAGTTATTGGCTGACCACGGTGATTAACTAATAAGTGTTTAACAGGACGGCCAAAGAAGCGGCTAGGCCAGCCAGGGCGTCAGCATCGATGTTTTGCAGTCAGGGCACGTGATATATGAAGAATCTGCCAAATGTGGAGATTATAAATAGTGCGACTTGGTGATAAGGGATTAAATCCTCATACCGACCTCGTACTCGCCCCAAACCTGACTGACTATCAGTTTAGAGTCATTGTAGGCTTCTAAATGGTCCACTCCTACTTGTTTAGCAAGTTAGAGCCCAATAATGAGAGCATTGTACTCTGCTACATTGTTAGAGCACTGCTTTATGAGAGTGTAAGAGCGGTGGATAACCAAATCGTCGGGGGAAATCAGTAGTACTATCCCGATCCCAGCGACGATATTGCCTTTTGGCCCTGTTCTTGAAGCACCATTAGAGAAAATTCACCAAACAACCTCTGTCGTCGTCATATTGGAGTCCACCACTTCATATGGGATCTCGTTAAAGAGTTTTAATATTTCTGGCACCGAATACGCAGCCAAGAAATCGGCCAATGCTTGGCCCTTGACCGCCTTCTCTGGAACGAAAACCATGTCGTTTGGTGACCGCAGTATGGCCTACAATGCCAAGCGAGAATTAAGTGCCTCTGGCTTGGTCATGAGAACCCTAAGGGGGTTGACTCACGAGATTACATGAATGGTCTGTCCCGATACATAGTGTCGGGTCTTCTGGATAGGAAAGTCCAGAGCAAGGCACTCCTTCTCAACGGGGTTGAACCTATGCTCCATACTGACCATCATTTTGCTAAGATAATAGATGGCATGCTCATGACCGGTATCACTCTTCTGGGCTAGTAGAGCACCGAGAGAGTGATCTATTGCTTGTACATAAAGCAAGAAGGGTCTCCCCACTACTGGGGCTACCTGTCACTACCACATTCTAGAATAGGGGTAGTTTTGTCATTTTGTGTTATTCATATTGTGCATGTTATTTATTTATATACATATTAATTGTTATTTATTTGGTGTAGGAACTAGACTTGACATGACAACTTGGACCCGTAGTTGGACTAGTCACTTTATACTCAAATTAAGTTAACCCTTTCTCATTAATTAGAAATTAGATTGAACCCACATTAGGATTAGAACCTTTCTTACTAATTAATTATTCATGACCACCCAATTGGGATAATTAGGACATTCTATATTGCTTAGAGGAGGAGGAAAGCATGGTCGGCCCTAGTTCTTAGGGAGGGGATTCTCTCTTCTCTCTTTTCTCATCACAAATATTTTCTAATTAGTGTTTTTCTCCAATAGCTCATTCCACCATTAATTCTATCCCAAATTTCTCTTAAATTCCTTCATCCTTACCATTTTAGGAGATTAGAAGCTAGTGGTTGCAAGGAGCTTTGGAGAAGAAGTAGTTGGGCTTGGTGCTTGTGTCCAAATCGTGTCATATTAGCTTTTTATTGGGAAATCATCTCCTAATAGGTAAATTTTAAAATCCCTCCCTCTAATTAGTTCCATTTAGTATTTTAGAGTATTTAGAATGTACCCATGCATTAGGGCTACCCATAGGGACAATTTTTCATAATGAGTGCTTGGCCTTGTCCTTGGTTGTTCAACTGGGGTCTAGTCCCCTCTATTGTGCAGGCTGTAGAAGCAGTGGTGGGTCCCTTTGGTCTCCTATACTTAAGGGTTTATGCAGTGTTATTGATTCTAATGCCATGGGCCTCCGGTTCTGCTGAGGATATTCTCGGGCTTGATGGTGACTTGATCCACATATCATGCACAACCCTAATCTACGATGACAGTCTCTTAGAATATGACCTGTCTTACCATAATAGTGACAAGTACGAAGCGTGTCAAAGGGTGTCTAATGGGTCCTCCTTGCTGTGTCCTTACTGGTCCTTGATAAATTCTTTGTTGAATTTTGTTTCCCTTGCTGATGGCCTCCTGGATCCCGGCCTCTGTCAATAACTCGACGTAAAAGATCCGGGACTGGAAGCTACTGTAGTGCTGGAGCTCCTGAGTCAGCCCGCAGTGAAACCTCTTAGCCTTCTCTAAGTCATTAGGTATTAGGACTGTGTCATACTTACTGAGATGGCTAAACTATGCGTCATACTCATCAACCGTCTTGTCCCCTTGCTCTAGATGGAGGAACTGATCGTACAACGCGTCCCTTACAGTATCCGAAAAGTACTTCCTCTCAAAGCACTCCAAGAATTGTTCCCAAGTCTGACGCGTACCCAACTGGCGCTCCATTGATTCCCACCAATGATGCGCGTTGCCTTCTAACTGAGTCCTCACGCCTATCATCCATAGGTCAGTAGATAGTTGTGATGCCTCTAACAACTTCTTGGTATTGGCAATCCAGTTCGTGGTCTCCTCTGGACTCTTATTGCCCTTATATGGCTTAGGGCCCATCTGCACAAAGTCCTTGACTGAACCAACCCGAACTTGTGATACTGAAACTAGTGCCTGGGTTGGTGTAGGGGCTAGTGCAGCCATTCTCTCAAGTGCTGCCAGAAATTCTAGCCTCTGCTTTGCTGCTTGCTGCCTCTGTTCCTGTATTATTATTTGAAAGAATTAGAACAGCTGTGTCTGGCCATCCTGCGGTGCTAGTGGAGCTGGAAAAGTTATATTAGGTATCGTGGAAGGGGTTGGTGGAATTGGATTGCTAGTCAGTCCATCCGGTCCGGGAAGAAGAGGTGTCGTTAAGGTCACTCCTAGTGATTGGTGGAAGTCATGGGCTGAGCCGGAGGTCACTTTTCTCGATCCATCCCGAAGGTCCGTCGTCCCCTGGAGACGTGTTGTCCCAGGTGGCGGCATGCCCGTTACGCAAATTCATCTCTCTATAAGAGATGGACGAAGGATTAAGAAAAGTACATGAATCAAGCAGGATGCAAGCACTTAAGTAGGACATGTTGGAAGGAAGGTAAATTATAGTCAAGTGTGGATGAGATCTAAAATTCTAATCCTAGGTGCAGGCCCGCTCGGTACAGTTACGTAACCGAAACGGCTAACTCGACCTGCATGGGCCACCACAAAAACATGTCACGCTTCAATCCCAAAATACGTAGGACTAGGAACACGTAAGTATGTCAGCCTTATGTATATGGCAACTCCAATATATAGATACCATAATACACACATGCACTGTAAAATGAATATAAACTCACATGTGGTATATATGTAATGTCATAAGTCACAGATATGCTAATCTCATCCACACAACAAGTCATAGAAAAGAAATACTAAACTAGAATAAGGAGTCTGAAATATCCAAAATAATAGTCGGGTGGAGACAAATCCACTACCAAAGACTATATCCAAAACTAAAATGAGAGAGGAGTATAAAATCTCCAATATAAAATAATGTGAAGACAGAAGTGTATCAGCTAAAAGAATCCATCGCTAGATGTAATCAAAGATGCTCATAAGGTAAGACCTCCTCGGCAGAAAGGAATGCGTCAGGTCCAGGCCCGTACTCCTGTGGATACTCCTGGTCGTCTATACCTGGCAAGGGACCAGGTCCTCAGAGGGACATAACAAGATACATAGAATCAAGCCAACTTGAATACAAGTGAACATGCATAATGTTTAAAAATATATAAGTATGCTGTACAAGATAATCTATATGAATGCAAATGAGGACAACTTTTTAACGTATGGGCAAGGGTAGGCTACTCGATCTAATCTCACAACTCACACACACATCCATGAACATATCATCAGCCGACATACCACGGGGGTAGCGACCCTCGTGACTCCATCAATCGACATACCGCAGGGGTAGCGACCATCGGACACGACCACCATAGTGCGTGCTAGTGACTACGGTGTTACCAGAGTGGTTAAAGCCCATACGCCTACTGATTGTCCACTATGATACTAAGTGTCAAGTGTGTGTCAACATATCTAATATATAATAATGACTGAAAGAAACTACACATGCAATGAATATACAGAAATACAATAAATATACAGAAATATAAATAGCATGCAAAAGTACTGTAAACAATTTGGCAAAGTATCTTTTTATTCCAAATCTAGATCTAAAATTTTCCACTACCAAATTACTTCTTTTCTATTTCATTTTCCTACCAAATTCATTCCAATTCCTTCCCAAATCACCATTAGAGACTTGAGAAGCAAGGATCTAGAAGGAGGAAGCAAGGATCTACATAGAGGAGCAAGGATCTACAATTTGGAGCCAATTCTATCTCAATTGGAGGTTTCATTGGGAATCCATCTCCCAATAGGTATAATTTAGTTTTTTCCCTTAAAATAGCTTCTAAATCTGAGAATTAATCATGGAAAATCAACCCATATGCATGTACTACCCATAAGATTTGGTTTTGTGTTTATAGGAGGCCTATTGAGAAAGTTATGGTACTTTTTGTGTCAATTTTGGGAGAATTTCGAGAATGACATTTGTTGTGTGTGTTAATTGATCCTATAGATCAATTTGGCATGTATTTATGTGTTTGGGGCAAGTGTCGTGTCCACGATTGGGTACGTGTAGGTCGTATCCCAACAATTTGGCGATATATATTATTTTGGGGGGTTTTTCTCCGACACGGGACTTTGTACATGTCGTATTTTGACACAGACATGTAGATCTATATTTGACACTTCGTATTGTTCATAAATAATATATGTGACTTGCTTGTGTCCTTCGGGGTGCAATTGGATGTGTGGTGGACTCGTGTCACATACGTATCCTAGATCTAGTGGGATACGGTGTGATACTGTCCATTTGTTGTGTATTTTTTGTAGATCTAATTATTTGTGATTTTAATTCTTGAGTTATAATTGTGTATATATATATATAGATATTATATATGTATTATAGTGTATTTATTATAGAGATTATTGTATCATAGATCTATGTATTATATATGTACTAATAGAATATATATATATATATGTAGCTTTCTTCTACATGCATTAATATATATTGTATGAATATATATATATATATATATATATACATATATATATATATATGTATATATTTTTATAAATATATATGTATGTTAATTGGATAATTATATTATTTATATTTGTTATAGGATTAATTATATATATGTATAGATGTATAATTATATGTATTTATGTTTGTGTGTGCATGTGGCTATGTCATAATATGTACATTATTATAGAGGGGGTGTATTTATAGTTATTTAGTATTTATATATATATATATGTATTTGGATTATATATATATATATATATATATATATATATATATATATATATATATATATATATATATATATATATATATTACAGTTTTTAGTGACAGGGATTAATGACAAACTGTTGTCATTAATAGCAACAGGAAATAGCAGCAGCCGCTGTAGCAGTGGCGGCGGCATTTAATGACAGCAGCTTGCTGTCATTAATAGCAACAGTAGCAGGCGGGAAGAGCAGCAACGACGATAGTGGAAATGGTGACGGTTGCAAACCGTCACCAAAACAGCAGTAGCAGTGCAGAATTCCAACAGCAGCAGCGACAGCAGCTTCAGTGACAGCCAGAACTGTCACTAAAAGCCTGGTATCAGAGTATCAGTGTTTTTCAACACAGTTTTCAGCGACGGTTTGGCAGAATTATATATATATATATATATATGTGTGTGTGTGTGTGTGTGTGTGTGTGTGTGTGTGTGTTTAATACTTATATTTATATATATATGTATTGATATTGAGATAATATATTATTATTGCTATATTCCTTGTATGTATATATTAGTATATATTTATATGTTATATATATGGGTAATCATGTTACCAAGGTTAGTGGGATACACAAGATACGGGATTTGGGTATCAAGATTATAATTTTGTTGGGATACCAGACCAAGTTGGTTCAAAACCACGGTACCTAATTTATGTATAAATTGTGATTTATATTAATTATAAATATTGTTCGATTTATATTATTGATGTTTTACCTTGGATCCACGTATCCGGAGATACGGTATCCTAATATTTTAAGATGAGGTTCTTATGACTTATATTTACTAGATTTTTGTGTCTAGATTTTGTGTAGACCTAGAAATAGATAGTTAACCTTTGGTTTGACCATAGTTGACCTAGTTGACCATAGTTGACCATAGTTGACCTAGTTGACTTAGAGTTGACCATAGTTGACTTTTGACTTAAAATTGACTTATTGACCTAGAAGTTGACTAGTTTAACTTATTCTCTTTTCGGAACCTTGTATTGATGTTGTATTCCATATCTAGGTCTTCGAGGCACCGAGTCAGACATCTGTGAGACTATTCTTTGGACTTCAGGCGAGTACATTCTCTGATAGTTTCTCATTTATGATATCCTCTATGTTCATTGTATCTAGTGTAGATATCCATGTTCTTTTGACACTATGGTTACACAGATTGGTATATTCGGATCTCGTCATGAGATGTTATTCCTTGGTATATGGTGTATATGGTGCAAGTATTATTTTATTGGTTATCTTGTAC
>JAYESA010000009.1:101438598-101651098 GCA_036927795.1 Iris macrosiphon
AACTTAATGGTTTAAGCTATTCTTGTAGATTGAGACCTGGTGCTTATCCCTTATTTTTAAATTGCGTAATATGTACCCCACCTCAATACGAGTTATATTCCCTTTCCCTTGAGACCAGTAACTGTTCCATTCTTACTATTGACACTTGCACTAAGGCTAAGACTTAGGACGACCATGACCTATGTAATAAAAGAGGATACCCTAATAAGTAGCAAGACCCCCCTTCTCGTAGACCTTAACAGGAGTTTCTACGGTATCCTTAAGGCAATTACAGTATTAGTTTATTGTTATAAGTTGGGTAGTATACCTCATAACCTAGTATCACATAGTCTTTTGCCCTATTATTGAAGTGTGATTGAACAACATTAACTGTATGCTAGCTTAGGACGACAGTATTTTTTTTAGACTGTAGAACTTAGAGGCTATACCCCTACTTTGTCGACTATCGACTTAGACAAGGAATTAGTATGACAACTGTAGAGATTATGGAGTCTTATCTTTTGTGAACTTGAATTGTTATGTACCTTCTTTTATCATAATCCAGCGTATTTATGTTTGCTGTACTACCTTGACTTATGCTGCTATTATAGCCTAGTTTTTGCAAGCTTATTCTTTTATCGAGCTTGCTCATGACATATGTATTATTGGGTGCACACAATGATACAATTGCCTAATCAGAATCGGTGTATTAAGGTCTAGCTAACCTTAGTGCGCTTGGTTCGCTCTTCGCATGACTACTTTACGTGGATTGAGATATATGGTAGTAGACGGATATACTTGCCCCTAGACATGTCTGACACATCGTATCGGTTTATCTCTTTTCGAATTCTTTAATCTCTTTGAACCTCGCACTTGTATTCTATCACCTTCACCTTGAATTCTTTATTATTGCTCTCCGTCTTTCCTTATTTCGGAAAGACGAAACATCGTGTTGGTATAAGTTGACCCACTGATAGTACTAGATATACCCCATAAGGCTAATCACATGACTTAGTGACTCTCTTCTATAATTGATTAAGGACATATCATAGGTGATATTGTCATATCCCAGTCCCAAAAATACGTAGGACTAGGACATGTAAGCATGTCAGCCGCATGGATATGGCAACTCCAATATATGGAAACCAAACCCATACGTACGCTGTAATATGAATATCAAATCCACAAGTGGTATAACATATGTCACAAGTCACAGGTTATAATCTAAATCTCATCCACGAAAATCAATATAAATAAATAACCATTATCTATGAAACTAGATCTCAATATAAGTATCGAAGGATGATAGTTGGATGGAAACAAATCCACTACCAACTCGAAGGTAAAGGTACAACATAATAAATACAATATAAGAATATCAGCTAACGACCACGGGCTCGAAGAGAAGACATCCACGAAACATATATAACCATCCAAATTTGCGCTCCTACAAATACTCAAGAACAGATATACCTACAAGGGGACCAGGTCCTCAGAGGGACGTAACAAGATACAGAACAGCAAGCCAATTTGAATACAGTAAACATGAATAATAGGTAAAAAATATGTAAGTGCGCTGTACAAGACAATCTATATGAATGCAAATGAGGACAACTTTTCAACGTATGGGCAAGGGTAGGCTACTCGATCTAAGCCTCACAACTCACACACCCGCCAATGGACATCAGAAATCGTCATACCTCGGGGGTAGCGACCAGCGCGACTCTACAGAAATCGACATACCTCGGGGGTAGCGACCAGCGCGACACACGTTCGTAGTGCGAGCTATATACTATGGTTTACCAGAGTAGTTAAAATCCCATACACCTAATGATTGTCCTCTATGATACTAAGTGTCAAGTGTGTGTCAACATATCTAATATATAGTAATGACTGAAAGGAACTACACATGCAATAAATAAACAGAAATACAATAAATATACAGAAATTTACTAAGCATGCAAAATATTGTAAACAATTTGGCAAGGTATCTTGCCTGGTCTGAAAAGGATGAAGTCCCAACTCAAGGCGTCGTCCGATCTATCCGTCACATAAATTAAATAAGTTAGGTTACAAAAGTGGGTGAATAGGTTCCTCCATTTAATCTATTTTAATTCTGAATAAAATAACCTAAAATAGTATTTTAATCTTATTATAATCTGATTTTATTGTTAAGCTCTAATTTTGGTCCAAAGAAAGTCAACTTTAAGGATTTGTGATCCGTGGCACGCAAATCGAGGCAATCCGTTGACCAAAAAGTCAACTGACTCAAATCTTGTATTTGTGTATGGAATCCTATATATTTTATTTTTACATGAACACTAGAATCGATAATTTTATAAAATCATAAGTCAGTAAAGAGTTAGGACCACAAAGGCGTACAGATGACAGTTTCGGTGGTTTTCTATTTACGTCTATGTTGCACAAATTTTACAGTAGAATAAACTTATATTTTAAATTCTGTAAAAATACTTTTTTGGAATTTCATCATGTCAGCTTTCCGAAACTTCAAACGGTTTATAATTTCGAGTTCGAGATCTCCTGAAATCTCGAAAATACCAAAACGCGTCAGATTTCGGACAACTGATAGTTTTAGAATTTTATGGAAAAGTAGGTTCATAAATTATTAAAATAAATTATATAATCAGAAAACTAACATTGATATAGTTTTAACAAAAAAATTGGAGCACGTTTGGAGTCTGGAGCTAGGAGATATCATCTTTTTAATTCGTCATAACTAGTAGAAAATGAGGCTGAATTTATGACGAATTTTGACTATTTTTTGACGAAAAAGAGAGAAATTTGGGGAAGAAAAATATGAAGGATGAGTTATTTATAATGTTGGACACTACTTAATTAAATACGACTAGGATTGGTTAATTTGGATAGGATTATGATGAATTTAAATAAGGATAGGATATGCATGAAGTTTTTTTCCTAGTAGGCTCAGGATTTGAATTAATTTAAAATAGAGTTTAAATTTATCTCAATAATTTATAGTATTAAATATAATTAAAGATAATACAAATAATTTATAAAATCTTATTAATATCTATTAACACTAAATTAGCATCTATCTAATATTAAGACTATATATATCCAAATAAATCCTAAACAATTTTAAAAATCTAAATAAATTTCTTAAAATTCTAAATAAATTATATAAAAATATAATTAAATATTTTAAACTAAAATATATATTTGGTAGGAACAATATACAAGTATGATCTCATAGTAAATTATGAAAGTCCTAAAAATTTAGGTTCTCTATGTTTTAATTACCTAAAAATTCTAAAAAAAATCTCCAAAAATCTAAAATAGCCTAAAAATGATTCTAAATAAATATTTACATAAGTAAATATACTAAAAAATTTATTTTTTAATTAACTAAGAGAATACTCTAAAGAAATTTAATATCTATAATAAATATAATAATATAAAATACACATAAAATATCTATTTTTGGTGAGGGGGTTTACAATCTACCCAACTTACAAAAATTTCGTCCTCGAAATTGACACTAACCCATATTCATAATAATCACTATAGCTATTACACTACATAGCTATCTATCAGTGCTTCCTAAAAGTCATGGTCTGTCATTCTAACACTTCTTATTTATTGTCCATACACTATCCTATTATCCTCTAACTCGTCTACACTACCCAACTTATAAAAGTTCTACTAGTAGTCACAGTCTCTTGAGGCTATTGTCTAGGTTGTAAGACGAATATATTTATTGGGTCGAGAATCTTGGGGTACTTGTCTTGAATCTCACAACCATAATTTTTTTTTGTAACTGTCAAGTATCGTAGTCTAATACTGCCATGCCAATATGTCTGCAAATACTTCGACTACTTTACTACAACGGTCTAGCTGCAGCTGTCGCTACTTTACCAGCGATTTGTCATAGTTGTCAGTTCGTAACAAGTGCCTTCAATTCTTTCCTAGGCATAGTCTAAATTTTAGGAAAACACTTAAGGTCTTGACTAAAACTATTAGGAGTATGACCTACTTCAAACAATCTAACAAATTTTTATTATGCTAAATGATGCTACTTAAGGTTTAAACTAATAAGGAATACAGATATTGCTATAGTGCATGTACATAAGGGTTATTATTAAGAATTCATCCTTAGTTATCAAGCATTACTAACACATTTATGTTTTAACTAACAAAATAAAGGTGAGGTTGATATAAATTAAATAATTTACAATGGCACAAAAAGATACAACTATGATAGGAAGAGTTAAGCACGAGATAAGGAATGGATATAGGAGAGAAGATGAGCCACCCAAGAGGGCGATATGGTGATAGGAAGAGAATACTACTACTGCTACGCGTGTCATCCATTAGCTTCGTGGATATGCCATCTAGTTAGGATATCAACATATCCTCATAACTGCTAAACTACCTTATATATAATTCTACGGCTATTATGCACCTAAGATCCTGTGTCATAAAGGGAATCATGAGTATGAAATGACACATATAACTAAGTTCGTACCTGTATCTACGACTTTCTGTGCCTGCGCTCTCTTGTTTTTCATCATGAGTGCTTGGCCTATGGGGTATATCTAGTACTATCCGTGTATCAAACTTATACTAAGCACGAACGTTCATCTTTCCGAAATATGGGAAGACGAAAAACAACAATAAAGAATTCAAGGAGAAGGTGATAGAATACAAGTACATGATTCAAAGGGATTAAAGGATTCAAAAGGGAGTTGCCAAGGCAGTTGTGGATTAAAATCTTATTTTGGTAAATTCCTATATGTATGCTCATATCAGTACAGTTATATACCTGACACGATATGCTCTGACCAGTCTAGAGGGCAAGTATATTCGTCTAACAAGTTGATTCAACTATATCTCAATCCACGTAAAGTAGTGATATGAAGAGCGAACCAAGCGCACTACAGTTGATCAGACCATAATACACCGATTCTGATTTAGACAATGTATTAGTGTAGGCCCCCAATAATACATATGTCATGAACAAGCTCAATAAAAGAATAAGCTTGCAAAACTAGGCTATAATAGCAGCATAAGTCGAGGTAGTAAAAATATAAGTATGCTTGATTTTGATGGAGGAAGGTACAGAATAATCTAAGTTCACCAAGAAGATCGGTGTTGTGCCTATACAGTTGCCATACTAATTTCTTGTCTAAGTCTAAATTCAACCAAATGGGTGTATGGGCCTCTAAGTTCTATAGTCCAGAATAACACTAAAGTTCTATAGTCTGGATAAACAGTATCTTTTTATGCAAGTCTATAGCTGGTGTCATTCAATTATACTTCATTAATGAGGCAATAGGACTGTGTTACTAGGTTATGAGACATACTATCCAACTTACAATAATTTAACTAATAGTGTTATTGAATACTAGAGGGTATATACCTAGTATAAGTCATCTTCCTAGCCTCTATCAAGCACGAGAGAAGATCGACGTTGAGAAGGGATCAAGAAAGATGCATTGCAAGCAATCAAATGAGAATGCGAAACAAAATCAAGGGAGGTGATGAATAAGTGGATGAGATCCTATATTCTAATCCTATGCGCAGGCTTGCTCGGTATAGTGACGTAACCGAGACAATATGCTCTCGACCTGCATGGGCCACCACAAAAATATGTCACGCTCCAGTCCCAAAAATACGTAGGACTAGGACACGTAAGCATGCCAGCCGCATGGATATGGCAACTCCAATATATGGAAACCAAACCCATACGTACGTTGTAATATGAATATCAAATCCACAAGTGGTATAACATATGTCACAAGTCACAGGATATAATCTAAATCTCATCCACGAAAATTAATATAAATAAATAACCATTATCTATGAAACTATATCTCAATATAAGTATCGAAGGATGATAGTTGGATGGAAACAAATCCACTACCAACTCGAAGGTAAAGGTACAACACAATAAACACAATATAAGAATATCAGCTAACGACCACGGGCTCAAAGAGAAGACATCCACGAAACATATATAACCATCCAAATCTGCGCTCCTGTAAATACTCAAGAACAGATACACCTGGAAGGAGACCAGGTCCTCAGAGGGACGTAACAAGATACAGAACAACAAGCTAATTTGAATACAGTAAACATGAATAATAGGTAGAAAATATGTAAGTGCGCTGTACAAGATAATCTATATGAATGCAAATAAGGACAACTTTTTGACGTATGGGCAAGAGTAGGCTACTCGATCTAAGCCTCATAACTCATACACCCGCCAATGGACATCAGAAATCGTCATACCTCGGGGGTAGCGACCAGCGCGACTCTACAGAAATCGACATACCTCGGGGGTAGCGACCAGCGAGACACACGCCCGTAGTGCGAGCTATATACTATGGTTTACCAGAGTGGTTAAAAGCCCATACGCCTAATAATTGTCCTCTATGATACTAAGTGTCAAGTGTGTGTCAACATATCTAATATATAGTAATGACTGAAAGGAACTACACATGCAATAAATAAACAGAAATGCAATAAATATACATAAATATACTAATCATGCAAAATAATGTAAGCAATTTGGCAAGGTATCTTGCCTGGTCTGAAAAGGATGAAGTCCCAACTCAAGGCGTCGTCCGATCTACCCGTCACATAAATTAAATAAGTTAGATTACAAAAGTGGGTGAATAGGTTCCTCCATTTAATCTATTTTAATTCTGAATAAAATAACCTAAAATATTATTTTAATCTTTTTATAATATGATTTTATTGTTAAGCTCTAATTTTGGTCCAAAGAAAGTCAACTTTAAGGATTTGTGATCCGTGGCACGCAAATCGAGGCAATCTGTTGACCAAAAAGTCAATCGACTCAAATCTTAGATTTGTGTATGGAATCCTATATATTTTAATTCTACATGAATACTAGAATCGACAATTTTATAAAATCACAAGTCAGTAAAGAGTTATGGCCACAAGGGCGCACAGATGACAGTTTCGGTGGTTTCCTATTTACGTCTACGTTGCACAAATTTTATAGTTGAATACTTATATTTTAAATTCTGTAAAAATACTTTTCTGGAATTTCATCATGTCAGCTTTCCGAAACTTCAAACGGTTTGTAATTCCGAGTTCGGGATCTCCCGAAATCTCGAAAATACCAAAACGCGTCAGATTTCGGACAACTGATACTTTTAGAATTTTCTGAAAAGTAGGTTCATAAATTATTAAAATAAATTATATAATCAGAAAACTAACCTTGATATAGTTTTAAAAAAAAATTGGAGCGCGTTTGGAGTCCGGTGCTAGGAGATATCGTCTTTTTAATTCGTCATAACTAGTAGAAAATGAGGCTGAATTTATGACGAATTTTGACTATTTTTTGACGAAAAAGAGAGAAATTTGGGGAAGAAAAATATGAAGGATGAGTTATTTATAATGTTGGACACTACTTAATTAAATACGACTAGGATTGGTTAATTTGGATAGGATTATGATAAATTTAAATAAGGATAGGATATGCATGAAGTTTTTTTCCTAGTAGGCTCAGAATTTGAATTAATTTAAAATAGAGTTTAAATTTATCTCAATAATTTATAATATTAAATATAATTAAAGATAATACAAATAATTTATAAAATCTTATTAATATCTATTAACACTAAATTAGCATCTATCTAATAATAAGACTATATATATCCAAATAAATCCTAAACAATTTTAAAAATCTAAATAAATTTCTTAAAATTCTAAATAAATTATAGAAAAATATAATTAAATATTTTAAACTAAAATATATATTTGGTAGGAATAATATACAAGTATGATCTCATAGTAAATTATGGAAGTCCTAGAAATTTAGGTTCCCTATGTTTTAATTACCTAAAAATTCTTAAAAAATCTCCAAAAATCTAAAATAGCCTAAAAATGATTCTAAATAAATATTTACATAAGTAAATATACTAAGAAATTTATTTTTTAATTAACTAAGAGAATACTCTAAAGAAATTTAATATCTATAATAATATAAAATACACACAAAATATCTATTTTTGGTGAGGGGATTTACAGATATGTTTGGTATTAAAACTTTGAGGATTGAATAACATGATTAAATAATTTGAGGAATAGTTTTCCTAGATGTATAGCCTTAGGGGATAGATGGATAAATTTAAGTTTGGTAGATTATGAACACCTCACCCAAAATTAGACCTAATTGGCTTAGGTAGTGAGACTAAGACTAGATTGAATCCAGTTAGAAATAGAACACGGTATTTTTATTTAATTTTGCAATAATTGTATCACTTAGCGTACCTTACCGTACTTCGATAATTGGAGCACTACACTAGCCACTGCCTTCCTACAAATTTTATACCCTTATCCTAGATGTGCCCATCATCCAATTCTTATCTTTGTGCAACTTTTCAATTATTGGACGCTTTCATGCAAAAGAGCATTTAGGTGTCCACACCATTGGACATGACACTTAAAGAAACCTATTTTTCGCTCATGTGGATTTTTCCATAATTTTTCGGGATATGCAACGCGCAACATCACCCACTCCCTTAAACCTAGACTTGCATTTTAAACAATCCAAGTCTTATACCATCCTTGACTTTCTAACGTGGCTTAGTTTTAATTTCGAGGACAAAATTTTTATAAGTTGGGTAGAATGTAAAACCCCTATCCTAGAAATCGTATATACCCTTTTTAATTATTAATTAATAAATTTAATTGTAATTATGTGTTTATTGGGAGAAATAGATTTTTATTAATTTTTATTTTAGGTGTCCGTGCATTTGGGAGATTTATGGGGCCATTCAGAATTTTTTCAAATTTATTTCATGTAGGAGACCCCTTGAGCAGTTGCTAGCTTAATGGTGTGCATTAATATAATCCTAGATTTTTTTTATGAGTATATACGTGTATATATATATATATATATATATATATATATATATATATATATATATATATATATATATATATATATTTAAAGAGAAATATAAAAGAAAAGAAAAAAAAACACAAAAATAATTTCTCTAATAGAAAACAAGCAGCCAACCCATTAGTTTAGAACCCAACTCATTACCAAACTAACCTACCCGCCTCTTTGTAAGTCGCCCACCCCAATTTTTGCAACAGCAGCAATTAAGTGCACTACACCCGCCCCCCTAATTGCATAGCAAGCCAAACCCGACCCCCTTGGCCCGCGTCAACCCAACTCCCCTCTCTCTTATATATCTATATATAATCCATTATTTCAATAAAACCCTAATCCTAGAATCACCCAAACCCTTCCTCTTCCCATATAGACCTAGAAAGTGCCGCCACCACAGTCGGAGAACCCAATCAGGCCGTCTAAACCAATCCCGACGACCGCGACCCTGCGCACCCCGCGCACCCCGCGCACCTCGCGCACGACAGATTTTTGCAGCGAGGTACCTGTATTTCAGAGTTATTTTCCGTCACCTCGCTCGACCAAATATTATCCCGTCTTCACCGGTATGATCCTTACTTAACCCTATTCAATATCTGTGTGATAGTAGACCTCGAACAACGCGTAACCATAGGCGAAAACAGCGCCAAAGTTGGCAGAAATAGACTAAATTCTGGGATCGCAGAAAACTGCGGTGACCACCCATGTTTTCGAGTTTGTATCTCCCATAACAGAGATCCGAATTCGATGATTCTTTTTGGTATGCGTAGACCACTTGACATAGTTTAATTTCTGTTAAATAATCCTAGATTATTAACTGCTGTAGACCAAATTAAATTCGTTAGAAAACTCCGCGAACACACTTTTTCAGATTTCTAAAAGTTGTGAAACGGAGCGCGCCCCGCTAAACGGGATCGCCCTGCCGTGTACCAAGTATACCAAACGGTGCACACAGCGTAACCGGATACGTAAAAGTTCACGAAAACTGATTCGGACGCGTGTGCACGTCGAAATCAGCCCGTATCCGGGGATAAATCTCGTATCGTAACTTTTACGGAAGTCGCGCACATTTTTTACACGTTCGTCAGATTGCGACGAAACTTGTGCCACTAGACTCGTGGTAACGTGCTGGTCCTGTGACCCAATTTTCAAGCAATTTTGAGACAGTTGACCAAGTCACCAATTGGTGGTCCCACGGTTGACTTTTTGAGCAAATTTGTGTTCGGCCTATCGAAATCCACATTTGGACATACCGTTGGGTTCATATTGACATTTAGAGTTTGTTTGACCTATAATTTGTCCCATTTTGAGACTATTACCCTTGGCATATTTTTTGGTGCAAAGTGGGCCACACGTGGATCCCACTTTTACCTGAAATTACCATTTTGCCCCTGTGTCCAAATTGGACGAAAGGGAAGTGCTTTCTAGATATTTTGCTTATTCTGAAAATATTGGTGATATTTATTTCAGCATCCGGAGACGTTCATTCTGAGGCTGTAGCTTCTGACTTTTGGTGTGGACATCGGGACATTATATTTTGCAGCTTTCTTGCCAGGCCAGATACCTTGGCAAATTGTTTACAGTACTTTGCATGCTTAGTATATTTCTGTATATTTATTGCATTTTTGTTTATTAATTGCATGTGTAGTTTCTTTCAGTTATTACTATATATTAGTTATGTTGACACACACTTGACACTTAGTATCATAGAGGACAATCAGTAGGCGTATGGGCTTTAACCACTCTTGTAAACCATAGTAACTAGCACGCACTATGGTGGTCGTGTCCGATGGTCGCTACCCCAGAGGTATGTCGATTGATGGAGTCACGAGGGTCGCTACCCCCGAGGTATGTCGGCTGATGATGTTCTAGACGTGTGTGTGAGTTGTGAGGCTTAGATCGAGTAGCCTACCCTTGCCCATACGTCGAAAAGTTGTCCTCATTTACATTTATATAGATTAACTTATACAACATACTTATTTATTTTCAAACATTATGCATGTTTACTTTATTCAAATTGGCATGCTTCTATGTATCTTGTTACGTCTATCTGAGGACCTGGTCCCCTGCCAGGTGTATCTGTTCTTGAGTATTTGCAGGAGCGCAGATTTTGATGGTTATATATGTTTCGTGGATGTCTTCTCTCCGAGCCCCATGATTGTTAGCTGGTATTCCTATATTGTGTTTATTGTATTGTACTTTTCCAATCGAGTTGGTAGTGGATTTGTTTCCATCCAACTATAATCCTTAGATACTTATATTGAGATCTAGTTTCATAGATACTGGTTATTTATTTATATTTGATTTTCGTGGATGAGATTTAGATTATACCCTGTGACTTGCGACATATGTTTATACCACTTGTGGATTGAGATTCATATTACAGCGTACGTGTGGATTTTGGTTTCCATATATTAGAGTTGCCATATCCATTCGGCTGGCATGCTTACGTGTCCTAGTCCTACGTACTTTTTGGACTGGGGCGTGACACTGAATGTGTCCTAGGGTTATGACATAATCAAGTATGTACATCAAGGTGTTGTGAACATCTATCAACCGTTACCAGACGTTCCCGACGAACGTCTGTACCCGATTATGACCCGGACGCGAAGTAACGGTTCTGATCCAATGCGCGCACAATGCATATAACAAATAAATAGAAATTTGATAACTGAAATACCGGATGGCAAGGTACACTTGCTTGGATCCGGATGCTGAAGATGGGTCTCCGGTACAACGTCCAAGTCCGCGGGTCCCGTAGTACCTAGAGACGTGAGACAAGATCAATCAATAAACTATCACGATGCTAAAATAAGAGGTGACACACGTCTAGCATAGGCTTCAATTATTATTACAAGCTCATATAGTCACTAATCTAGAGGGTTGACCACGGTTGATTTGAGGTACGTTACATCTAATACAATCAATCACTTGTATTATATCATCAGACCAAATCCTCAACCCCCTATATTCATCATGGTGTTTTTCAATAGTTCAAGTCATGATCATCCTCAGATTTCACCCTGGTATTCACAGACGTTATCATGCATGTTTAAATATATCATCCTCGAATAAAATAATTATTAATTATTTAAACCCTTGATTATAAAAATAGTCATTTAATTATTTGAACATCCTTTCACATATACATAGCTCACATATACATATATATTCCTCAATCGATTTTGTCATTAGTAATCAAATCCTCAACCAATGAACAACTTAATAATATTCCAACACCATCTTACAATAAATAACCTGCTCCTCAATACCCATCACATTGCATATAATAAATAACATCAAACCCTAAAACTCAATGCATTCATAACCCTAAAACTCAATACATTCATAACCCTAAAACTTAATATAACACTTAAACCCTAACTAAGTTCTATTTACAATAAACAATATTACACTAAACTAGGAGATGGGTGAGGGGTTACCCTGGTGACGGTGCGTGGTGGCAGCATTGACGCTGTGGTTGGCCGGAGTGAGGTCGACAGCAAGGTGGAGATGACGGTGGTTCTGTTAGGTTGGCCGGAGTGAGGTTACTGGCCGGAGGATGGTCGGCAGCAGGTGTTGGTTCGTGGGGATGGTGGTCGAGGGAGGCTCGAGGTGGTGGTCGAGGCTCGGGGCAGGAATTGCTGGTAGTGCTGATGATCGACCGGAGTGGACGGTGTTGGCCGGAGTAAATATGGAGATGGGATGGAGGAGGCTGGCGGTAAAGGTGGCACATCGGGATGGAGGAGCTGCGGGTGGAGGAGCTCGGCCGAGGGTGGTTGAGGCTCGGCGAGATGGTGCTGGTGATGATGATGATGATGATAAAAAAGACGATGCGGGTGGCCGTCGTTGACCGGAGGATGGTCGACAGTATCAGCAACGTAGAGGCCGTTCAAGGTGCTGGAGATGGTGGAGGTGAAGGGTGGCAGTTGGCCGAGGGGGAGACAGCGAAAGTAGCTAGCCGGAGGTAGACGGATGCCGGTCGGGTTGGAGTAGTAGTGAAGAAGAGGTGAAGAGGAAGAAGAATAAGAAGAAGAAGAAGAAGAAGAGAAAGGGAGGGGTGGTGTTCGGCTGAGAATGTAGGAAGAGGGAGGAGAGAGAGAGGGGGGCTTTCTACGCTCATAGGGATTAGGGCCGGCATTGGGAAATGGAGGTGAATGGGAGATTATATAGGTAAGTGTGTGGTGAGGATGAGTTTCAAATTTGAATGGAGGGTCCAGATTTCACATGAAAGAAATATACATCCAAAGGGGAGAGAGAAGATTGATTTGACCGATCAAGAGATGAGGGAGAGGGTTTCTTCATTGGCTTGGACGAATGGGGTGGTGACACCTATTTCCATATTTGCAAATAAGACCCTTAACTTTTGGGTAATTGCACATGCATAAAAAATAATGGAGATTTGGTGTGGAAAATGGTGTTTCGTGTTATGTAGGGTGAGGGGGTATTGTGTGTTTTGTATGAGCTTAATGAATGGGTATTAGATTAAATTAGGGTTAAGTTAGGATTAGTCAAAGTTGGTATCCCCAATTTAATTAAAATAAAATGTCATGTGCTCTTAAATTAAATGGGGGCACATGGGATCTTAATTAGGAGTGACACAAAGATCATGAATGGTGTAGGCTTGGTGTCAGTCTTGGACCCTTTAATTGGTCCGGCTAAACGGGTAGAGTTTGTGTCCCAAAATTGATGGCAACGATAAAGGTACGCGATATAGGATTAAAAAATGGATTTCGGGACCGGAAAGTTGTGCAATTAAATTAGAGCACAAGGGATTGTGTTTGTGAGTGACGAAAAAGTCCAGCTCCTAGGTTGGCTTGTCAAGTCAAGAGTGCAATAATAAGTTGGAGATTATGGGCTATTGTTGGGCTCCGAATATTGCTACAACGGTAGGGTGCACCAAGGGTTATAAATAAAGAATCGGACAACTGCAACATAATTTCTAAACCTCAAATACCTTGACGCTACAACAAAATTTCTAACCCTAACTAGTCTATCTGAAAAATAATTGAGGGGGTTTACATCCTTCCCAACTTAGAAAAATTTTGTCCCCGAAATTAAAAGTAAAGCACGAATAATAGCTACGAGAATTTTAAAAGTAAACTGGTAATCGAATGTAGTACATAAATTCGTACCTCGGTCCTCAAATAAATACGAAAAATGCTGCCGAATGGAATCCTCGTGCTCCCAGGTAGACTCGCCTGGCGAATGATGCTTCCAAGCGACCCTGACTAGTTGAATAGTCTGACCCCGCAAAGTCTTCTCACTACGATCGAGTATCCCTACTGGCTGCTTTGCATATGATAAACTGGGCCCGACTGTAATCTCCGAATGATCAAGTATGTAGCTAGGGTCTGCCATGTATCTCCTCAATTGATATACATGAAATACGTCGTGCACTCCTTCTAATGATGGAGGCAATGCAAGACGATAAGCTACTTCGCCAACTCGTTCCAAGATGTCAAAAGGTCCGATGTACCTCAGACTCAGTTTGCCTCTGCCCCTGAATCTGATGGTACCACACGTGTGCGATATCTTCAAAAATACATGGTCACCTTCCTTGAACTCCATAGGTCTGCGGTACGCATCTGCCCAATGCTTCTGTCTGTCCTGCGCTGCACGTAGGTGGCTCTGAATCTGCTTTACTTTCTCCACTGTCTGTGTCACCAACTCTGGACCAAGTATCTGACGCTCTTCCACGTCACTCCAGCATACCGGTGACCTACACTTCCTGTCGTACAGTACCTCATAAGGTTCCATCTGTATGCTGCCCTGGTAGCTGTTTTGTAGAAGAATTCCACCAAGTGTAGATGGTCCTCCCAAGATCCTCCAAAGTCGATCATGCACGATCTTAACATATCCTCTAGTATCTGAATGGTGCGCTCTGATTGACCATCAGTCTGTGGGTGATATGCAGTGCTGAACTTGAGACGAGTTCCTAGACTCTCCTACATACTCCGCCAAAAATGTGACGTAAATCTGGAATCATGATCTGATACAATGCTGACAGACACTCCATGTAGTCATACTATCTACCTCATGTGTATGTCAGCTAATATCTCCGTGGACTGCCTAACTCTGAAGGGCAAGAAATGTGCGGACTTGGTGAGTCGGTCTACGACAACCTAGACTGCATCCTTCTCGCTAGGGCTCCTCGAGAATCCTGTGACGAAGTACATGGTAATGTGTTCCCACTTCCACTTGGGAATGGGAAGTGGCTGCAATAGTCCTACAGTCCTCTGATGTTCAGCCTTGACTTGCTGACAGACCAAACATCTCGCCATGAATCTCGCAATATCCCTCTTCATCCCATGCCACCAGTAGTGTTGTCTAAAATCTCGGTACATCTTCGTACCCCCGGGATGAATAGAATAAATCGAGCTATGAGCCTCGGTCATTAACTCCTGGCGTAGCTCGCCATTCGGAACGTATAGGCTATCTCCACACCTCAATATTCCATCTTCATGAATCCTGAGTCCCGTCTGTATGCCGGCCTCTGTCCTCTCTCGCAGTCGTCGAAATCTCGTATCTGTAGGCAGGGATGCCTTGATCCTCTCAACCAAAGTTGACTGAACCTCGAGACTAGCCATATGTCCATCCATGCCTGGCAATACAACCTCAATCCCGAGCTCCTGAAGATCCTCTAACAATTGCCGCTGAGTCGTCAAGAAGTATGCCATGGGCTTCTTGCTTAAGGCATCTGCTACTACATTCGCCTTGCCAGGGTGGTACTGCAACTCTATATCATAGTCTGTCATCAACTTTAGCCATCGCCTCTGTCTCATGTTGAGCTCCTTCTGAGTGTAGACATACATCAGACTTTTTTGGTCTGTGTAAATCTCAACACGCTCTCCATAAAGGTAGTGCCACCATAGCTTTAGTGCAAATATCACTACAACTAGCTCTAGATCGTACGTCGGATAGCTCTTCTCATTAACTCTCAGCTGTCTCGATGCGTAGGCTATCACCATACCATGTTGCATCATTACACATCCTAATCCGCTCCCAGACGCATCACTATACACTACAAATCCTCCCGATCCTGAAGGAAGTGTCAAAATTGATGCTGATGTCAGACGCTTCTTCAGCTTATCGAAAGCCGTCTGATACTCCTCAGTCCAGATAAACTCCTTGCTTTTACACGTTAGTCACGTCATAGGCGTAGCGATCCTCGAAAAGTTTTCCGCGAACCTCCGATAATATCCGGCAAGTCCAAGAAAACTTCTAATCTCTGTAACAGATGTAGGGGTAGGCCACATCTCTACTGCAGCGATCTTCTCCGGGTCAACTGATAGTCCATATCCGGTGATTATGTGTCCCAGGAATGATACTCTATCCAAGCAGAACTCACATTTGTTGAGCTTGGCATACAACCTCTTCTTCCTTATGGTCTCCAACACGATCCTGAGATGCCTCTCGTGCTCCTCCTGGCTCTTGGAATATACCAAGATGTCGTCGATAAATACCACCACGAACTTATCTAAGTACTGGTGGAAAACATTATTCATCTGACTCATAAATACTGCTGGAGTGTTGGTTAAACCAAATGGCATGACTAGAAACTCATAGTGCCCGTACTTCATCCGAAAAGCCGTCTTCAGAATGTCCTTCCTTCGTACCTTGATCTTATGATAGCCGGATCTGAGATCGATCTTCGAGAATACACATGCGCCACTAAGCTGATCAAATAAATCATCGATGCGCGACAAAGGGTACTTGTTCTTTATCGTTATATTATTTAACGCCCTGTAATCGATACACAAACGTACCGTCCCGTCGTTCTTTGGCACAAATAAGATGGGTGCTCCCTATGAAAAAATACTAGCCCGTATGAAACCATTATCTAAGAGATCATCTACTTGGACTTTCAACTCAACCAACTCCTTCGGTGCTAGTCTGTAGACGGGGGAAGTAACTGGCTCGGCTCCAGGAGTCAACTCTATATTAAACTCTATCTCTCTGTCAGGTGGCAGGCTTCGAAGAACCTCTAAAAACATATCCTCAAACTCTGATATAAAGTGAGGGTACATCGGTTCACCTTCTGCAATGTGTGTCGCTAAGGTAGGTTGGAAACCATGCTCTCAGGCTCCCTGAAGAAACTCAAACTCAGGGTGATCTAGTGGTCTAAATATGACGCAACCACGACGGCAATCTAGCGTTGCGTGGTATTGGCTCAACCAATCCATGCCTAGGACAATATCATAGTCCGGTATGGAGAAGACCAAAAATCGGGCACGCATCTTTCGCCCGCAAATAACTACTGAATATGATCTACAAGTGTCGCTAACTGGTACTATTCCATCTCCCGTAAGAATCCTCTTAATCTTCGGAAGGGGTGCAGTTTCTATTCTATGGGTGGCCACGAAACTTGCAGCTATGAAAGAGTGTGTGGCACCAGAAACAAATAATACTACTGCTGGTAATGAAGATACTAAGATAGTACCTGCGATCACTTCTTCGGCTGTCTCTGCCTCCTCTATAGTCATCGCATAGGCCTGGCCATATCTCGGTGCTGGTGCCCGCGGCTGTTGTCGAGCCTGCTGGAATGCGGCCAAGGGTAGCCTCCTCTGATTTCCCTCTGGTGCTGGTGGTCGTAGTGCCCCAGCTCCCGCGTAAGGCGGTCTCGGTCCGGAAGGCTACTAATAAGGCCTCGGTGCTGGCAAGGCTGGTCGATGAACCATCTGTACTAGAGCCCTCTGGTCTGGGCAATCTCGGACTGCATGCTGGTCCGACCCACATCTCAAACATACGCCTAGCCTCCGTCGACAGTCCCTCAA
The DNA here is from genome assembly GCA_036927795.1 of Iris macrosiphon. Taxonomy (NCBI): domain Eukaryota; kingdom Viridiplantae; phylum Streptophyta; class Magnoliopsida; order Asparagales; family Iridaceae; genus Iris; species Iris macrosiphon. The sequence goes on from JAYESA010000009.1 coordinate 101,456,263, forward strand.
TAAATTTCCTCTCTTGCCGCAGTAATGGAATATGGGAACCACTAGTCCCTGCAGGGGTACTGCTCTCTGCTGCTGCTGCTGTACCAGTGGACATTTCGTAGGTCCTCCCTGCAGAGCTCGAACTAATGATGATGATGCACATGAGTGCTTCAGACTGGCCTGTATCTTGTTGATGCGGTCCTGGCGTCATGCTGCTAATAAAACCTCAGAGTAGGAGGTGGGGGCTACAGACCCAATAAATCTCTGCGTCTCGAAACTCAGGTCTTCATAGAACTTCTCGGACTTCGTCTCCTCGATCGGGATCAGGTATGCTGCAAATCTGCTCAAGCGGAAGAACTCAGCATTGTATTCCTCTATAGTCAAACTTCCCTGCCTGAGGTTCTGCTCGGGCAGTGGAAGGTATATACATCTCCTGGAAGAGCCTAGAGAACTCCTCCCATATGACCCGATCGGGTCCCAAACGCTCCTCCTCTGAGAGCCACCAGTGATGAGCGTTGCCAGTAAGCTGCATCCTGACAGCAGTCATCCATCTATATCGCGGGAGATCGGTGGCCTCCAGCTGGTGCTGAATGCTGGTGGGCCATGCATAAACCTCTGTCGGCTCTTTCGTGCCAGCAAAAGGAAATGGTATCATACGAAAGAAGTCTATGAAAGACCCCATCGTCGATTGGCGTGCTAGTGGTAACGCCTGTCCTAAGGCCGTCACAATGCTCTCCCTCAAGGTCTCAGCCTGGCGTTGCTGGGCCGGCTGCTGGACCTGCTGATGGGCCTGTATCATTGCGTAGACCATCTGAAACATCTGAGGCCCATCCATGGGTTGCCCTGTTGGGAAAGGCATATATGGCATATACGGGGGGAATGGAGGTGGTGGGGGCAACTGTTGCTCCTCTTGTCTTGGGGTCCTCTGGTCTACATGACCTGCCTAATGCAGAGTCTAGTGCCCGTCCAAAGCCACCTCTGGCTGCCCAGAAGTCTGTCCCTGGGGAGCTGGAGTCAACAGAAGAACATGCCCCAGTTCCGGTTCCCCGGATGACCCTGAGTCACGGGGAACATCGCCCGGCTGCGCGACATGTCCGCTACAGAGATTCATAACTCTGAAAAGAAGTCATGATTAAGATCAGCATTGAGGAATTTAAACAAGATATAATTTGACAAAAGAAATCGAAATAGATGTGTCATGTGAAGGACTCAAACATGTAGATAAGATTCTTAATATCTATTCCTAATTTGCAAGCTCGCTTGGCACAGTCAGGTGACCAAGACGATTTAAATTGGAACTGCATAGGCCACCACAAAAACCTTGTCACGTTCCAGTTCCAAATATAAGGAACTGAGCCATGTGGCAATGGCCAGCGGGTACACTTCGACGGGCATCCCAATCTAATGGACCCGACGGAGTGCACCTAAGCTGTAAAATACAATGATAAAACCCAACACATAACACATAGACAGTAAAACTAAATCTCATCCACAGACAACAGATATATAGAGCACATAGAGGAATTCATAACTACTAATGTGCAGAAGGAAAATAACACGAGAAATGTATCATAGTATAAATACGAGACAAGTCACAAGGAAACAAACCCGCTAGTACAAATACTGAAATGAAGGAAAGTAGTAAGATAACTAGGAACGGTATCTGAAAGCTAGATAGTAATACCATCCCAAGGTGAAGTCACTACCAGAGATCAAACGAATTCCTCGGGAATGATCTCGTCCTCTACAACAGGTCCTACTCCTGGATATGCACCCTGTCCTTACTCCTCCGGGTAATCCCCCTCGCCAAAGCCTGGAAGGGAACCTGTCACTACCACATTATTAAATTAGGGGTATTTTTGACTTTTTGTATATTATTAATATTGTGGTAGTTATTTATAAATGATTACATGTATTTAATTTAAATAATTGTATGAGATGTGTATTTATAAATATATTATGTACCGTGTTCTTAATGTTTGAGCTAGTAGACTTGACCTAGAAGCCCACTAGGTGAACACTTGACCGAATCATAGGGTTATGAATTAATTTGTATTAATTAGGATTTAATTATTGAGGTTGTAATTAATTACCATAATTTTATTTAATTGTTGCGCCTTGCCGTTGCTTCGATATTTGGAGCGCTACCCTACCTTTTGCCTTCCAACAAATTTTACAACCTTGCCCTAGACGTGCCCGTCTTCCATTATGACCTTTTTGTAACTCATAATTATGCTCTCTTGTGCTTCATTTTAGCCGCACAATATTTATCATGGACGTTTATTTAATTTTTAAATAAAATCCAACTTTGTATCGTTGTGTGTTCCAATCAAAATTGGAGACACAATCTCGACCATTTCGTGCAACCCAAATTAGGGTAATATTCTGTTATGAGTCTTCTTCACTAATGATATTTGTGTCCCAACCTAATTTTAGCCCCATGTATTTCTAATTAATTTTAGAACATCGCTTGCATTTATTTCTAATTAAATTAGGGATACCAACTTTGACTAATCCCATTTAATACCAATTTAATCCAAAAACCCAATTAATTAAGCCCATAAAAACACACAATGCCCCCGCACCCTACCAAACACCAAACACCAAATTGTCCACCATATTTTTGTCATTTCATGTGTCCGTGCAAATGCCCAAATTTAAGGGGGCTCATTTGCAAATGTTGTATTAGGTGTCAACACCCCATTGGTTCAAACCAATGGAGAAGCCCTAATATTGACTAGTCAACCCAACCCTCTCCTTGCATGAATGATTTTCCTCATGATCAATCCTGGCCACCCATTCAAAATGGGAGCATCATCACCACACATTCTCACATCACACCATCTATTTAATGTCTCCTCAATGCACTCTTCCCAACCATGCCCTAATCCCCAAACCTAGGAAAGCCCCCTCCTCTCCCTCTCCTCACTCCTCCCTCAACTGTAGCCTCCTTCATAATTTTTCCATTTCTTCCCTCCTTCTTCTTCTTCTTCTTCTTCTTCTTCTTCACCTCTTTTTTTTAAAAAGAAAAAAGAGGGGAAATAATAAACCTTCACCACCTTCAGCCCGGGCTACCTCGTCCGGCCGAGCTCCGGCTGCTACTGCGGCGTGCACTCGGCTTCTCCACCCGCCGGACCCACCTTAAACCGAGTCTCCCCCGCCTGAAGTTCTCTCCGACCCAGCTCCACCTCGTTCGAGCCGACCTCTTCCCTACTCCGGTCGATATTACCTCAGCCGAAGTTTCCTGCCCCGGCCAATCTCTTCTTCTCCGGCGCTGCCAGACCCGTCGACCTGTCCTCCAACTCCGGCCACTGCTCCTAGCTCCTTCCCCGGCCGCATCTCCTTCACCACCGAGCTTCCTCCTCCCTGCATTCACTCGGCCTCGTCCCTCCGGCCACGAGCACCACCACTCTCCACCAGTGCCACCTGCTCCTCTTCCCCGATCCGGCCGTCCCCATTGACTACCACCACTGCAACTTCTCCCCTTCTCCGGTCACAACCCCGGCCGAGCTCCCTGCTCTCCTCCCCTCTTTCCTGAGTCCAACCCGAGCTCCACCCTGAGCCTCCTCCACCCTTCACCACCGTACGGAACCACCACCACCATCAGAACTATCACCACCACCATCATCATCAGAGTCACTATCACTATTAACTCCGGTGCTGCCTCGACCCGCTACCAGACCCGACTCCGGCGAGTCATCCCTGCATCCCCTCAACGTCGAGCCGACCACCCCGCCTGTACTCTCCACCACCAGGACCACCACCTCGTCGCCGTCGTCTTCGTCATCCTCGTCATCGTCTTCGTCGTCGTCGTGCACGCGCACAGGTACGGTTTCTCCTCCTCGCGTACACGTACGCGTGTATGTATTCGTTTGGTGCATGTATGTACGTAGTATTTTGGTATGTGTAGGATTCGTATATGTATACGCATATACGTATATATAGTGTATTCTCTATTAATACATACATGTATTCAACATATATATTACTATATACGTATATGGTATATGTATAGGTTTGAATTTATTTTTGGTATATATATATGTACATATATATGTATATGGTATAATTATTAAATTGGTATATATATATATATATATATATATATATATATATATATATATATATATATATATTCAGTATATATATATTCCTTGTATACATATAAATATTGGTTGTATATATAAATATGTGGTACGTATATATAAACGTGTATATATATATATATATATATATATATATATATATATATATATATATATATATATATATAGTATAAAAATTCTATTTAGTGTATATACACTTATACATATTTTTGTATGTAATTATTTTGGTATGTACATATATATGTATTTAATTAATGATATATGCAAGCTGATAATATGTATAATTATGAATGTATTAGGCGACCCGAGTGTAATTACGGATACCCCGTATTTACATTGACCTGTAACCCTGTAATTGTTAGAAGGCTGCCACATGTACACTGACGTACTGGCAAGCCCCGTATTAGTTTGACCGTCTGTCTTTTACAGCAATTACAGACATGACACCCATGAAATCAGACACACACTTGACCCTAGTTGACCAGTGTAATACCTAGCGTAGCCCTGAGTTCATTATGTTTTGATCATGTGCGTTAGTGTAATGTCTGATGCAATATTGTATTGTGTGATATGTATATAGGAGTGTTGGATCATCCAGACGATACTTTGGGACAGAACATTGGTATTACCAACTAAGGATCCAAGGCGAGTACATTCTCTGATAGTTTCTTATTTATGATATCTCCCATATTCATTGTATCTAGTATAAATATCCATATTCTTGACACGATGGTTACACGGATTGGTATATCTGGATCTCGTCATGAGATGTTATTCCTTATTCATGGTGTATCTTGTACAACCCTTGTTTCATTGTTATCTTGTACATGTACAGACACTAATTTTAGGGAGACTTGCTACCTTCCTAGGGGATCCCGTGCCATAGTGTACCATGGTTGGATCTACTATACCAGTTGGGGGGTGGGGAGTATTTTAGTGTAGATATATGATCATATCCTTCATGTACAAGTCTTGTTCATATGTTAGTGTTGGTCATACACCTCACGTATGACTAGCCAGGCCATTATTCATGTACAAGTTCCCAAGCCGATCACATGTTAAAGCTAGTACTCACACACTTAGTCATAGTATTCTTGTTCATTGACATATTATTCCTTTCTGCATTTATTTATAATATTTCTACTATTTACTTTATTGTAAATCTCTCGTACATGTATATGCATCTTGTATATTTCTATCTATTTACTCCTACATAGTTTATATCATTGATATAGAACTGCTATTAGAAATGTACTTTGCTCCTTTCTGACTGGAAATATTTTTCCAGACTATGCCTTAGAGGACCGGTGTCCGACATATTATGGACCACAGGGAGAGTAGCTGCAGACTTGGACCTGGTAGTTCAGTTGTGATTCCGGAAGGTCTAGCCGGAATCACTAGTTATCTAGTTAGTTTTAGTAGATTATTGGTACCAGATTTGTCTTCGGCATACTTTGTTGAGGCTTGGATATTATTGTTGAGTTAGATTATTTCTATTTAGACTTGTGTTACATTTTATTTTATTTCTTCGATATCTTATCGTGCTGTAGTTATGTGATTGAGTATGTTGTTCATATTATATTATATTATCCGTGTCTCCTTATGGAGTTGGATACCCGTCACAGCCGGAGACAAATCCGGTACCAATAATCTATGCAGACTACTGGTTAGAGGATATAGAGAGAAGCCTGCGATTGGCCCAGATTCTGGAGAGCTTGTAGATAGAGGCCGTTGGCAGTCAGATGTTCGATATCGCACTCACGTGGTATCGTACGGAGCCGAGACTCACTGACGAAGGACTTACTTGGGAGACCTTCAAGGAGCTTTTCAGGGAGAAGTTCTTTCCCGACGTGGCCTTGGGAACTTTGGAAAGTCAGTTTCATGACTTGGTCCAAGGAAACATGTCGGTCGACGAGTACGCCGCAGAATTCTGTCGTTTAAGCCGTTTTGCATCGTCTATGATTTGGGACCCAGGAGATCGAGCCCGAAAGTTTAAAAAGGGGCTGACAAGAGAGATTAGGTCGTGCACTTCTGGTCGTCGTACCGCTACCTTTGAGGATATCTTGATGGATGCCTAGATTGCAGAAGAGGATCTGGATCTCAGGCCTAAGAGGAGTCACAATATTTCTGGAGATACGAATGGTAGCGCAGGACCGGCCAAGCGTCCCCATATTCAGCAACAGCCGAGGATATTTCAGTATCAACAGCAGTACCAGGCACCAGTTTGTGTTCAATAGAATCAACAGACTTGTCATTTCTGTAAGAATCCAGGTCACCTTTGGGAGAGCTGTAGATTGAGGCTAGGACTTTGTTTGTGCTACAGTGATGCAGGACACCGAATGAGGGATTGCCCTCTAGCTCAGCGCACAGCTCCAAATTATAGAGATCCAGTTAGGCCACCTATGGAACTGCAGATTGCTCAGCACCCACGGAGGGAGCCACCCCAGCAGGGCGGAGCATTTGTGATGACGGTCGAGGAGACCGATACTGCAGGTAACGTGTTAACAGGTTCTGTTCCTTTCTTTCCTTCTGTCCTCTCTATTTGATTGATTGATTGATTCCTTAGTACCGTAGTTGTATTCGTGATTTCCTTGTTAAAATGTAGTTAGTAGTACACCCTGACAGAGACTGTAATACCATGACAAAGGACACCATAACCGTACATGTTTTTCTTAGATTGCATATTGAATGACTGTAGGTAGAATTTTCTTAGACTGTGATTATTTGGGTTTTGACCATAGTGAAGATTTATGAAGAGGTTATGACTTGACAAGAGAGACAAGATGCTTAAATTTTGAGGATGATCATTAGTTTAAATAAAGAGTTAAGAATTTAATATGGCAGAATTGATGAAACATTAATTTTATGAAGATTGAAATATGGTTGGAATTATCATTAAAATTCGAGGAAATTTAGAAGATTATCAGTATGTTTATTTGGTTAGAAGATATAAATTTAAGACTTATATTCTAAATGTTGTGTTTGAAGACTTCGTAACTATTACATTGTTTGAGTATTATGAAAAAAAAAGAAAATCGAGGAATAAGATCATTAATGGATTAGTGTTGAAGTCAAAAGTTTGGGATAAGGATTTAAATTTTTATACGCATCGATTGGACTTAAAATTTGAGGAGTAAGATGATTGATGGATTAGTGTTTGAATTCAAACTTTTCGGATGGGATTTCAATTTTATAAATATACGTTGATTGGAATTAAATTAGAGGATTGGATATTAAATTTTTTAGTATTTAATTATTAACTTAAAATTTTGGTGAAAATTATGATAAAAAAAAATTTGATTTTTTATTTCGAGGATTTTCAGGAATACGGTAATTACAGAATTTTAAAAATTGTGAAATGACAATGCGGATTACTTCCTGATTTTGTGGTTGATGAATTTAAATTTTGATGGAAAATAATAATGTGTATGAGTAAATACTACTATTAAGGATTTAAATTTTGAGGACAAAATTCTTTTAAGGAGGGTAAACTTGTCACTATCACATTCTAAAATTAGGGGTATTTTTGACTTTTTGTATATTATTAATATTGTGGTAGTTATTTATAAATGATTGCATGTATTTAATTTAAATAATTGTATGAGATGTGTATTTATAAATATATTATTTACTGTGTTCTTAATGTTTGAGCTAGTAGACTTGACCTAGAAGCCCACTAGGTGAACACCTGACTGAATCATGGGGTTATGAATTAATTTGTATTATTTAGGATTTAATTATTGAGGTTGTAATTAATTACCGTAATTTTATTTAATTGTTGTGCCTTGTCGTTGCTTCTATATTTGGAGCGCTACCCTACCTTTTGCCTTCCAACAAATTTCACAACCTTGTCCTAGACGTGCCCGCCTTCCATTCTGACCTTTTTGTAACTCGTAATTATGCTCTCTTGTGCTTCATTTTAGCCGCACAATATTCGTCGTAGACGTTTATTTAATTTCTAAATAAAATCCAACTTTGTATCGTCGTGCGTTCCAATCGAAATTGAAGACACAATCTCGACCATTTTGTGCAACCCAAATTAGGATAATATTCTGTTCTGAGCCTTCTTCACTAATGATATTTGTGTCCCAACATAATTTTAGCCCCATGTATTTCTAATTAATTTTAGAACATCGCTTGCATTTGTTTCTAATTAAGTTGGGGATACCAACTTTGACTAATCCCATTTAATCCCAATTTAATCCAAAAACCCAATTAATTAAGCCTATAAAAACACACAACGTCCTCTCACCCTACCAAACACCAAACACCAAATCGCCCACCAATTTTTCATTATTTTATGTGTCTGTGCAAATGCCCAAATTTAAGGGGGCTCATTTGCAAATGTTGTATTAGGTGTCAACACCCCATTGGTTCAAACCAATGGAGAAGCCCTAATATTGACTAGTCAACCCAACCCTCTCCTTGTATGAATGATTTTCCTCATGATCAATCCTGGCCACCCATTCAAAATGGAAGCATCATCACCACACATTCCCACATCACACCCTCTATTTAATGTCTCCTCAATGCACTCTTCCCAACCATGCCCTAATCCCCAAACCTAGGAAAGCCCCCACCTCGCTCTCTCCTCACTCCTCCCTCAACCGTAGCCTCCTTCATAATTTTTCTATTTCTTCCCTCCTCCTTCTTCTTCTTCTTCCTTTCTTCTCCTCTTTTTTTTTAAAAGAAAAAGAGGGAAAATAATAAACCTTCACCACCTTCAACCCGGGCCACCCCGGCCGACCGAGCTCCGGCTGCTACTACAGCGTGCACTCGGCTTCTCCACCCGCCGGACCCACCTCGAGCCGAGTCTCCCCCGCCTGAAGTTCTCCCCGACCCAGCTCCACCTCATTCGAGCAGACCTCTTCCCTACTCCGGTCGACATCACCTCAGCCGAAGTTCCCTGCCCCGGCCAATCTCTTCTTCTCCGGCGCTGCCAGACCCGTCGACTTGTCCTCCAACTCCGGCTACTGCTCCTAGCTCCTTCCCCGGCTGCATCTCCTTCACCACCGAGCTCCCTCCTTTCTGCATTCACTCGTCCTTGTCCCTCCGGCCACGAGCACCACCACTCTCCACCAGTGCCACCCGCTCCTCTTTCCCGATCCGGTCGTCCCCATCGACTACCACCACTGCAACTTCTCCCCTTCTCCGGTCATAACCCCGGCCGAGCTCCCTGCTCTCCTTCCTTCTTCCCTGAGTCCAACCCGAGCTCCACCCTGAGCCTCCTCCACCCTTCACCACCGTACAGAACCACCACCACCATCAGAACTATCACCACCACCATCATCATCAGAGTCACCATCAACATTAACTCCGGTGCTGCCTCGACCCGCTGCCAGACCCGAATCCGGCGAGTCGTCCCTGCATCCCCTCCACGCCGAGCCGACCACCCCGCCTGGACTCTACACCACCAGGACCACCACCTCGTCGTCGTCGTCGTCATCCTCGTCATCATCTTCGTCGTCTTCGCCGTCGCCGTGCACGCGCACAGGTACGGTTCCTCCCCCTCGCGTACACGTACGCGTGTACGTATTCGTTTGGTGCATGTATGTACGTAGTATTTTGGTATGTGTAGGATTCGTATATGTATACGCATATACGTATATATAATGTATTCTCTATTAATACATACATGTATTCAACATATATATTACTATATACGTATATGGTATATGTATAGGTTTGAATGTATTTTTGGTATATATATATGTATATATATACGTATATGGTATAAGTATTAAATTGGTATATATATATATATATAAGTATAGTATATGTATATTTTTACTGGTATATATATATATATATATATATATATATATATATATATATATATATATATATATATATATATATATATATATATATTCAGTATATATATATTCCTTGTATACATATAAATATTGGTTGTATATATAAATACGTGGTACGTATATATAAACGTATATATAAACGTATATATATATATATATATATATATATATATATATATATATATATATATATAGTATAAAAATTCTATTTAGTGTATATACACTTATACATATTTTTGTATGTAATTATTTTAGTATAATCATATATATGTATTTAATTAATGATATATGCAAGTTGATAATATGTATAATTATGAATGTATTAGGCGACCCGAGTGTAATTACGGATACCCCGTATTTACATTGACCTGCAACCCAATAGTTGTTAGAAGGCGGCCACATGTACACTGACGTACTGGCAAGCCCCGTATCATTTTGACCGTCTGTCTTGCACAGCAATCACATACGCGACACCAGTGAAATCAGACGCACACTTGACCCTAGTTGACCAGTATAATACCTAGTGTATCCCTGAGTTCATTATGTTTTGATCGTGTGTGTTAGTGTAATGTCTGATGCAATATTGTATTGTATGATATGTCTATAGGACTGTTGGATCATCCAGACGATACTCTGGGACAGGACATTGGTATTACCAGCTAAGGACCCAAGGCGAGTACATTCTCTGATAGTTTCTTATTTATGATATCCCCTATGTTCATTGTATCTAGTGTAAATATCCATATTCTTGACACGATGGTTACACGGATTAGTATATCCGGATCTCGTCATGAGATGTTATTCCTTGTTCATGGTGTATCTTGTACAAGTCTTGTTTTATTGTTATCTTGTACATGTACAGACACTGATTTCCGGGGAGACTTGCTACCTTCCTAGGGGATCCCGTGCCATAGCGTACCATGGTTGGATCTACTATACCAGTCGGGGGTGGGAAGTATTTTAGTATAGATATGTGATCATACCCTTCATGTACAAGTCTTGTTCACATGTTAGTGTTGGTCATACACCGCACGTATGACTAGCCAGGCCATTATTCCTGTACAAGTTCCCAAGCTGATCACATGTTAAAGCTAGTACTCACACACTTAGTCATATTATTCTTGTTCATTGACATATTGTTCCTTCCCGTATTTATTTACAGTATTTCCAGTATTTCCATTATTTTAAATCTCTTGTACATGTATATGCATCTTGTATATTTCTATCTATTTACTGCTACATAGTTTATATCATTGATATAGAACTGCTATTAAAAATGTACTTTGCTCCTTTCTGACTGGAAATATTTTTCCAGACTATGCCTTAGAGGATCGGTGTCCGACATTTTATGGACCACAGGGAGAGTAGCTGCAGACTTGGACCTGGTAGTTCAGTTGTGATTCCGGGAGGTCTAGCCGGAATCACTAGTTATCTAGTTAGTTTCTTTAGTAGATTATTGGTACCAGATTTGTCTCCGGCATACTTTGTTGAGGCTTGGATATTATTGTTGATTTAGATTATTTCTATTTAGACTTGTGTTGCATTTTATTTTATTTCTTCGATATCTTATCGTGCTGTAGTTATGTGATTGAGTATGTTGTTCATATTATATTATATTATCCGTGTCTCCTTATGGAGTTGGATACTCGTGCGAGATTGTTTAGATAGTGCATTGACCTAGACATCGTTCTACCGCCGATGCTGCGGCATAGGCTGGACATACCCACATACTCGTGCCCCAATTCCAGGTGCGGGTCGTGACAGAACCCGGTCCTCAGATGGACGTAACAAGGTACAAAAATATAGCATGCCATAGTATAACAGTAAGAAACAAGTGCAACGTTGGTGTAATCTAGCATAACCACCTAAGTGAGACACAACTTTGAAGACAATGTTCGACGCGTGGGCTGTCCAAAATAAAACCGTAGCTCCGAACACGGAGACATACGGGACATACCGCAGCTCCGAGCAAAGAGTCACACGGGTGATACTACTACTCCGGATACAGGAACACTACATAAATAGGACATATATATATATATATATATATAGCGTGTGTAGAGGAGCCCAAACGTCTAGTAAGTGTCTTTCCCTTCCCAAGCGGTCAACGAGTGTTCGCTGAACCTGAACCTCTATCAAACAGTCTCGTCATACTGAAGTAACTATCAACGATCATGACCCTAAAGTCATCCCAGTTTCCGGTCATGCTGACAGTATCAGGATACGGGAAATCTGGCATGATAACGGTGTCTAAATGTGTCCTAGGGTTATGATGTAACCAAGTGTGTACATCAAGGTGTTGCAAACATCTATCAACTGTTACCAAACGTTCCCGACGAACGTCTACACCCGATTATGACCTAGACGCGAAGTAAAGGTTCTGATCCAAAGCGCGCACAATGCATATAACAAATAAATAGAAATCTGTTAACTGAAATACAGGATGGCAAGGTACACTTGTCTGGATACGGATGCTGAAGATGGGTCTCCGGTACAACGTCCAAGTCCGCGGGTCCCGTAGTACCTAGAGACGAGAGACAAGCTCAATCAATAAACTATCACGATGCTAAAATAAGAGGTGACACACGTCTAGCATAGGCTTCAATTATTGTTACAAGCTCATATAGTCACTAAGCTAGAGGGTTGACCACGATTGACTAGAGGTACGTTACATCTAATACGATCAATCACCTGTATAATATCATCAGACCAAATCCTCAATCCCCTATATTCATCATGGTATTTTTCAGTATTTCAAGTCATGATCATCCTCAGATTTTACCCTGGTATTTACAGACGTTATCATGCACATTTAAATTATCATCCTCGAATAAAATAATTATTAATTATTTAAACCCTAAATTATAAAAATTGTCATTTAATTATTTGAACTTTCTTTCACATATACATAGCTCACATATACATATATATTCCTCAATCAATTTCGTTATTAGTAATCAAATCCTCAACCAATGAATAACTTAATAATATCCCAACACCATCTCACAATAAATAACCTGCTCCTCAATACCCATCACATTGCATATAATAAATAACATCAACCCTAAAACTCAATGCATTCATAACCCTAAAACTCAATACATTCAAAATCCTAAAACTCAATATAGCACTTAAACCCTAACTAAGTTCTATTTACAATAAACAATATTATACTAAACTAGGATATGGGTGAGGGGTTACCCCGGTGGCAGCACGTGGTGGCAGCATTGACGCTGTAGTTGGCCGGAGTGAGGTCGATAACAAGGTGGAGATGACGGTGGTTCTACTGGGTTGGCCGGAGTCAGGTTGCTGGCCGAAGGATGGTCGGCAGCAGGTATTGGTGTCACGACCCCCACCCAGTGTGGGGATGCAAGTCGAAAATAACGCCCAGCCTACGCCGCAGCATCGACGGTAGAACGTTGTCTTGGTCAACTATACTATCTAAATATCTCACAATAATATAAAGTCTGTCAACGATAGCTCACACAAAACTCAATCATAATCTAAAGCACGAGAAGATATAAAAGAAGTCTAACTATACACCAAAATATAATAATCAACAATAAAACAATATCTATCACAACTATAAGTCAGAAACAAATCCGGTACCAAATGCTAAAGAGACTAAATATGAAAACTAGTGATCCGGATAAACCTTCCGGCAATTACTCCAGAACTAGTGGATCCAATTATGCACCATCTATAAGTTGAAGTCCATAGTATGTCAGACACCAATTTCTCAGATCCTCTGAAAAATGTTTTTCAGTCAGGAATGGAGCAAAGTACATCTCTATCAGCAGTTCTAATCAATGATATAAACTATATAACAGTAAATAGATGTGAATATACAAGATGTATATACATGTACAAGAGATACACAATAAAGACAATACTGGAAATAAATATAAGAATGAACAATATGGCAATGAACAAGAATACTAATGACTAAGTGAGTGAGTACCAGCTTTAACATGTGATCAGCTTGGAAACTTGCACAAGAGTAAATGGCCTGGTTAATCATACGTGCGGTGTATGATCAACACTCACAAGGAACAAGACTTGCACAAGGAGGGTATGATCATATATCTACACTATATACTCCCCAACCCCGACTGGTATAGTGGATCCAACCATGGTATGCTATGGCACGGGATTCCCCAAGAAGATAGCGACTCTTTCCGAGAATCAGTGTCTGTACATGCACAAGATAATCAATGAAATAAGACTTGCACAAGATACACCATATACAAGGAATAACATCGCATGACGAGATCCGGATATACCAATCCGTGTAACTATCGTGTCAAGAAATATGGATATCTACACTAGATACAATGAACATAGAGGATATCATAAATGAGAAACTATTAGAGAATGTACTCGCCTGCGGTCCAGAGCAGTGAATGTCAAACTGTGTCCGTACTGGTGTCACACAGACCTATATATGGAATATTGTATTAATATAAGGTTTTGGAAGAAAAATAAGTTAAACTAGTCAACTTCTAGGTCAACAAGTCAATTCTAAGTCAAAAGTCAAACTTGGTCAACTCTAAGTCAACTATGGTCAACTATAGTCGAACTATGGTCAACTATGGTCAACTATCTATTTCTAGGTTGCATGAGTCTAACTCAAAGATATTGGGTTCACACACTATGAATCTAGGCCATACAAGCTATAACTTAGGATACTAAGATACCGTATTTCAGGATACACAAACAATAGGTAAATATCACATATCTATAATAAAGCAATATTAAATATATAAATCATAATTACAAATGCTAAATAATTATCTTGGTTTTGAACCAACTTGGTATCACAACACTAAACCTCTATCTTGATACCCAAACCGAATACCTTGATTATCCTCCAATACCTTGGTATCTCAAGGTAAATAGCAAAACTTCATATATATATATACTAACTATTCATCAATAACTATATCTATACATATATCAATCCAATATAACTTCTAGTATGTACTAACTAGAATAAATACTAACTATCAACTACACACTAAATACTAATACATATATGCGTACATACATACATACATACCTATAAATATATAATATATATAACTAAGATACTCATAACAATAGATAACTAAAATATACTAACTATTCCAATAATATTATATTCTACAACTAAATATATTATACATATAGTATACTAAAACACAATTAGAACATTAGGAACATATATACGTATATATTAATTACCATATATATACATACATATCTATATATATATTAATATCTAATATATTAAAAACTGCCAAACTGTCATTAAAAGCCACTGTCTACTGTCGCAGAAGCTACTGTTGATGCTGATACACAGCTGCTTCAGCGACAGTTTTCTGCAACTGTCGCTGTTGCTGTCGCTAAAGCTCTGATACGTCTGCTGATACGCTACTATTTCAGCCACAGTTTTCTGCCACTGTCGCCAACTGTTGTCGTTGTTTCTCCTGCTGCTGCTGCTGTGTGCTATTGTTGCTGTTGTGACGCTGTAATCTGTCGCTATAGCTCATGCTCTATAATATATATATAACAAGACATATATATATATATATATATATATATATATATATATATATATATATAATACATAAATATATTTACTAAATATACACATATAATTACTACTAATGAATACATACACCCATACATATATATGTACATAATAACTATATGTAACACACACACACACATACACACACACACAATATATATATATATATATATATATATATATATATATATATATATATATATATATATATATATATATATATATATATATATATATATATAATACATAAATATATTTACTAAATATACACATATAATTACTACTAATGAATACATACACCCATACATATATATGTACATAATAACTATATGTAACACACACACACACATACACACACACACAATATATATATATATATATATATATATATATATATATATATATATATATGAAATCATACACTATGTAAATACATAACAATATATAATATAACTATATATATAACCACATATAAATATATCTACTATATTATATATACATATACTATCACTTATAAATATATATCTACATGTAGAAAAATAGCTACATAATAGTTATACACATATTGTATATACATAGGTACATAGATCTAAGACACAATATTACATAAATATATATACACAATATAACCACAATAGTTATCTATTTACATATACATATCTATACATGCTACCATATATAAATATATATACATATATAAGAATAGCTACATACAATATATACATATATAATATATACGTAGATACATAGATCTAAGACACAACATTACATAATATATATACACAATATTATATATATATATATATACATATATATAATTATACTTCCCCATGAAATAAGAACACAAAAGAATTAGATCTACAATTAAGTAGCACATACATGGACCGTATTGTATCCCACTAGATCTAGGATACGCATGCGATACGAGTCCACCACACATCCAAACGTACCCCGAAGGACAAGAACAAGTCATATATATTATTTATGAACAATACGAAGAGTCAATTACAAATCTACGTATCCGTGTCAAAATGTGACATGCTCAAAGTCCCGCGTCGGAGAAAAAACCCCCAAATCAACACGTATCACCAAATTATTGGGATACGATCTACACATACCCAATTGTAGACACGAAACTAGCCCCAAACACACAAGCACATGCCAAATTGATCTATAGGACCAATTGACACACACCAGAAATGTCAATCTCGGAATTCCCCCAAAATTGACACAAAAAGTACCATAACTATCTCAATAGGTCTCCTATGAACACAAAACCAAATCCTATGGGTAGCCTATGCATATGGGTTGATTTTTTATGGTTAATTCTCAGATTTAGAACCTAATTAAGGAGAAAAACTGAATTGTACCTATTGGAAGATGGATTTCCATTGAAACCTCCAAAATTGGTAAAATTGGCCTTCAACTTGTAGATCCTTGCTCCTCTTTGTAGATCCATGCTTTCTCCTTATAGATCTATGCTCCTTCTTGTAGATCCATACTTTAATAGACTCCAATGGTGATTTGGGAAATAATTGGGTAAAAATTTGGTAGGTTTTGGTTGAGAGAATTTTCTAGATCTAGATTTGGAATGAAAAATAAAGAGAGAAAAAGTTTTTATCCCCTTTATATAGGCCTCACTTGCCCCCTCCCTCAAGCTACTATGTAAAGTCTAAAATAACCCTTGGGGCCACTCATGAAAAAATTAATTAAGGAGGAAAGCTTCTAGTCTAATAATTTAATTAATTTAATCATCCTCCTAATCAATGGGCTTTCTAGTTTGGCTCAATTCTAACAATTAATACATGTTGGTCCATGAGTCTAAACTAAACTAGTTAGGTCCACTAACACAAGTCCAAAAATAAATCTAACATGCTAATAATAAATAATAATATAATAAATAAAAATTTAACATGCACAATATTTAATTAATTACCAAATGACTAAAATACCCTTTCCTAGAAAATGTGGTAGTGATAAATCTACCCCCCTTAGAAGAATTTTGTCCTCGAAATTAAAACTCTCACCCCTCTCTCTTGAGCCAGTCATATCCTATTCATATAAATCTTACTATGGTCAAACCCCATCAATCACAGTCTAAAATAGTGTATATCCTATAACATACAATCATATCATTCTACTGAAAGGGAAATCATACTTGG
This sequence comes from Iris macrosiphon, assembly GCA_036927795.1. Taxonomy (NCBI): domain Eukaryota; kingdom Viridiplantae; phylum Streptophyta; class Magnoliopsida; order Asparagales; family Iridaceae; genus Iris; species Iris macrosiphon. The sequence goes on from JAYESA010000009.1 coordinate 101,473,898, forward strand.
ATATAGTCTCTAACTATCATGAAATCAGTCTCTGCCCTGCTGGGATGTCTTTCTTTACTGGTGAGATAATCTGCTATGCCACCTGTGGCCTATTCCATAACACACTACTAATCATCGATCTTGTCAAGATATTCTTAATACTGAGGGTTACCAAATACTAGTGATATACTCTAATTCTGGGTCATGGACATGCTTAACTCACTAACACTTGCTACCTAGGATACTATTCAAGATACTGCTAAGATACTACCTCCTTGTTCTGTTTTAATCACCAAAATTTCTCAATCATTCTCTTGCAAGGAACACTTGTACTCTTTTTCAATCATGTATTTTATTAGTACACCCTCGTTCAACCTAATACTCTCAATAGGATTCCTTACTTAAATCTTGTTACTGTCTACACAAGGCATCAGCTCTCATATTTTTGATGATATTTGTATACCAATTTACTCATGTCTCTCCTCTATTATGCTTGTACCTAAACTTTCATAATACGTGAGGTACTCCGGCTCTTGTTACTAGGGTATATCTTTTTATTTGATACTTGGTACAACTCATCCTCTAACATTTGTTAATCATTCTAAGGTTCTCATCTGTACATTAGTATCACAATAAATACACAATTACCTTCTAGCATTACAACACTATGATATCTTACTGGTATTCTTATACCCCTCGTACTATTCCTTGATACATACGACCTCTATAATCAAATTTAGCAAGGTACTATACTTACTTACTTATATATATATATATATATATATATATATATATATATATATATATATATATATATATATATATATATATATATATTGTCTCCCTCCTCTACTGCTTGGATCACTTGTACTATTATTCCCAAATATTTTCTATCCTTATTAACTGATACACCAATCCAATGTACTTACTCTCACTAGCACATTACTCAGCTAATCCCTGATATAGAAATACTAACACTCTTGATATAGTAACACTAGCTTCGAAACTATATAATATTTACCCTTAATATTCTAGGACACTAGCTTCCTTATTAGATCACCTCATCACACTCACTAGAACTCATGATTACTTGCACTAATTATTAACTTCTATAATTCACATGTTTTACTTCACTCCCAAAGGCGGACATATGGTTCTATATCTCTATTGATGTATATGTATTTCTCCTCAAACCTTTTACAGACAGATACACAAATCAGTGATACATATCTTCCATGACCAATCTTGATATTTCTCAATCCATGACACACCCAAGTATCAACCACCAAATTGAATATCATGCTCTATTATTTTTTAACACAATTTTCTTGATACTTAATTGTTACATGGATCACCCAACTACATGAATTCATGACTATCCTTAACTGACATCTATCTCTGATACTAACTTATGGGACTACTACTGATAGTCTCTACTCTCCCTTCTACCTATAGTACCCATACTATCTATAATGACACCTATCATAGAACTACTAATACAAAGTACTATGCTATGGGTTATCCCTAGATTTATGCCTATTGCTCACATGCCTAACCAAGAACCACTTACAGACTCATAAGACACACTCTCAATAGTCAATACTGATACTCAAGACAAAGACCTAATTGCAAGTCACCAATTATCACACTAATGAAGGAACCCTAATGAAGCTCTATAAGGAACTAGACTAAAGAACTGAAAGTATCTCTACTGCTAAGGAACAATGGAACAAAGTCCTGAAATAACAGAAATGAATAAGTATTGAGATGATACTTTAAGAACCAATTTAAGAAATAATCTGATAATCATACACTTCTGTCCGAAATCATGACACTTAGAATCCTTGCCACGCTAGTAAGCATAGCTGCGATAAACGATAGATTCCATAAATAGGGTATGCAACTCTATAATCATGTCATCTAGGATCCTCACCACGCCAACCGGTATGGATGCGAGAAACTCTAAATTTTATAGCTAAGATATGTACATCCGAAGTCAGGTCCCTACGTTTCCGCTACGCCAGCTAATATGGCTGCGATAAACTCGAGGCTCCATAATCGAAGTAGACGTTTTACCTTCTCATTGTCCTCATCAACATATGTCAACAGATGATACCGTAACTTAGTCCGTAAAATTTCTCTCGACATAAAATCAAACTAAATAACAAAAACCAAGAATTTTGAATCGTCCAATCACCAAGAATCAAATTCAACAATCGTTCACCAAGAATTAAATTCAACAACAACAAGTGAGAGCGGATGGAAACAAGGGAAAAGATTTGAAATGGAAATTGTAATAAGATTCTCAAGGGCCATCCCAGGAATCTCTCAAGAAATTTGTGATGGAGTATCCTCTCTTATCCTAGTGTCCTATATCCTATTGCAGGCACGCAGTAGTACAACCAAGTCGTCGCACTACCACGATATCGCATAACTTGCGAAGCCTGACCTGCATGGGCCACCACTAAAAATGTGTCACGACCCGTACCCAGTGTAGGGATGCAAGTCGGGAACAACGCCCAGCCTACGCCGCAGCATCGGCGATAGAACGCTGTCTTGGTCAACTATATTATCTAAACATCTCACGATAATACAAAGTCTGCCAACGATAGCTCACACAAAACTCAATCACAATCTAAAGCACGAGAAGATATGAAGGAAGTCTAACTATACACCAAAATATAATAATCAATAATAAAATAATATCTATCATAACTATAAGCCGGAAACAAATCCGATACAAAATGCTAAAGAGACTAACTATGAAAACTAGTGATCCGGATAAACCTCCCGACAATTACTCCAGAACTAGTGGATCCAAGTCTTCATCATCTATAAGTCGAAGTCCATAGTATGTCGGACACCAATCTCTCGGATCCTCTGAAAAATATTTTCCAGTCATGAATGGAGCAAAGTACATCTCTAACAGTAGTTCTAATCAATGATATAAACTATGTAACAGTAAATAGATATGAATATACAAGATGCATATACATTTATAAGAGATACACAATAAAGGCAATACTAGAAATAAATACAAGAATGAACAATATGACAATGAACAAGAATACTAATGACTAAGTGAGTGAGTACCAGCTTTAACATGTGATCGGCTTGGGAACTTGCACAAGAGTAAATGGCCTGGTTAATCATACGTGTGGTGTATGATCAACACTCACAAGGAATATGACTTGCACAAGGAGGGTATGATCACATATCTATACTACATACTCTCCAACCCCGAATGGTATAGTGGATCCAACCATGGTATGTTATGGCACGGGATTCCCCAAGAAGATAGCGACTCTTACCGAGAATCAGTGTCTGTACATGTACAAGATAATCAATGAAATAAGACTTGCACAAGATACACCATATACAAGGAATAATATCGCATGACGAGATCCGGATATACCAATCAGTGTAACCATCGTGTCAAGAAATATGGATATCTACACTAGATTCAATGAACATAAAGGATATCATAAATGAGAAAGTATCAGAGAATGTACTCGTCTGTGGTCCAGAGCAATAAATGCCAAACTGTGTTCGTGCCAGTGTCACACAGACCTATATATATAATATTGCATTAATACAAGGTTCTGGAAGAAAAATAAGTTAAACTAGTCAACTTCTAGGTCAACAAGTCAATTCTAATTCAAAAGTCAAACTTGGTCAACTCTAAGTCAACTATGGTCAACTATAGTCGAACTATGGTCAACTACCTATTTCTAGGTTGCATGAGTCTAACTCAAAGATATTGGGCTCACACACTATGAATCTAGGCCATACAAGCTACAACTTAGGATACTAAGATACCGTATCTCAAGATACGCAAACAATAGATAAATATCACATATCTATAATAAAGCAATATTAAATATATAAATCATAATTACAAATGCTCAATGATTATCTTGGTTTTGAACCAACTTGGTATCATAAAACTAAACCTCTATCTTGATACCCAAACCCAATACCTTGATTATCCTCCAATACCTTGGTATCTCAAGGTAAATGCCAAAACTTCATATATATATATATATATATATATATATACTAACTATTCATCAATAACTATATGTATACATATATCAATCCAATATAACTTCTAGTATGTACTAACTAGAATAAATACTAACTACCAACTACACACTAAATACAAATACATATATACGTACATACATACATACCTACAAATATATAATATATATAACTAAGATACTCATAACAATAGATAACTAAAATATACTAACTATTCCAATAATATTATATGCTACAACTAAATATATTATACATATAGTATACTAAAACACAATTAGAACATTAGGAACATATATACGTATATATTAATTACCATATATACACATATATATATATATATATATATATATATATATATATATATATATATATATATATATATATATATATATATATATATATATATATATATATATATACATATATATATATATATAATATATTAAAAACTGCCAAACTGTCATTAAAAGCCCCTGTCTACTGTCGCAGAAGCTACTGTTGATGTTGATACACTGCTGCTTCAGTGACAGTTTTTTGCAACTGTCGCTGCTGCTGCCGCTAAAGCTCTGATACGTCTGCTGATACGCTGCTGTTTCAGCGTCAGTTTTCTACAATTGTCGCCAACTGCTGTCGTTGTTTCTCCTGCTGCTGTTGCTGTGTGCTATTGCTGCTGTTACGACGTTGTAATCTATCGCTGTAGCTCCCGCTCTCTATATATATATATATATATATATATATATATATATATATATATATATATATAACACATAAATATATTTACTAAATATACACATATAATTACTACTAAGGAATATACATACACCCATACATATATATGTACATAATAACTATATGTAACACACACCACACACACACACACACACACACACACACACACACATATATATATATATATATATATATATATATATATATAACTATACATACATATATATATATATATATATATATATATATATATATATATATATATATATATATATAATGTATATGTATATATATATGAAATCATACACTATATAAATACATAACAATATATAATATAACTATATATATATAAACACATATAAATATATCTACTATATTATACATACATATACTACCACTTATAAATATATATCTACATATAGAAAAATAGCTACATAATAATTATACACATATAGTATATACATAGGTACATAGATCTAAGACACAACATTACATAAAAATATATACACAATATAACCATAATAATTATCTATTTACATATACATATCTATACATGCTACCATATATAAATATATATACATATATAAGAATAGCTACATGCAATATATACACATATAATATATACGTAGATGCATAGATCTAAGACACAACATTACATAATATATATACACAATATTATATATATACATATATATAATTACACTTCTCCATGAAATAAGAACACAAAAGAATTAGATCTACAATTAAATTGCACATACATGGACCATATCACCCCGTATCCCACTAGATCTAGGATACGCATGCGACACGAGTCCACCACACATCCAAACGTACCCCAAAGGACATAAATAAGTCATATATATTATTTATGAACAATACGAAGAGCCAATATAAATCTACGTGTCCGTGTCAAAATATGACATGCTCAAAGTCCCGTGTCAGAGGAAAAACCCCAAATCAACACATATCACCAAATTATTGGGATACGACCTATACGTACCCAATTGAGGACACGACACTAGCCCCAAACACACAAGCACATGCCAAATTGATATATAGGACCAATTGACACACAACACAAATGTCAATCTCGGAATTCCCCCAAAATTGACACAAAAAATACTATAACTTTCTCAATATGCCTCCTATCAACACAAAACCAAATCCTATGGGTAGCCTATGCATATGGGTTAATTGTTCATGGTTAATTCTCAGATTTAGAACCTAATTTAAGGAAAAAAACTAAATTGTACCTATTGGAAGATGGATTCCCAATGAAACCTCCAAAATTGGTTAAATTGGCCTTCAACTTGTAGATCCTTGCTCCTCTTTGTAGATCCATGCTTCCTCCATGTAGATATATGTTCCTTCCTGTAGATCCATTCTCTAATAGCCTCCAATGGTGATTTGGGAAATAATTGGGTGAAAATTTGGTAGAGATTTGGTAAGAAAATTTTCTAGATCTAGATTTAGAATAAAAAATGAAGAGAGAGAAAGTTTTCATCCCCTTTATATAGGCCTCACTTGCCCCCTCCCTCACGCTACTATGTAAAGTCTAAAATACCCCTTGGGGCCTCTCATGAAGAAATTAATTAAGGAGGGAAGCTTCTAATCTAATGGTTTAATTAATTTAATCATCCTCCTAATCAATAGGCTTTCTAGTTGGGCTCAATTTTAACAATTAATACATGTTGGTCCATGAGTCTAAACTAAACTAGTTAGGTCCACTAACACAAGTCAAAAAATAAATCTAACATGCTAATAATAAATAAAAATATAATAAATAAAAATTTAACATGCACAATATTTAATTAATTACCAAATGACTAAAGTACCCTTTCCTAAAAAATGTGGTAGTGACAAATCTACCCCCCTTAGAAGAATTTTGTCCTCGAAATTAAAACTCTCACCCCTCTCTCTTGGGCCAGTCATATCCTATTTATACAAATCTTACTATGGTCAAACCCCATCAATCACAGTCTAAAATAGTATATATCCTATAACATACAATCATATCATTCTACTGAAAGAGAAATCATACTTGGATATAGTCTCTAACTATCATAAAATCAGTCTCTGCCCTGCTAGGATGTCTTTCTTTACTGGTGAGGTAATCTGCTATGCCACCTGTGGCCTATTCCATCACACACTATTAATCATCGATCTTGTCAAGATATTCTTAATACTGAGGGTTACCAAATACTAGTGATATAATCTAATTCTAGGTCATGGACATGCTTAACTCACTGACACTTGCTACCTAGGATACTATTCAAGATACTGCTAAGATACTACCTCCTTGTTCTATTTCAATCACCAAAATTTCTCAATCATTCTCTTGCAAGGAACACTTGTATACCTTTTCAATCATGTATTTCATTAGCACACCCTCGTTCAACCTAATACTCTCAATATGATGCCTTACTTAAATCTTGTTACTGTCTACACAAGGCATCAGCTTTCATATTTTTGATGATATCCGTATACCAAGTTACTCATGTCTCTCATCTATTATGCTTGTACCTAAACTTTCATAATACGTGAGGTACTCCGGCTCTTGTTACTAGGGTATATCTTTTTATTTGATATTGGTACAACTCATCCTCTAACATTTGTTAATCATCCTAAGGTTCTCATCTGTACATTAGTATCACAATAAATACACAATTACCTTCTAGCCATTACAACACCATGATATCTCAATGGTATTTATAAACCCCTCGTACTATTCCCTGATACATACGACCTCTATAATCAAATTTAGCAAGGTACTATACTTACTTACTTCTATATATATATATATATATATATATATATATATATATATATATATATATATATATATATATATATATATATATATATATATATATATATTGTCTCCCTCCTCTACTGCTTGGATCACTTGTACTATTATTCCCATATATTTTTTATCCATATTAACTGATACACCAATCCAATGTACTTACTGTTACTAGCACATTACTCAGCTAATCCCTGATATAGAAATACTAACACTCTTGATATAGTAACACTAGCTTTGAAACTACATAATATATACCCTTAATGTTCTAGGACACTAGCTTCCTTATTAGATCACCTCATCACACTCACTAGAACTCATGATTACTTGCACTAGTTATTAACTTCTATAATTCATATGTTTTACTTCACTCCCAAAGGCGGACATATGGTTCTATATCTCTATTGATGTATATGTATTTCTCCTCAAACCTTTTACAGACGGATACACAAATAAGTGATACATATCTTCCATGACCAATCTTGATATTTTCCAACCCATGACACACCCAAGTATCAACCACCAAATTGAATATCACGCTTTATTATTTTTCAACACAATTTCCTTGATACTTAATTGTTACATGGATCACCCAACAACATGAATTCATGACTATCCTAAACTGACATGCTGTCTCTGATATTAACTTATGGGACTACTACTGATACACTCTACTCTCCCTTCTACCTATAGTATCCATACTATCTATAATGACACCTATCATAGAACTGCTGCTACAAAGTACTATGCTATGGGTTATCCCTAGATTTATGCCTATTGCTCACATACCTAACCAAGAACCACTTACAGACTCATAAGCCACACTCTCAACAGTCAATACTGATACTCAAGACACAGACCTAATTGCAAGTCACCAATTATTACACTAATCAAGGAAATCCAATGAAGCTCTATAAGGAACTAGACTAAAGAACTGAAAGTATCTCTACTGCTAAGCTAAGGAACAATGGAACAAAGTCCTGAAATAACAGAAATGAATAAGTATTGAGATGATACTTTAAGAACCAATTTAAGAAATAATCTGATAATCATACACTTATGTCCGAAATCATGACACTTAGAATCCTTGCCACGCTAGTAAGCATAGCTGCAATAAACGATAGATTCCATAACTAGGGTATGCAACTCTATAATCATGTCATCTAGGATCCTCACCATGCCAACCGGTATGGATGCGAGAAACTCTAAATTTTATAACTAAGATATGTACATTCGAAGTCAGGTCCCTACGTTTTCGCTACGCCAGCTAATATGGCTGCGATAAACTCGAGGCTCCATAATCGAAGTAGACGTTTTACCTTCTCATTGTCCTCATCAACATATGTCAACAGATGATACCGTAACTTAGTCCATAAAATTTCTCTCGACATAAAATCAAACTAAATAACAAAAACCAAGAATTTTGAATCATCCGATCACCAAGAATTAAATTCAACAACAACAAGTGAGAGCGGACGAAAACAAGAGAAAAGATTTGAAATGGGAATTATAATAAGATTCTCAAGGGTCATCCCAGGAATCTTTTAAGAAATTTATGATTGAGTATCCACTCCCATCCTAGTGTCCTATGTCCTACATCCTATCGCAGGCACGCAGTAGTACAACTAAGTCGTCACACTACCACGATGTCGCATAACTTGTGAATCCTGACCTACATGGGCCACCACTAAAAATGTGTCACGATCCGCACCTAGTGTAGGGATGCAAGACGGGAACAACACCCAGCCTACGCCGCAGCATTGTCGGTAGAATGCTGTCTTGGTCAACTATACTATCTAAATATCTCACAATAGTACAAAGTCTGCCAATGATAGCTCACGCAAAACTCAATCACAATCTAAAGCATGAGAAGATATGAAGGAAGTCTATCTATACACCAAAATATAATAATCAACAATAAAAAAATATCTATCACAACTATTAGGCGAAAACAAATCCGGTACCAAATGCTAAAGAGACTAACTATAAAAACTAGTGATCCGGATAAACCTCTCGGCAATCACTCCAGAACTAGTGGATCCAAGTCTACACCATCTATAAGTTGAAGTCCATAGTATGTCGGACACCAATCTCTCGGATCCTCTGAAAAATATTTTTTAGTCAGGAATGGAGCGAAGTACATCTCTAACAGCAGTTCTAATCAATGATATAAACTATGTAACAGTAAATATATGTGAATATACAAGATGCATATACATGTACAAGAGATACACAATAAAGGCAATACTGGAAATAAATACAAGAATGAACAATATGACAATGAACAAGAATACTAATGACTAAGTGCGTGAGTACCAGCTTTAACATGTGATCGGCTTGAGAACTTGCACAAGAGTAAATGGCCTAGTTAATCATATGTGCGGTGTATGATCAACACTCATAAGGAACAAGACTTGTACAAAGAGGGTATGATCACATATCTACACTACATACTCCCCAACCCCGACTAGTATAGTAGATCCAACCATGGTATGCTATGGCACAGGATTCCCCAAGAAGATAGCGACTCTTTCCGAGAATTAGTGTCTGTACATGCACAAGATAATCAATAAAACAAGACTTGCACAAGATACACCATATACAAGGAATAATATCGCATGACGAGATCCGGATATACCAATCCGTGTAACCATCGTGTCAAAAAACATATATATCTACACTAGATACAATGGACATAGAGAATATCATAAATAAAAAACTATCAGAGAATGTACTCGCCTACGGTCCAGAGCAATGAATGTCAAACTGTGTCCGTACTGGTGTCACACAGACCTATATGTGGAATATTGCATTAATACAAGATTTTGGAAAAAAAATAATTTAAACTAGTCAACTTATAACAAGTCAATTCTAAGTCAAAAGTCAAACTTGGTCAACTCTAAGTCAACTATGGTCAACTATAGTCGAACTATGGTCCACTGTAAACCCCCTCGATTAATTCTATAGATAGTCAGGTACGGATTGGGAAAATTTTAGATTTTTCAGCAGATGTTGAGGTTTAGAGTAGAGTTGTCTGTTATTTCATTTAATTAAACCCTTGGAGCGCCCTATCATTGCTTAATTATTCGGAGCCCAATATTAGCCCATAAATTCCATCGGAATATTGTACTTTTGACTTGACTCGCCAATTTAGGCACTGGACTTTTTCGTCACACAAAAATCAACTGGTTGAAGAGAGCCACTCGGAGGGAAAAAATCTGGACCTCGAGGGGGAGGACTGCTTCGCTCCCGTATACCAAGGAAAATGGCGTGCTGCCAGTCGGTGTTCAGACCATTGTGCGATAGGCCCAGAGACATTCACCCTGCTTCTCATTCCAGTCTTGCTTGTTGGATGACACAAACTTCTTGAGGAGCTTGATGATTGTTTCATTGAATGCCTCTTCCAACTCATTGGTTGTTGTATTATAGGCAGTCGAAGCTACATTTTGGATTCAATTTTTGTCGTAAAAATGGTAGAAGGTGTAGCTCGCAAACTGTGGACCATTATCGTGGATGATCCTCCGTTGCAAGCTGAAGAGATAAAAAACATGATGCTTGACGAAGCTGATCATGTTTTGTTGCCTTTACTTTAGGCAGTGGCACGACTTTCGCCCATTTAAAAAATTAGTCGATGATGGCCAAGATAAACTGATGTCCTTTGGACGAAGGTGGACTAATCGGTCCAATGATGTCCATTCTCCATGCTTCGAATGGTCAAGATGCTACTGTTGGGTGTATAAATTATGAGGGCTGGTGGATGAAGTATATGTGGATTTGACATATTTTGTATTTTCTTGCGTAGCTGACAGCATCTGTCACCATTGTCGGCCAATAATAACCCATCATATGAAGACGAACATGTAGCTTCGGTCTGGGTTGATGTGCGTCATAAATACCGTTGTGAGCTTCATAAATTGCTTGCTTCACTTCTGTATTCGATAAGCATCGTAGGAGAAGACCATCATAGGAACGACGATACAAAATCTTAGTGGCTATATCGTAATAGAACTAGAGGGAACGTCTCTTGACGAAAGTAGCTTCCCTATGGTCCTCGGGAAAAATTTCATAGATTTTGTAGTCTACGAATGGGGGTCTCTAGTCCTGTGTGCTAGTGTCTGTCTCGACTGAATAACTCAGACATATGGTGAGGCTATTTTTTGGGTGGACCAGCTCTTGTTTTATTACAGTGATAAGTTGATGAGTATTAAATAGGATGACCAAGGAGGCCGCGAGACCGGCCAATGCGTCCGCCTCAATATTTTATAGTCGGGGCACGTGTTCTATGAAGAACCCGTCGAAAGTGGAGATTATTCTGAGTGCAGCTTAGTGGTAAGAAATTAGATCTTCATGTCGAATTTCATATTCGCCCCGAACCTGACTGACTATCATCTTGGAGTCATCTTAGGCCTCTAAGTAGTCCACTCCTACTTGTTTGGCGAGTTGGAGCCCCATAACGAGAGCATTATACTCTGCCACATTGTTGGAGCATGACTTTGTAAGAGAGTAAGACCGGTTGATGACCAGATCGTCCGGGGAGATCAGCACTATCCCGACTCCAGCGACGATATCGCCTTTGGGCCCTGTTATTGAAGTATCGTCGAAGAACATTCGCCAAACAGCTTATGTGCTCTTCACGTTGGAGTCTGACACTTCGTCTGGAATCTCATCATAGAGTTTTGATATTTCTGGCACTGGATGGGCATCCTGGAAATCGGCCAATGCTTGGCCCATGATGGCATTGTGTGGAACGAATACCATATCGTATGGTGACATCATTATCGCCCACGTAGCCAATTGGGAATTGAGTGCCCCTAGTTTTGTCATGAGAATCCTTAGGGGGTTCATTCGCGAGACTACATGAATGGTCTGCCCCGATATATAATGTCAAGTTTTCTGAATGGCAAAGACCAGATCTAAACACTTCTTCTCAACAGGGTTGTATTTGTTCTTTGTGTCGACCATCATTCTGATGAGGTAGTAGATGACCTGCTCATGACCTGCATCACTTTTTTGGGCTAGTAGAGCACCGAAGGAGTGATACATTACATGCACATATAGCAAGAAGGGTCTTTCCATAACGGGGGCCACCAAGACTGGAGGACTTGTAAGGTACTCTTGATGTCGTCGAACGCTTGTTGGCATTCTTCAGTCCAGACGAAGGAGACTCCCTTCTTCATGAGCTGAGTGAACGGCTGGTAACGTCCAGAGAGGTTTGTATAGTAAGCTTTATAATAAGGGAAACTATCTAAGAATACTAAAAATATCTTTGTCTCAATCCACATAAAGAATAAAGTATCAAGAATGAACTATATGTGCTAAAGTCGGCCGACCGCAGGTAGAGCATATTCCAACATTTTGGGGAACCACTTTACATTGGCATCTTGGCCAGGTAGATCCGTCCTACTATCCGGACCTCACCAGTAACACATAAGATCTAATAGACTCGAGAAAGGAATATGAGTCTATAAAACTAGGCTACATCAACAGATGAATAAACAATATGAATAATCATAACTCCGGAAGAACTTATATAGTACCTAGCACCAATGCCTGTAAGACAAAGAAACACACATCAGCAACTCCAGGCAGGCTCCACAATGTTCTATGCTACAAAATTGGCAAGGGACCAGGTCCTCAGAGGGACGTAACAAGGTACAAAAAACAACATACCAAGGTAAAACAGTATAATGCCACATACTCAAGGGTAAACTACTGTAAACATCTAAGTGATATGCACGTGAGGACATCACTCGTACTCAGGTTGAAACTAGTACAGGCTCCGTGTCGAGGAGCCCATAGCAGCAAGTAATATCTCGAAAGGCCAATAAATGTGCCAAAGATTCTGAGACATAGTCTAAGGCACGTCCAGTAATGTAGTATATATATATATATATATATATATATATATATATATATATATATATATATATATATATATATATATATATATATATATATATAAACATAATCAGCCTATAGTATGGTGTGTCACTCCCCACCCAACGTAAACTCATTACCACGATGTCTCATGTCCATAACACGTAAGATCATGACCTCTTGCTAGTACAACGAGTCATAATAATATCTATGTATATGCAAGTCTCATATCATAAATCCTGTAAGCCTATACATAATCACCATGAATTATTCAATAAAGATTATGTCACATGAAATAGTGTCAAGTGTCATATGGTATGACGTACTTGGTAAAGCAAGCACGTAAAAAAATAGGATCGTGGAATCTACTCTCTAAGCGACGTTACACGACTCTGCGTACAACGTCGACACCCGAATCTTGTTCGAAAGCTAAGCAACGTCTCACAGTCCTAGGTTGAACAGGTACATCACAGAAGTATATAGAAAGAATACAAGCAAATAATATCATAGGATCTACTACAAGTTGGCAAGGTACACTTGCCTGGGCTCTGAACTCCATAAACTACTCCTGTAAAAGTGAAATCTCCAAGTACACATCTGGATGCTGAAACAAACATCATCTTTGTTCTCAGAATACTTTAAATAGCTAGGATTGACTACCCATAAGTCCAATTTGAATACAGGGGCAAAATTGACAGTTTTTGGTCAAAGCGGGGTCCACATGTGCCCCACTACGCACCAAAACATGTGACAAAGATAAAGTTCTCCAAATTTATCAAACTTAGTTTCTATGAGTCCAGAAAGATGATACGAACCCAATGAAACTTCCCAAACTAGATTTCGATGAGCCGGTCACGAAATTTCTCGACAAGTGAAAACGTGGAACCCGTAAAACGGTATTTCGTCAACGTTATCAGAATTGAACCAAACTTGGGTCACGGGACCAGCGTAACGTTGCGAATACGATGGTGCAAGTTTTGTTAAAAAACGACAAGCACACACAAAATTATGACTAGTGTCAGAATAGGCCAATACGGTATTTTTTTACGGATACGCATTGATTTCGGTGTGCACGCACATTCAAATCAACTTTCACGAAATTCCACACGTCTGTGTTGACGATACGCACCTTTTAATCTAATTTGCACTTGATAAAGTTGTCTCGTTTAGCGGGACGCATCCCGTATCGAGAAAATTCGGGTTTAAGAAACCAAGTTTTTGACGAATTTCAACAGTAAAATAATTACATCATACAACGAATTAAAATAAAGAGTTTAAAGGGATTAAAACTATGTTATGTTGTCTAATTTACTGTTTAAGTAGAATTTTAATATCGCATTTTGTTATGAAGATAACATGACTCAAACACGCACACCTGGGACAGTTTCTGTTCTTAAAAACTGGGTTATTTTTTCTGTTTTGTGCCACGAATTACGATCGACACTAGACACGATAAGTTAAACTAATTATACAGGGTTCAAGGGGGTCATATGGTCTTCACATAGGATTTAACGGGTCGCTGTTTGGATTTTTGTGCAATGAGATACAGAGGCAAGAAGAAGAGTACCACATGTAGACTCTACTGTTCGTGATGTCATAGCGGGCTTTCGTGGCGGCGTGCTGCGACGGTCACGGCGTCTACGGCGACGGTCGACGGTGGTCGGGGAGAGGCTAGTAGTTATGGTCGGCTATGATAGAGTTTATATAGGGTAAAGGGGGAGATTACAGGGAGAGGAAAGGAGGGGTTCAGCGGTTGACAAAGAGGGGAATCGGAGGGGGTGCGGGGGTTTCGGGGAACTAAAGTGGGGTGTTACCGTAGGGGTGCGGGTTTGGGTGAGCGGGTCTACGGTCCGGGTTCGGGTTCGGTTTGAGTCCGGTTTGGTTTAGGTTGGTTTGGTTTGGGTTTAATAATTATATATATATATATATATATAAATAGTTTTGTACCTCAATAAAATCTAGAAATTGTTTACAATACTTTAATATTAGTTGCACACCCAAAATTATAATCTCAGTGCAATAATAGTAATTATTTAATTACACATAAATATCAATCCATGAATATATATTTATTATAATTAGCAAAAATTACTAAAAAATCTCCCTAAATCTCAATAATTTCATAATTAAATAAAATTAAATCTAAAAATCAGCGGGGTTTACAATCTACCTAACTTATAAAAATTGCATCCTCGCAATTAAAAATAAATATGGTAGAGAGGATTTTAGTTAAGCAAGGTCGCACTTGTTTATCAAAAGATAGGGGACGCAGTTACCAAATGGAGACCTAGTTTGACGTCGCATTCTAAGAATATGGGTATGCTTAATCAAAGCTCTACCCAACTTATAAAATAAAGTTGGCCGTAGGAACTATAGTCATGATCATATTTCTAAGAGTTTTTAGAAAGTCTAACTTCAAGGAGGGATACGAGATGGTGAGGATTTTATGACCGTTGTCACAACCTATCAAATAAAATATAGGTACTACCATGGCGTTAATGAGTCAATAACTCTATAAAGGAAGTTTTACCAGTTCTCCTTGCTTCTAATTAGGTCATGAGTCTATAAGACAATAGAAAATATCATAGCCAAATACAACTAGGGTGCAATAGTACCGAGGGATACTTCATCACAAATCTTGTCAAGGTGATTAACATTGTGTAGAGAGTTCAAGGGCTCAACTTAATGGAACACCAGTATCATGGACATTGTTGGGCTTGAGTGGTTTACGGGTATATCGGTGGTTAGGGTAATTGGGTTACCGATATACAATTTAATTTAATTACAACAGAATTGACTAATTAAGTATAGGTTTTCTAGAAGGAGATATGCCACGAATATTGTGTGGTCTATATGGAGCATGAGAGTGTATACTTGGGTGTAACAGTTGGATCATGAATGAAGTAGGTCCAGTTAGGCTTATACCCTATTAGTCAAAAATCTAAATTCCTGGCCTTAATCAGTTTATGTGTAAACCCATAATATTCAGCTATCATTCCTATAAGACTTTTATCTTCATATACATTTCCCTACCATGTATAAATCTATAATCTAAGGGTCTTATGATAATACTTTACAGAATAACCAACAAGTCAGTATGTGATTCTGAACCTGTGTTTAATTTCTTGAAGTTTGTATCACTTCGAGACTGATCAACAATTTCTACTCACACTAAATTCTCAAAATTTCAAAAGCATTACAGTTCATAAATACTAAAATTATTATCCCTCAAGTCAATACTACAATCCCTTCTTCTTGGATTATGTGACCATAATATCTTTCCCTTATCATTTATTTTCTATGCACCTTCATATCCTTTTAGTATGTTAATCTTGTTTTCAACTTTAAGCTTCGCCAATCATGACCCAGTACTTTTTGCTTCGTAGTATAGATCTTCTAGGCATCTACCGAGTGATAACATCTTCAGTCCTTCCTAGAAAAATGCTCAAGGTCATGTACTTCTCGTGAATCTCTTCTGGTTACTATTGTACCTTCTTCACCTTAAATTTGAGATTTCTTCTTGTTTATTTCATATATACCCTTCATCCAAACTACATGGTTACCATCTTGTTATAGCTTGTTATTTATAGGCAATTCACTATCTAACTCAAGATTATAACATCTATCAAAACTCTCATTCTTTAACCTATTTGCTCTATCACAGTTACTAGCTTATCTACCCAAGTAATCAAGGGTGGAACTTTACTTGTTCAATTAACACTGCCACCCAATTAATCAAGTACATCTAGTTTAATTTTGAAAGCTATACTTTAGTACTTGAGTTATCTAATTACTCAAACATCTAGAAATATACCTATTTATTTAGTCCAGACCTATAGTCATCAATAATTTAAGAGGGTCATAAGATCTAATTTTGATACTAAAAGTCACAAGACAACTAGAGATTTAACCACTATGGCCTGCTACGTAAGGTCCTAATTTCTTAAGGTCATAATACAATTCTTTGTATCACCATCATGAGCCACATCAGATACCTAGCATCTAGCTGTGTATTCCATAAATTATTTCAGTGCATTAAAATCAAACCATCTTTCCTATCTTTCAATACTTCCAAATTACTTGCTACCTTAAGCAAGGGTAAGGTTTTATTAGTTTTAGGGCTCTGATACTATATTCAATTCTCATGCTAACAATCTACACTAGCTTTAGCATATAGGAATAACCTATCTATCTATCCTACTAAGGGTAACCGTCTTCAAAAATTTATATCCAGCATGTCTTCTTCCGCTTTGACAAGGATCTGCTTCTGAAGGAAACATCGCGCACGAACGTCCATCTCTCTGAAATAAGGAGAGATGATAAATAATAATAAGGATGTCGAGGGAAATAAAAGAGTATAATTATGAAGTCCAAGGATGATAATCAATTGCTAAGGAATTTTTAAATTAGTTATGGATTGAGATACTAATACTGTTAATCCTGATTACATGCTCGCTCAGTACTAGAAAGTAACCAAAACGATTTAATCAAGACCTGCATGGGCCACCACAAAAATATGTAACGTCTCAGTCCTTAAATACATAGGACTAGGAATACGTAACATGCCAGCTACGCATTCGATCAGACTCGCGTCCGACTCAAATACGTATAAGCTGTATAATAAGGGTAACTATCTAACAATACTGAAAATATCTATGTCTCAATCCACATAAAGAACAAAGTATCAAGAATGAACTATATGTGCTAAAGTCGGCCGCCAGTAACACATAAGCTCTAATAGACTCGAGAAAGGAATATGAGTCTATAAAACTAGGCTACATCAGCAGATGAATAAACAATATGAATAATCATAACTCCTGAAGAACTGATATAGGTACCCAACACCAATGCCTGCAAGACAAAGCATCACATATCAGGAACTCCAGACAGGCTCCACAACTGTCTATGCTGTAAAACTGGCAAGAGACCAGGTCCTCAGTGGGACGTAACAAGGTATAAGAAACAACATGCCAATATAAAACAGTATAATGCCACATACTCAAGGGTAAACTACTGTAACCATCTAAGTGATATACACGTGAGGACATCACTTGTACTCAGGCTAAAATTACTACAGGCTCCGTATCGAGGAGCCCATAGCAGCAAGTAATATCTCGAAGGGCCAGTAAATGTGCCAAAGATTCTGAGACAGAGTCTAAGGCATGTGCAGTAATATAGTGTATATATATATATATATATATATATATATATATATATATATATATATATATATATATATATATATATATATATATATATAAACATAATCAGCCTGTAGTATGGTGTGTGTCTCCCCACCCAATGTAACCTCACATCTCATGTCCACGATATCTCATGTCCATAACACGTAAAATCATGACCTCTAGCTAGTACAATGAGTCATAATAATATCTATGTATATGCAAGTCTCATATCACGAATCCTGTAAGCCTATACAGAATTACCATGAATTATTCAAGAAAGATTTTATCACATGAAATAGTGTCAAGTGTCCTATGGTATGATGTCTTGGTAAAGCAAGAACGTAAAAATATATGATCATGGAATCAACTCTCTAAGTGACGTTACACGACTCCGCGTACGGTGTCGATACCCGAATTTTGTTCGGACGCTAAATAACGTCTCGTGGTCCTAGGTTGAATAGGTACATCATAGAAGTATATAGAAAGAATACAAGCAAATAATATCACAGGATCTACTGTAAGTTGGCAAGATACACTTGTCTGGGCTCTGAACTCCGTTAACTGCTCCTGTGAAAGTGAAATCTCCAAGTACGCATTCGGATGCTGAAATAAACATCAACATTATTCTCAGAATACTTAAAATAGCTAAGATTGAGACCGATAAGTCCAATTTGGATACAGGGATAGAATTGACATTTTGGATCAAAGCAGGGTCCACATGTGCCCCACTTCAGACCAAAAAAATGTGCCAAAGATAAAGTTTTCCAAATTCGTGAAACTTAGTGTCTACGAGTCCAAAACGATGATACGAACCCAACAGAAATTTTATAACTGGATTTCGATGAGCCGGTCACGAAATCGCCCGTCAAATGGAACCGTGGGGCCCACGAAACGGTGTTTCGACAATGTTATCAGAATCGAACCAAACTTGGGTCACAGGACCAGCGTAATGCTGCAAATCCGATGGTGTAAGTTTTGTTACAAAACGACAAGCACACACAAAATTATGACGAGTGTCAGAACAGGTCGATATGGTATTTTTTGACAGATACGCGTTAATTTCGGTGTGCACGCACATTTAAATCAACTTTTGCAAAATCTCATGCATTCGCGTTGACAGTATGTGCCTTTTGGTGTAATTCGCACACGACGAAGTCGCCCTTTTTAGCAGAACGTACCCCGTATCGAGAAAATTCGGGTTTAGGAAACCAAGTTTTTGACGAATTTCAACAGTAAAATAATCACAGCATACAACGAATTAAAATAAAGTGTTTAAAAAGATTAAAACTAGGTTATGTTGTCTAATTTACTGTTTAAGTAGAATTTTAACATCGTGTGCTCTTATGAAGATAACAGGACTCAAACACGCGCACCTGGGACAGTTTCTATTCTTAAAAATTGGGTCATTTTTTCTATTTTGTGTCGCGATATTCGATCGATACTGGACACAATAAGTTAAACTAATTACACAAGATTCAAGGGGGCCATGTGGTCTTCACATAGGATTCGACGGGTCGCTGTTTGGATTTCTGTGCAGGAAGATACAGGGACAAGAAGAAGAGTACCTTGTGTAGTCTCTGTTGTTCATGATGTTGGAGCGGGCTTTAGTAGCGGCGTGTTACGGCGGTCACGACATCGGCGGCTATGGTGGTGGTCGGAGAGAGGCTGGTGGTTGTGGTTGGCTATGATGGAGTTTATATAGGGTGAAGGGGGGAAGGTTACAGGGTGAGGAAAGGAGGGGTTCGACGGTTGACGGGGAGGGGAATCGGAGGGGTGCGGGGGTTTCGGGGAACTATATTGGGGTGTTACTGTAGGGGTGCATGTTTGGGTGAGCGGATCTAAGGTCCGGGTTCGGGTTTGGGTCCGGTTTGGTTTGGGTTGGTTTGGGTTTAATAATTAACCATATATATATATATATATATATATATATATATATATATATATATATATAGTTTTGTACCTCAATAAAATCCAAAAAATTCTTCAATACTCTAATATTAGTTGTACACCCAAAAATATAATTTCTGTGCAATAATAGTAATTAATTAATTACACATAAATATCAATCCATGAATATATATTTATTATAATTAGCTAAAATTACTGAAAAATCTCCCTAAATCTCAATAATTACATAATTAAATAAAATTAAATCTAAAAATTAGGGGGGTTTACACCAAGGTCAATGTGCTTTCGGTCCACTATAATTGCCCCGATGTACCCTGTATAGTACAAAGGGCGATCGTGCATGTTGTTCTTCAGCAATATGTCCAGTTACGAGAACGTGATATTGGGTATTGCCTCAATCACATTGTTGTAGTGGGGCATGCAGCGGGGTCCTCGGCCGGTGGCTTGACCTGGGCCAGGTAAGTGTCAGCGTTCTGCAATGCCTCACTTAGAGCATCCCGGGTATCTTTGGAGAGACGGAGGAGCCTAAAGAACGATAGTTTAGCTCGAGCATTGGCAAGTTGTGCCAATATATTAAAGTTATAGGGCTTCTCCAGCCCCTGTGATGTATCCTTCCGCAAAGGCTTGTCAAAGCGAGCCTGCTTTTGTTTGTCTGTTGAGGGAGGCTGGGACGGACTAGGATCTGATGCGCCAATTGTGGTTGTTGGCGGTATAAAGTTTTTGGGAGCATCATAGTCGCACTGCTAGGCCAGTCCCGACCTTGTCACTTCTGCCATAGCTTCCTCGGTGGAAGGAGAAACCATGTGGCAGGCTTTAGACTTCTTTTCTCTGGACTTAGCGGCAGAGGGTACTGCTGTTGTATAACATCCTGGATAAGATCTGGGTGAACCCACATGACCTCACCCCGATGTGTGCTAAGAGGTACTAGCCCGGCTGCTTGGTTGCGAGATGGAGGGAGATTAACAACCTCCATTGTTGTCCTCGGGATCGGGACAACACCATCTTTGGCCTCCGTTACTTGGAAGTCCCCGAACTGAAGGAATATCAGTGTGGACTCCGAATTACCTGGGGGTAGTCTGAGCGTAGTTTGCCTAAATCATTCAATGTATTCTCGCACCGGCCCTTTTTCTTTCTGAGTGATGTTCATCAGGGAGGACATCGTCATGTCATTTTCTCTATCATAGAATCGGGCCAGGAAGAGGCGCTTAAGGTCTTCGAAGGAAGAGAAACAATTGTCTTAAAGACTGCAGAACCAATCGAAACTTCGGACAATGCCCCAACGAAGTACTTGGTGAGAAGGCCATCGCTACGAGGTAGATGCCCCATTGTCGTCTCAAAGTAACTCATGTATTGGCGGAGGAATGTCTTCCTGTCAAATAGAGTCATGGAGAAGGGCTTGTACTTTAGCGGGTACGATACATCTTTCCACTCGAGAGGATATGGTCATCGTACCCTCGTCTCGGGCAGTGTCCCGATTGTCCGTTGAGTCCAGGCAGGCTCGAAGTTCTCGTATTTCTCGCATGGCTGCCCGGGCCTCATTTATTGCAGGTGAAGCAGATAATCTTGGCAGAGTATGATTGTCGTCAGCGGGTGGGACGGCTGCGTTTGAGTCCACGTTGGTCCCGGGGTCCTGGCTTGCTTGCGCAGAGGTCCTTGGCGGTTGTTAGACCATGCTTGCCTTGATCTTTAACTTTATCTGGGTCAAGGCTTGCATTGAGGCACTCTTGGTGTGCATCATTTCTTCCAAGGTGTCGAGGCATTGGTGGTCGATGGTATCCTCGACGTCCTCCCAATCCATGTATATTATTCTGACATGGGAAGAGACAGACGGGACAGTCGATCTCTCACTTTCTACAGAGGATTATTGCATTGAATAGTCATCTGGAAAAGTTGACAGTGCTGCATCTTCTTCGGATTCCGAGGGAATACTACCATCGGCATTAGAAGGTGTTTTATTTGGATGAGGATGACTACCCCCCGGATTCTCAACATTCGTTCCTTGAGAATCGCTATCTTCGCAAAATGATGGGTTATTATAGAGTTCTAGAGGATTGCTACCCCCAGCTTGTGGAGTTATCTTGGATTTTAAGGAAGTACTACCCCCAGTTGTTGCCAGTTTTGACTTTGACCGGGTTCCCAAGAAAACTCCTTCTGCCAGTACCGCTATTTGCCTCCGGCCACTCGGTATGCCCACTGAGAGTGGAGGGTCGGAAGTGCTGGACTTCCGGCCTGCCCTCGTGGACGGGGATTTCCAAGTAGAGTAGCATGGGGTAAGGGAGAACTCCTTCTCTTCTGGTATTTGTACCTATTTTCTAGGATACTATCGGATGGGTGTTATTGGTTGTAGTCGTTGAAATATCGACTGTCTGTTTATAGGTACTGTCGTTATGTCACAACAGTAGTTGATGACGATGTGGGCATAGTGGTATGCAGGAGGGGATATCCCACATGTCATAGTTTCCTTCCTTGACTTGTGCTAGTGATTGATTACGTTGTGCAAGTAGAGCGAGGGATGATTCACATTTACACCATCTTCATGAGCACAAAAGAGCCGAGCGGATGAGTGTGCAGGTACTGCGTTTGCTCCCTGACCTGGGGTTCGTACAAGTAATTTTCCTAGGTCATCAGTTGAAGACTTTTGATCCTGACCCTATCCTTGTGCCACTGTGGGCTGGACGCATGGTTCAATCTTATATAACTTTCTGTCAGGGGCACGCATAACGGTTACCGGTGCACGATGATGATCAGTCACATGAGCAGTTGCTTGGGCTTGATGAGACCGCACTGCCCTAGACTTTCTTATATCATCATATACCGGTGCGTAGTACGAGGAGTCCAGGCTTAAATTTTTACTTTCTCATTCTAGCGCATGAATTCAGCGCCGCATGAGATTCTGTCAAAGACAGAACTTTTATTGGCGTTGGGGCCGCATGCAGCTATCCTTCTGCGCCTGGAGTTTGATGTCGCGTGCTTCTTCTTGTGCGTTCCCTTGTTGTGGGCGCATAGACGGTGCACCAACACCCAAGCTTCTGGCATCATAGATTTTTTTTTGACAAAGCTCAAGTGTTGAGCAGTCTTTTCCTCAGGCACGACTGCCGCATGGGCAGGGACTGCTTGGGTGGACGCATGATGTGCGCCCTCAGCAACAAATAGGAAGACAGGGAGCACATGCTCCGTAGTTGGGTGAGGCACAGCGGTATTTGCTACTCATGTCCTGCGGGTCTTCTTAGACTTTGGTATCCATGGAGAAGGACTCGCGCTGCCTTCAGAAAGTATTTCCTTGAAAGCTTGCTGGTCGAAGCATACTACCAGTATCTTATGGGTTGAAGTCAGCTTCGCCGTATTGGACTGCGTCATGTCTTTTCATTAGAGGAGAAGGAGGTCCCCAACAGAGTTACTACCTTATTTTCCATTGATCCAAATTTAAAACAAACTTTGTGTGTTTAACAAACAAAAGAGTACGAAGAATCCTAGACAAAAAATCTAAGTACAATTATTTTTTATTCTGGGGAATGTGATGATGGAGATTGAGTACTGTAGTGACTCTTTTACTCTGTTCATGGTCCGACGAGGAAATGAGAATGCTTTCTACTGTTATCTCTCTTGTGCGTGTCTGTATGTATGTCTCCCTATTTCTTAGTGGGTATGCAACCCTACTATTTATAGCCGTCATGCTGAAGGGCCCATGCGCATATATGTTATGTGCGCACGGATGTTGGAGCTACCACGTGTCCAGCCTCAACAGGGTGTACTTGCAACCGTGGACACGTCACGGTCGAATTTCTACCTGGATTTATTGTTGGGATCTGTTGTTACTAAAAATCTGATCGGTTCTCATACTTGGTGTGCATGACTTGGTCAGCTTGACACTTGGCCTATAGAGAATCTCCCCAATTACAACAGAAAGATCTTTACTTGAGGAGCACTGCCATACTAAATGCATGGAATCTGGGACGCATAGGGCCAAAGACGCATGCAGTCAGAGACGCATGGAACGCATGGAGTCTGGGGTGCATAGGACCAAAGATGCATGGGGCGCATGGAATTTGGGGCACATTGGACCAGAGACGCATAAAACTTTGTCTCTCATGCACGTGGCGTTGTACGACTGCAAAATGACAAAGGTAATTATGGCGGTGACTGACTCTCTAACACCAACTGCCAGCCTCAGAATCGAGGCATTTCAGAGCATCATTGTTGTTAGAGTCAAAAATGCTCTGACTTGACTGAGGTGACATTATGCGTCTAACTAGCCATGCGCCACTTGATTTTTGATGCATGCACTTTATTTTCTTTGATGCATGAGGGCTAAGACGCATAGGAACTTCTGAGATTTTTTATGCTTCTACCTATGTCCCACCCACGGGGATCCAGCCACAGCTGCTGGATGAGAATGTTAGCTCTTGCAGCTTCCCGCGGTTGTAAATGCCCATCCCGGTCCAATTTTTTGCGGTTGCAGCTGTCGTGGAATCGCTAATTTGGAGTTATATGAACTACTCACCAAGGGTACGTTGTTCGCACATGCACAAAAGGATGGGTATAAGGGAAATAGCGTGCCTTTATGTACGGGCACCACAGGGAGGATGTAGTCCTCACCTTCTACCAAAATTTTACATAGAACACATTGATCATATCGGAAAGATTGTGAATACCCAAGCCTGCTTCGTTCGTTAGTTTTGTGATAGACTTCCAAATTTCCCACCATCATCGAAGAGACCAGAGCTTGTGGCCCCAAAAGAAGTTGTTGAAGAGCTTCTCCATAATATTGATGACGCTTTTAGGGGGACTGCGAGCAGACAAAGTGTACAGAGGTATTGAGAAGAGGATATGTCTGAGGAGCACGAGATTTCCGCCATAAGGTAGGAGATTGTTACGCCAACCTTCGATCTTGCTTCTGATTTTCTGGATCAGTGGCTCAAACATAGACGCATTCCTTCTCATATATGCCAAGGAGCACCCCAAGTAAGTGAACAGGTTTCTTAACATCGAAGCCAATGACGGATGTCAGATCATCATTATGGGAGGGGGAGGAGGACTCATGTATGAAAATACTACTCTTGGAAGTATTAACTTTTTGGCCTGAGGTTTTCTCATACCTGTTCAAAATCGAGCCGATGTTATGAATCAATCTCTTGTCTCCGAAGGAGAAGATCAGAATGCCTTCCGCGTACGCGAGGTGCGTAACCAGGATACCCACTAGTAGTACGAAATCTCTGGAAGCTCTTCCTAGAACCCAGCTTGATGAGATTTCAGCTCAAGACTTCCGCCGCAATAATGAAAAGAGAAGACGAAAGGGGGTCGCCTTGCCTAATGCACGATGGGTCTTGATAAATTTGGAGGAGGTTTCGTTGATAATCGGGGATAGCCAAGTATCCACCACCGATCTCCAGAGGATATCAATCCAAACTTTGAAAAATCTGAAGCGTCTCAGAACCCATATCAAAAAATTTCAGTCAAATATGTCATAGGTCTTCTCTATGTCAACTTTAATCTCGGCGTTTCCACCACGATTGTTAAAATACGTTCCACTAACAAGCTCCTGAGCGAGCATGATGTTATCAATGATCTCCCATCCCCGCACAAAATCACTCTGCTCTGTGGAGACAATCCTGGACATCCTGATAGCTAATATTTTGGAATTCTTCTTGATAATGAAATTGCATAGACTGATCGGACGATAATACATTAGAGAGATGGGATTATCGGAATGAGCCCAAGCAATATGTTGGAGATAGCGCAAGGTTATCTAGTTCCTTCCATTAAAGCATTCACAGCGGAAACAAGGTCCATATTGACAATTTCCCATCAGAGTCGGAAGATGACTCCCAAGAAAACATCAGTGCCCGGAGCACCATCTTGATGATGGAAATGGGGTCCATCCCCAAGATGAATAAATATAGATTTGATCCATGGATATCGATCACCCATGGTTGGGTTCGACCTAGTACTTAACCATTTTTCTGGGTGTAGTTTCTGTGACAAGATTCAGTTTTGGGAGGCTATTTCGAAGCTGTTGCAATCATTATCTGGCTTGGTCTTCAATACAAAAGTTGTTGAAAAAAGTTTTCTCTTTCATCCAAGCTTTGAACCAGGTCATTTGGAGGTGTATTGAAGAAGTTATGACCATCTAAAGTAGCCTATCTATTCATATTCTACATGCATTCAGCTTGCATGTAGCATTGATGATAGATGAACGAATCTTGGGAAAAGGAAAAAATCTTCCCTTTGGACTTCTCCATACAATGAATGTGATGTACCCAAGAGGCATATCCTCCCTATAAATAGAGGAGAGATGGTGAAGGTTGAACACAACAAGTAACAAGACGAACAATACAGAACTTGTAATCCTCATACTTGTAATCTACCTCAAGTGAGTTTGTGAGAGAAAGTGATCCTCAAGTTAAGTTGTACCAAATTGAGAAAAGGCCTTTGTAATCTTTTATTTGATTATAGTAAAAATGGTAAAGAAGGGACGGGCGGAGGACGTAGGCTCAAATTGAGCTGAACCTCGATAAATCTTGTGTGTGTTCTCTCTTAACTTCTCTTCTCTTCCATTTTATTTTATCTTATCACAAAGACGGAAAATGTCTTGTTTTTCCAATAGTGGTATCAGAGCACAGGTTGTTAATCTTCTTGTGTTGAGACGGAGACTCTCATTGGTGGCATTCAGATGATCAGCTTGAATGGCCGCAACTGGATGATATGGAAGGTAAAGATGATGAACCTTCTCTATTGCAAGGACCTCTATGCACCGGTTGATGGAGAATCTTTCAAGCCAGATTCCATGAGGGGGGAAGAATGAAAGAAGCTCGACCGGAAGACCATCGACACCATTCGACAATGAATGGATGATACCGTATTCCATCATATGTCGAATGAGACTTCGGCGAACAGCTTGTGGAAGAAACTTAAAGATCACTACGAGAGGAAGACCGCCGACAACAAAGCTTTCTTGATTCGAAAGTTTATCAATCTCAAGTTCAAGGAAGGTGATTCCATATCTGAACATCTGAATGAAATTCTAAGTATTGTTAATTAGCTTGCGGCTATGAAGATGGTTTTGGACGATGAGCTTCCAGCCCTTCTTCTGCTTAGCTCGTTACTGGATAGTTGTAAGACTCTGGTAGTGTCTCTTAGCAACTCCATACCTGATAGAGTTGTATCCATGAACCAAGTTACAAGAATCCTCTTGAATGAAAAAATTCGAAGAAAGTCATATTGATCCTCCCATTCTCATGCCTTTGTCACCGAGAATAGGGGGAGGAGCAAAAGTCGACAGCCTCAGAACCGAGACAAGTTGAGAGGGAAGTCAAAGGCTAGGAAAGACTTTAGTTGCTATCACTGCGGGAAGAGTGGACACATAAAACGGGAATGCCGCAAGCTCAAGCGAGAACAAAAGGAAGGAAGGACCAATGAGAAGCAATAAAAGAATAAAATGCAGTAGTTGTCACTAACAATAAAATTATGCTTTTCTCGGCATGTGAAGAAGACTGTGCAAATCTCACTTGCCAAGACTCAGAATGGGTGATTGATTCTGGTGCCTCCTACCATGCTACTCCCCGGAAGGACTACTTCACTTCGCTTCATGAAGGTAACCTTGGAATGGTAAAAATGGGTAACAAAAACTCTTCTCAAATTCTTGGCATTGGAAATATTTGTGTTACCACTAACCTTGGAACAAAGATGGTTATAAAAGATGTTAGATTTGTGTCCGATTTTTGTCTCAATCTTCTCTCCACCGGCAAGCTTGATGAAGAAGGATACACAAACAGCTTTGGTAAAGGATGCTGGAAGCTTACCAAAGGATCACTTATTCTGGCAAGAGGAAAGAAGTGTTGCACTCTCTACAAGACTCAGTTCCACTTAGAGAATGATGAACTTGGAACAGTGGAAGGTACCTCTATAGATTTGTGGCACAAGCAACTTGGCCACATGAGCAAGAAAGGACTAAAAACTCTCACAAGGCGATAACTACTTCCATCCATGCAAGGTACAACACTATCCTACTGTGATCATTACTTAATTGAAAAAAACACTGGGTAGCTTTTATTAAAATTATAACAAAAAAAACCAATATATTAGACTTAGTCTATTCGGATGTGTGTGGACCCATAAATGTAAAAAACCTTTAGTGGTGCCTCTTACTTTATGACCTTCATAGATGATGCATCTAGAATGTGTGAGTGTATGTCATAAAAGCCAAAGATCAAGTCTTTGAAGTTTTCAAAGACTTTCATACCAAAGTAGAAAGAGAAACCGGAAAGCTCTTGAAGTGTATTCACACGAATAATGGTGGTAAGTATACTTCAAGGATGTTTGAAGATTATTGTTCTAAATATGGCATTAGACACCAAAAGACTGTCCCACACACACTACAACATAATAGGGTTGCAGAAAGAATGAATCGCACAATTGTGGAAAGGATTAGAAGTATGTTATCCTTAGCCAAATTACCGAAAATATTTTTGGGAGAGGCAGTGCGAACATCCTGCTACTTGATAAACTTGTCCCCCTTAGTTCCTTTGGATGGAGATATTCTTGAAAGGTTTTGGAGTGGAAAGGATATTTCCTATTCTCACTTGCGTGTATTCGGGTGCAAGACATTTGTGCATGTACCTAAAGAGAAAAGAACAAAACTTGATGACAAAGCCATTCCATGCATCTTCTTAGGATATGAAAATGATGAATTTGGATATAGGTTGTGGGATCCTAACAACAAGAAAATTGTAAGGAGCAGGGATGTTGTATTTTGTGAAGATAAAATACTTGTTGATTTTGAAAAAGAAGAAGAGCCACAAAATACTCACATTGTCCCAGATCTTATCTCCATGCCTATTTTTATTCCTTCTCTTATGCCAAAAAATAATGATTTTCAAGATATGCAGGAAAAAGAAATTACAGGTTTTTCAGGTTCTGATCAGGGAGAGCATGAACATGCAGAACCGTCGCATATGGATCAGCCACCAACACCTTAGTTGAGACGGTCGAAGAGGGAACGACAACCCTCAAGTAGATATCCTGCTTCAGAATATACTATGGTGACAGATGCAGGTGAACCAAAAAGTTTTCATGAAGCACAAGTCATTGAAGATCATGCCAAGAGGAAGAAAGTTATGCAAGAGGAGATAGATTCTTTGCATAAGAACCACACTTATGACCTGGTGGAGCTACCAAAGAACAGAAAATCCTTGAAGAACAAATGGGTGTTCAAAATCAAGAATGAAGGAAATGACCAAGTCAAGTACAAAGCTCGTCACGTGGTGAAAGGTTTCAGTCAGAAGCAAGGTATTGACTATGAAGAAATATTTTCTTCTGTTGTGAAGATGTCTTCTATTCGCGTTATTCTTAGTCTTGTTGCTTCCCAAGATCTTGAAGTTGAGCAGCTAGATATGAAGACTGCATTTCTCCATGGTGATTTGGCAAAAGAAATCTATATGGAGCAGCCAGAGGGTTTCAAGGTAAAGGACAAGGAACACTTGGTTTGCAAATTAAAGAAGAGCTTATATGGGTGTCACGACCCGCACTCGATATAGGAGCACGAGTACGCGGGTAGGTCCATCCTACGCCGTAACATCGGCGGTAGAACGTTGTCTAGGTCACAATACTATCTAATCAATCTCATACGAGTATCCAACTCCATAAGGAGACACATATATCACAATATAATATATAAATACTCAATTACATAACTAAAGTACGATAAGATATCGAAAAAAATAAACGAAATACAACACAAGTCTAAACAAAAATAGTCTAACTCAAACAATAACATCAAGTCTCAAAGTATGCCGGAAACAAATTTGGTACCATAAACTGCTAAAATAAACTAACTGAATAACTAGTGATCCCGGCTAGACCTCCCGGAATCACACCTGGCTACAAGGTCCAAGGATACAGCTACTCTCCCTGTGGTCCATAATATGTCGGACACCAGTCCTCTAAGTCGCAGTCTGGAAAAATATTTTCAGTCAGGATGGAGCAAAGTATAACCCAAATAACAGTTTCAGTTAATTGATAAGGACTATAAAACAATAAATAGATGATGCTATATACTGAGTGAAGACAATAAATAAATACAATAGCAAAATAAAGAGAATAGGCAATATAGGCAATATGGTACAGTTAGTGCATATATGAAATGAAGAGAAAGAACTACAATATCATATACGGGGTGATATAGTATATGAACTGAAATGGAGAAATGTAACTATTCTAAGTGTTTAAAATAGTAGCTTCGATATGTGATCGGCTTGGGAACATATACGAGAGCTATATGGCCTGGCTAATCATACGTGAGGTGTATGATTAACACTAGCATGATTCTATACTTGTACAATAGGGATATGATCACATTTCTCACTAACTATTTCCCCGCCCCCAACTAGTACAATGGATCCAACCATGACACGTCACGATACACGAGCAATGTCTAATATATCATGTACAAGGTCTAATATCAATGTCCAATATCAATATCGTGTACAATATCAATACGATAACCAATGTAACATCTCATAACTGAAGATCTAATCTAAATACTAGTCCGTGTAGCACAGTGTCAAGAATCAGATGTAACATTTCTAAATACTTGAATTATAGAAATTATCAGATAATGGAAATCATTAGAGAATGTACTCGCCTGTGGTCCTGAGAGGACAATACCAATGTCCTGCTCCTGAAGTCTCGCAGGACGATCCAAAGGTCCTATATTTATAATTAATACAATATAGCATCAGTCGTTACACTAGCACACACACAAACACAATTACACTACACTCGGAAACTACGTAAAGGGGTAATAACTGGTCAACTAGCAGGGTCAATTGTGCACGTCTAAATGCACAGGTATCATATCCTCGAATACAGTGCATAGCAAGACAAACAACTAACTCTAACACATGTCCAATATCCAAATCTCGTGTAGTACTAACACATGGTCCAGCTAGTGGGTTAGAGTACACATCAGGCAATAAATCCAAAATATGTTTTAATATATAAATATATATAGCACCTATACATATTACATAGTATTACCCAATACCTACATATATTTATATTAATACACCTAGGTCTACACAACCCATAGAAATATGTGACACCTTTAATTAATAACCAAATTTCTAAGGAGTAAACACTAACAACTAATTCCATAAAGTAATCTATAAACCTAATTACTATTCAATATTTATTAAACCTGATTACCATTAAAGTGATTATTAAACCTAATTTACTATGAAGGTAATTACTATTAAACCTTGCACACACATATACACTACTTATTAGGTTACTAACATAGGGTCATGCAACGTATAGAATATGATACCTACGACTAACACTAATAAACAAAATCCTATGAAGTAGCATTCTATCCCTAGTACCAGTCACACTTGCACACATAAAATCACAAAATAAGGCAAGCTACGAACCATGGCAGACATGTAAACATGGAGGGTGATGTTAACCAGAGACAGTGCTCGGGCTCCGACGAGGGTGGTCGACTGTGCACGAGGTCGACGGGATCGTGAAGGCGTTGCTCCGTCAACGGGGAGTCCGGCGTGGGGAAGTTGCTGCTGTGTCATCGTGGAGTGGGGTCGATACGTGCTGGCTACGGTGGAGTTCAGGCGAGGGGACGGTGGTGTTAATGGTGATGGCGTTGATGACGATGATGATGGTGATAGTGTAGATGATGATGATAATGGTGATGGTGTAGATGATGATGGTGATGGTGTAGATGATGATGACGACGGTGGAAGGAGGTGGTTGTCAGTGGTTGGCCGCGGGTCGTTCGCTGTATAGCGGTAATGGGCTCAGGCGAGGGGAGTCGGGGCTCGGCTGCTTCTGTAGAGTGGTCCAGCGAGGTAGTAGACAAGTGGTCGACAATGGCGTGGGGTTCAAGCGGGATGTGGTCGTGTGGCATGGCCGGAATGACGGTCGTGGGGTAGTAGAGAAGGCTGCTGCAGGGATCGAAATGATGATGAAGGTCGGGGTAGTCCGACGGGATGGAGGCAGGGAACAGGTCGAAGATGGTGATAACGATGGTGATGGTGATATGGAGGTGGAGATGCTGCTGAGGAGGTCCGACAGTGGGTCGACTGGTCGGGGTCGAGGGCTCGGTGGGAGGTCGTGGAGGTGGAGGAGCTCAGGGACGGTCTGGTCGAGGTGAAGTCGGGGAGGAGATGATGGGAAGTCGGCTGCTGGACTGTCCCGGCGGAGGAAGTTCAGGTGAGGGGTGGCTCCGGAAGTCTGGGACGGAGGCGGTTGCACAGGCTGGTACTCGGCAGTGATCACCGGAGGGAGGAGAGGAGTGGATAGGGTGATGGTGATGATGAATAGTTTAGGGTTAGGGTTCGGTTATAGGAAGAATGGCTACAGAAGCTGAATATATTGCTGCTACAGAAGCCAGCAAAGAGCTCTTATGGATGAAGAATTTTCTAAAGGAGTTATCTCTCAAGTAAGAGAAGTATACTCTATATTGTGACAGTCAGAGCGCCATTGACTTGAGTAAAAATGCTACCTATCACTCAAGGACAAAGCACATCAATGTACGTCATCACTGGATCCGAGATGCTTTGGAGAATCGCTTGATGCATATTAAGAAGATTGATACAAGATAAAATTCATCTGACATGATGACGAAGCCTCTACCGAAACAGAAGCATAACTTCTGCCGTAGGAAGGCAGGTATGACTACTGTTTGAAAACTTTCTACTCATGAGGATGGAGGGAGAGATTGATGGGAACGGGGTCCATCCCCATGATGAATATACATGAATTTGATCCATGGAAATCGGTCACCCATGGTTGGGTTCGGCCAACTACTTAACCATTTTTCTTGGTGCAATTTATGTGACAAGATTCAGTTTTGGGAGGCTATTTCGAAGCTGTTGCAATCATTATTTGGCTCGGTCTTCAATACAAAAGTTTTTGATAAAAGTTTTCTCTTTCATCTAGGGTTTGAACCAGGTCATTTGGAGGTATATTGAAGAAGTCATGATCATATGAAGTAGCCTATCTATTCATATCCTGCATGCATTCAGCTTGCATGTAACATTGATGATAGATGAACGAATCTTGGGAGAAGGAATGAATTTTCCCTTTGGACTTCTCCATGCAACGAATGTGATGTACCCAAGAGACATATCCTCCCTATAAATAGAGGGGAGATGGTGAAGGTTGAACACAACAAGTAACAAGAAAATAATACACAACTTGTAATCCTCACACTTGTAATCCACCTCAAGTGAGCTTGTGAGAGAAAGTGATTCTCAAGTTAAGTTGTACCAACTTGAGAGAAGGCCTTTAAAATCTTTCATTTGATTATAGTATAAATGGTGAATAAGGGACGGACGGAGGACGTAGGCTCAAATTGAGCTGAATCTCGGTAAATCTTGTGTGTGTTCTCTCTTAACTTCTCTTCTCTTCCATTTTATTTTATCTCATCACAAAGACGAAAAAGATCTTATTTTTTCCAACACTTGATTCAATGACATAATCACATCCTTCACCTCTGGCTCTGAGGCGGGGATGGTAAGGGAAGCGTTGTCCAATGGAGAGATGACGTGAGAGATAGACGCTAAACATCTGTTCGTCAACTTGGACTTCACCCAAGCTCGACTGACCACTGAGTAAAAATATGGATATGGATGGGAAGTCCAGAAGTTGTGAAATTTGAAAGGCCTGCTCGGGCAAGAGAAGGGAGCGGTCTAAGTCCAGCAACAGCGATGAGTGATCCGACTCCAAGCGGGTAAGATGAGTCACGGACACCCTGGGAATAGTGTCTAGTAGTGCCTGGTTTACCAACACCCGGTCTAAGCGAGATTGATGCTTGTTCTCACCTTCTCTCATATTAGATCACGTGAAATCGGTACCAGAAAATGGAGCGTCCGCAAATCCATGACTTGTCTTTGAATCCAGTCGAGATTTTTAAGAGGTTCTCCCACAGATCACGTCGCTTCTTCTTCGAGTTCACTCCATGGACGATGGAAATGATGAGTTTGTGGTGCATGGCCGGATGAGCAAGCTCGACGGTGATGCACCACAATGGTACCCCTCGCATTCCAGATAAGGATGCGGGTCACGATAAAGTTCTGGGGGAATTCGGGATGCTTTATCTTGGGTTCTCACCACACAGCTTCTCTTAGATTCTTGTGTATGATTCAATTTTTGGATATGTTACATTATTTGTTTTTATCCTTCCCTATCCCAATCCTGTATGATAATCCTATTACCCCTCCCCTACCTTCCCGCATCCCACTCCATCCCCCAATTGTATTATAAGTAGAGAAAATTTGAGTTACACTCCATTTATTTACCATAATTTAATATGCATCTCACTGATTTACTATAATGTACAATTTTTCTACTTCTGTCAAAAATTAACGGTTAATTATGTTGATCATTAATTTTTGACCGAAATACCTATTTTCTCTTCCCAGGCTGAGGAGGGGAGGCTGATAATAATGGTGATTTGTTAGGAATATTTCGGTCAAAATTTTAACGGTCAACGGATCCGTTGAACGTTAGTTTTTGACGAAAGTGGAGGGTGTTGTATATTATGGTAAAACAGTAGGGTGCACATTGAATTATAATTAATAAAGTGGTGTGCAACTCAAATTTTCTTTTATAAATAACATGTTATGAAGGAATGGGAGGTCATAGTTTTAAAAAAAATGTGTGTGGGGGGGGGATAATAGAATTACCAATTAGGATTGAGGGGTATATATATATATATATATATATATATATATATATATATATATATGGTAAACGGGATATGAGGCATAGTACTCATATTTCTACATGAGTCATGCACATGTGTACCAATATGAATAGACTCCTACATCTCATGTACACTAGTAGACTTTATTTCTATTGGTCCACATGTCCATAACTCATATAGAAATATGAACACTATTTTTATTGTTCCACATGTCCACCACTGTTGCCGCAACGCTCGCCCGGCACCACCATCGTTGCTTGCCCACCACCGCCACCGCAAAGCTACGACTCCCACGGAGCCTTCTGCCGCAGTTCTTGGCATCTCCCGCTGGTTGTTCCAGACTTTGACATCGAAGGCCTAGATCTGATAGGGGAGAGACATGATCGGGTATAGGAGAGGACGATGAAGGCGAACATGAATCGTGGGATGGGTGTGAGGTGATCGGAGAAGAGGAGGATCGATGGAGGAGATCATCCTTGGACTCTACGGAGGTCGCAACGTTGATAAAGCTGATAAAACTGTCGGCTGGTGAGAGCGCGACACGAACATTGGCGAAGTTGGAGCTTTCATCCATCGATCTGAAGCTTGATGGACCGGCCACCTACTTGAGTTGGTCACGATGGGTGAGGAGAACCCTCGCAGGGAAGAACCTGGAGGGTTTTTTGTCAGGAGAGAAGACAGAGTCGGATGACGGCTCGGCAGGACGCGACGAGTAGAAGTCCACTCATATGGTGGTATACATTTGGCTTCTCAATTCTTTAGTCCAGTCGATCGCCACCACAGTGGATGGCCTTGAGATGTGAAAGATGTGTGGGAGAAGTGGAGGAGAACCTACAATGGTGTGGGGAATAACTTGAGAGTTTCCAGATCAAGGGGAAGATCGATGACACCGTACAGGGAGAGAAGACGGTACAGGAGTATGCCACGGAGTTGGAGCGTCTGTGGTTGGATTATGATCATTTCTCAGATCGGACGAGCTACGAGGACCCGAAGTGTAAGAAGAGACAAATATGTCTGCCGGAAAGGACGATAAAGTTTCTTAAGGGGTTAGTCGCAGTATTTTCTCAGAGGACAGCACTACTTCTAGCCCAACCGAAGATTCCTATACTTGAGGAGGCTCTCTCAGCCATAATCCAGGAGAAGACTCGTATCAAGCTATAGGCAGGGACATATGGTCCTCCTGAAGTGAAGACAGCACTGGCGGTTGCCAATTCAGGCGGTACATGACCTAAGGGAGACCCCCGGTAGTATTACAACTATGGGGAGGTAGGCCATATGAGGTATGCTTGCACCAAACCACCCAAGGAGGTAGATTCAGGTGGCTAATGTGGACATTTTGGAGGATGTGGCAGTGGTCGTAGGGGTCGATGAGGTAGTCGAGGAAGTTATCGGACGAACCTGCTGGTAGCAGAAGGCAAAAAGGAAGCTAATGGTGCATATACTGAAGAGGATCAGGCATTATTGGGCATGCTGGAAGTACTCAGGAGAAAGTAGATAGCATCAAGCGGTGGAGACATGAGGAGTGGGACTGAGGAGGCGTCTACCTCAGTCTTCGCCAGAGGCAATGCTGCCATGTATGCCCATCCATCGGAAGGTACTGATGACTCACTCACCCTTACATCTATGTCTTCCCTTAGATTATCGGACTGGATTGTCGATTCGGGTGAGTCTCGACACGTGACAGAGAATGCTAGTGAGTTCTCTTCCTACACTCACCTAGCATCTGCAGACAATATTCAAACAACCGATGGTACTTTTCAGCCAGTGGTCGATAAGGGTACTATCGATTGTACAGATTCAGTAAGATTATCCAATATTTTATATGTTTCTTCTTTTCTAGTTAGTCTTTTGTCCATTAGTTCTATAATCCTCCAACTAAAATGCATTGTCTCTTTTGATATTCCTAAGGTGATCTTCCAGGAGAAGGAGACGGGACGAAGACTTGGGACTGGCACTTGGCATGATGGATTATGGTACATGGATCGGGAAGGACTGGATTCGGCATTGGTGTTTGTGACAGAAAGGAAAGGAATAGGAGGACCAACGATGAGTGCCGAGGATACACTGATACTCCATCATAGGCGGTTGGGGCACTCCTCTTTTGGTATTTTGAGTATGTTGTATCCATCAATTTATGAGAAGGCAAATAAGGATAAACTAATATGTGATGCATGTGATTTAGGCAAACTTACTAGGAGCTCATATATTGGTGCAGGCCATAGGAGCTCTTCTGTTTTTGATATTATACATTCTGATGTTTGGGGGCCGTGCGCCACAACTACTATGAATGGTTATAAGTATTTTGTCTCTTTTATTGATTGTTCCTCTCGTGTCACCTAGCTGTATTTGATGAAGAATAAGAGTGAGATCTTTGCCTGTTTCTGGGACTTACATAAACATGTCCAGACTCAGTACAGAGCGGTGGTAAAGGTACTAAGGTCTGACAATGGAACAGAGTATACCAACAAAATACTTAAGAAATACCAGTCAGCCCAAGGGATACAATATCAGACCACATGTGCATACGCACCAGAACAGAATATAGTGGCAGAAAGGAAGAACAGACACCTTCCGGAGGTGGCAAGGAGCATGATGATCGCCATGAATGTCCCACAGAGTCTGTGGGGGCATGCAGAGTTGACAACAGCTCGATTGATCAACATGATACCCTCGAAGGTACTGGGATGAAAGTCTCAATGTGAGATATTGTAAGAAAATAATAGTGGGATAGTCCTACTAAAGGTGTTTGGCTGCATATATTTTGTGAAGGACAACAGACCGTCTATTGGAAAACTTGATCCCAGAGCAGTCAAGTATGTATTCGTGGACTATTCGACGACTCGAAAAGGGTACGTGTATTGGAGCCTAGTAGAGAAGAAGAAGTTTATGAGCATGGATGTTCACTTCAAGAAGTTTGAGCCATATTACCATCAGGAGGGAACCTCATCCATGAGCAACTCACTTGATACTAAGAGTATGAAGCGAGAGAAGGAGATTGGTGAGAGTGTGGTGATCGATTTAGGAGTATGGCATGGAGAAACATTTACGGAGGAGTGGGAGAGTGAAGAGGAACAGGGGGAGGCGGTGAGAGGTGTTAGACCCACGACTCAGGGGGAGTTACTTACCTACAGCAGAAAATGGAAGCAAACTACAGGACTAGTACCTATAGTGCCAGTGCCAAGTCCCTTGCCTACGTCCGTCTCAACTCCTGAGACACCTACACCACTTCCACCAGATTTTCCTTCAGGTGATATCATTCTTCCTACTCCTCCCACACCATTATCAGTACGGAGGACCACTCGCAGCAACGCGAAAAATCCTCCTGATAGTTATGGTTGGGACCTTGCTCAGTTTGTTTCATATAATAACATCTCTTTTTCTGATGGAACATTCATTGCATCTTTGGATAGAATTAATGTACCTAACAATTGGCAGGTTGCCAAGAACGATCCAAAGTGGAAAGCGGCGATGCACGAGGAGTTAGGCGTTCTTGAGAAGAACCACACTTAGAAACTGGTAAAACTGCCTGAGGGAAAGAGGGCAGTCGAATACAAGTGG
Organism: Iris macrosiphon; assembly: GCA_036927795.1. Classification (NCBI taxonomy): domain Eukaryota; kingdom Viridiplantae; phylum Streptophyta; class Magnoliopsida; order Asparagales; family Iridaceae; genus Iris; species Iris macrosiphon. The sequence goes on from JAYESA010000009.1 coordinate 101,512,698, forward strand.
GTCTTTACTGTGAAGCAGAACCCAGATGGAAAAGTAGAGCGCTACAAGTCTCGACTGGTGGTAAAAGGATATAGTCAGACGTACGGTATTGACTATGATGAGACCTTTGTACCAGTGGCAAAGATGAGCACCGTTATGACCCTGATATCTTTGGCAGCGAATGGTGGATGGAAGCTACACTAATTGGATATGAAGAATGTAGTGCCCCGTTCCTCCTATTCGAGGAGCGCGGCTAAGAAATACAAGATGGTATCGTTCGATCGGGTTAAATTGAAACAAGAACTCATCCTCGTTATGGATTTGTTTCTTCGGAATCGATTCCCATGTTCAGTGGGTCATGCCCCCGGGATCGACTTAGCGGCAGAGTCAGGAGGGACCTCTCCGCTGTTATCTTTTGTTGTCTCGGATTTCGATGTCGCTTGTTGCTTTCGTACTTTGAATTGGTTTTCGGATTTGCTTGGGTTTTCTTGAACGATTTTGATGGATTTCATTATTTTCGTTCATTGAATTGTACTTCAATTCCGAGATTAAAAAGAGAGGAAGAAGTATTAATCGAGTTGTTCGTGCAATGCAGGTGAACGAGCAGTAGGCGGCTTACGAGCGGAGTCGTGAAGCGCCTCTTTCCTTCCTTCCAACCATCTAAGTGAGTGGCTACCATCCCGACTAGCTAGCCCTGCTTCCAAGTCTTCACACCAAATGATACCAAGTAATAACTAAAAGATGCCAAGATAAAATGGGAATAAGCTTGGATTATTATGCTTGTCATTCAACTTGAGAACGGTTACTCGTTTGCATGCTTGTTCGTTTGGAATGTTCTATACATGCTTCAATTTTAGTTAGAATGCATCTTTTTCCATAAATTGTGCTAAGTATGGAATACACTTGTATATGAAATAAAATGTCAGGAAGACTATGCAAAAACGAATCATGAAATATTGCTTGTCTCATGTTCATATTGCCTCAACTGCATCAATGTTAACGCATCATGAACGATTGATCACGGACAACTTGTGCACAAGGCCAACGGTTCCTGCGGACGATTGCTGGGGAACTGGCACCGATCCGATCCGGACGAAACTTCACGATAGTCTTATGCATCTGGACAGGGTGGACTGTAGCACTCACGAATCTTGGCTACGTGCCATCCTCGTTCAAGACTAAATCGTCCATTATGGCTTCTAACCAGTGATCCCATCGTGTATATTTAAACCTGTTGCAAACTAACTTGTGTCTTCGTGGCAGGGAAGGCATGGTAAGTATTGTGCAGGTGGCTCAGACGGGTAGATAAAAGCCACCGACTGGTGGCAAGTTTATTTCAGTAAATTCTATATGCTACTTACTTGTAAATGAACTAAGACAAGAATAGAAACCCACAAATAATATGCATGCTTTATATAAACAACATGTTGATTGGTATAGTTCAGTTAGCTTACCTTCACCAGTATGTTTTGACATACTGACCCTCGTTGAAACAGGTTCTCCGCACTAAGGCGAATCGAGCGAGGAGCCGAAGTCGTCTTCCCGATCCAGTCCAGTTGTAGGCGTGTTTCGATCGCGCCATCCTTGAAGCATTTTGAAGCAGGAGCTTGCAACTCTCTATACACAATGCAGCTCCGGGGCAAAGCTGTCCTCCAGCCTGGAGGTCTTTATCATTTTGAAGTTTAGTAAAGGGATATAATGTACAGGACTGCTATCTCATTTTGAGTCAACACTTTTGTAAGCCCGTGAGGCAAATTAGCTGACTCGTTCAAGAGCTTGTAATAGATGTTCATTATCAATAAAGAGAACTTTTCCATGTTTCAAATCTGTGTTTCAATTTATCTGCGTATTCTGAATATGTGCTCGTTATACAAAATATCTTAGCCTTGTGCGGGCGCAACTCCAAGCCCGCATGGCGGTCACGATTCGGGGGATGCCTCAACGATTCCACGGAATCGGGTCGTGACATAAAGGTATCAGAGCACATATCCAAGTTCCTTAATCGTGCTGGAAAAGTTTCTTTGACGATCAAATTCCTGTGTGAACTCTTGAACTTGCTAGGCCAAAATGAGATACGTTTATGCAATAAGTCCATAATACATTATGATTCTAATATAATTTACCTTCTTTTGAAGGAATGGCACCAGCGCAATCTGCAGCGCTAGCACCGGACGAAACGTAAGGCCAAGAAAGTAGTTCGGGCACTTCGAAAAGCTCTCGGAGCCAACGGGGCATATCTCAAGACGATCCGCTTGAGCGGGTGATGCAAATGTTAGAAGCACAACGATAAAGAGATGATGCTCGCCAAGCCAAGTTCGAAAGCAATCTACAGACCCGATTCTCAGTCCAACAGAAGTAGGTAGATGCCCTGCAACAAATCGTTCAGACTTTGGCTTCCAACCATTTCGCGGCAACAGTAACGACTCCGGTGGAAGAGCCCGTGCTTGAAGTTGAGACGTCGCAAATCCCAAGGCCGAGGAAAGTGACTGCCTTCGACTTTGGCCACTTCAAGAAAGTCTGCAACACTCCATTCAACGGGACTGAGGAACCAATCATGCCTCTAGATTGGTTGGCCGAACTTGAAGACCACTTTGCTCTGCTAGTGGTCCCCGAAGAGAAGCGTGTCGCCTTTGTGCAACTACAGCTCCGCCTCAACTCACACGATTGGTGGAACGTGCATCGACGATCTCTTCAATTTGATCATGGAGAGGAGGCGATCTTGTGGATAACTTTTTGTGCCGCGTTTGAAGAAGATTTTATACCCCCTCCAGTACAACGTCAGATGGAGAACGAGTTCGTGCAGCTGCGGCAAGGCAGTATGACAGTTAAATAGTATGCCGCCGAATTCAACCGACTCTCCAACTTCGCTAGCGCCTATTTACCTGATGCAGCGAGTAGAGCCAGAAGGTTTGAAGGCGGTTTGCGCCCTGCCATCCATGTGCACGTGGTCGTTCATCAGTACGGGATAATACGGGAAGTCATGAATCACACTTTATCTCTTGAACCGCAGTATCCTCAGGTTTCTACCCGCGCTGTGCATACCTAAAATCAAAAACGCCAAAGCAACGATAGAGAAAACACCGCTACAAAGCGCCCTAACCACGGCGGTCCACAGAGAGAAAACCCAAGGCAGCCATGTTCTTACTTAAAAAACCTGGGCACACAGTTGAAAAGTGTCGCAAGAAATTTGGGCAATGTCTCATTTGTGGTGACTCAAACCACCGAATTCGTGATTGTCCAAAATATTCTACTCAACATCACGTTCCCTAATGGTAAGTACTATTCCTAAGTTTCGGGGCAAAACTTCCAATAAGTTGGGTAGGATGTAGCGCGCCGTTTCTCCTATTCGAGGAGCGAGGCTAAGAAATACAAGATGGTATCGTTCGATCGGGATAGATTGAAACAAGAACTCGTCCTCGTTATGGATTTGTTTTTTCGAAATCGATTCCCATATTCAGTGGACCGTGACCCCGGGATCGACTTAGCGGCAGAGTCAGGAGGGACCTCTCCGCTGTTATCTTTTGTTGCCTCGGATTTCGATGTTGCTTGTTGCTTTAGTGCTTTGAGTTAGTTTTCGGATTTGCTTGGGTTTTCTTGAACATTTTTGATGGATTTCATTGTTTTTGTTCATTGAATTGCACTTCAATTCTGAGATTGAAAAGAGAGGAAGAAGTATTGATCGAGCTATTCGTGCAATACAGGTGAACGAGTAGTAGGCGGCTTACGAGCGGAGTCGTGAAGCACATCTTTCCTTCTCCTTTCCAACCATCTAAGTGAGTGGCTACCATCCCGATTAGCTAGCCCTGCTTCCAAGTCTTTACACCTATAAATCTTGCATTCTTGTTGCCCCGATCAAACGATACCAAGTAATAACTAAAAGATGCCAAGATAAAATAGGAATAGGCTTGGATTATTATGCTTGTCATTCAACTTGGGAACGGTTACTCATTTGCATGCTTGTTCGTTTGGAATGTTCTATACATGCTTCAATTTTAGTTAGAATGTATATTCTTCCATAAATTGTGCTAAGTATAGAATACACTTATATATGAAATAAACTGTCAGGAAGACTATGCAAAAACGAATCATGAAATATTGCTTGTCTCATGTTCATATTGCCTCAACTGCATCAACGTTAATGCATCATGAACGATTGATCACGGACAACTTGTGCACAAGGCCAACGGTTCCTGTGGACGGTTGTTGGGGCACTGGCACCGATCTGATCCGGACGGAACTTCACGATAGTCTCACGCATCTGGACAGGGTGGACTGTAGCACTCATGAATCTTGGCTACATGCCATCCTCGTTCAAGACTAAATCGTCCATTATGGCTTCTAGCCAGTGATCCCAACGTGTATATTTAAACCTGTTGCAAACTAACTTGTGACTTCGTGGCAGGGAAGACATGGTAAGTATTGTACAGGTGGTTCAGACGGGCAGGTAAAAGCCACCGAATGGTGGCAAGTTCATTTCAGTAAATTCTATATGCTGCTTACTTGTAAATGAACTAAGACAAGAATAGAAACCCACAAATAATATGCATGCTTCATATAAATAACATGTTGATTGGTATAGTTCGGTTAGCTCGTCTTCACCAGTATGTTTCGACATACTAACTCTCGTTGAAACAGGTTCTCCGCACTAAGGCGAACCGAGCGAGGAGCCGAAGTCGTCTTCCTGATCCAGTCCAACTGTAGGCGTGTTCCGATCGCACCATCCTTGAAGCATTTTGAAGCAGGAGCTTGCAATTCTCTATACACAATGCAGCTCCAGGGCAAAGCTGTCCTCCAGCCCGGAGGTCTTTATCATTTTGAAGTTTAGTAAAGGGATGTAATGTACAGGACTGCTATCTCATTTTGAGTCAACACTTTTGTAAGCCCGTGCGGCAAATTAGCTTACTCGTTCAAGAGTTTGTAATAGATGTTCATTATCAATAAAGAGAACTTTTCTATGTTTCAAATCTGTGTTTCAATTTATCTGTATACTCTGAATATGTGCTCGTTATGCAAAATACCTTAGCCTTGTGCGGGCGCAACTCCAGGCCCTCACGGCGGTTACGATTCGGAGGACGCCTCAACGATTCCACGGAATCAGGTCGTGACAAAGAATGTGTTTCTTTATGGGGATCAATGGAGGAAGTGTACATGGAGATACCACCAGAATTCTGCACCGATAAGACTGTGGACAAATTTGCAAGTTGAATAAGTCCCTCTATGGACTGAAGCAGTCTACTCGAGCTTGGTTTGACAGATTCAGGAGGGCGATGATAGGGATGTGATATCAGCAGATTAATGTTGATCATACTGTATTCTTTTATCGGAGTGGAGGCCACATCACCATGCTTGTGGTGTATGTGGACGATATGATTATCACATAAGATGATGAGAAAGAGATTGCCCGATTCAAGGGGAAGCTTGGCAATGAGTTCGAGGTGAAGGACCTTGGCCTTCTTCGGTACTTCCTTGGGATTAAGATTGCTCGAGATGCAGAGAGGATTGTTCTTTCTCAGAGGAAGTATGCACTGAACCTTTTTACAGAGACAAGGATGTTGGGATGCAGACCTGCAGCGACGCCAATCAACCAGGGGTTTAAGCTGTGTGTTGAGGCTGGAAACCAGTTGACCAAGACAGATACCAGAGACTGGTGGGCAAGTTGATTTATTTGAGCCACACACGTCCTGATATCTGCTTTACAGTGAGTGTGGTAAGCCTTTACATGCATGACCCAAGGAAGGGTCATATGGACGTAGTGTATCAGATTCTGAGATACTTGAAGGATGCCCCCAGAAAGGGGTTAATATTCAGGAAGAATTATCACTTGAGCATCGAGGGCTACTGTGACTCGGACTGGGCTAGCTGTACTGATGACAGGAGGTCTACCTCGGGCTATTGCATATTTGTATGAGGCAACTTGGTCTCTTAGAGGAGTAAGAAGCAGTCGGTGGTGGCCAGATCGATAACTAAAGCGGAGTACATAGCTATGGCCTTGGGAGTTGCAGAGCTGCTATGGCTGAAGAGTATGCTGGTGGAGCTGAAGATGTATCAAGGAGCCAATATGAAGCTATGTTGTGACAACCAGTCAGCCATCAGTATCGCCAATAATCCAGTGTAGCATGACATGACCAAACACATCGAGATCGATAGGTTCTTTATCAAGGAGAAGTTGGACCGTGGACTAGTGGAGCTAGGTCATGTTCCAACCAAGGAGCAGGTAGAAGACAGTATGACCAAGGGACTTAGCTCTGCAGATATGATTAGAGGATGTGACAAGATGGGCTTAGTGAATATCTTTCGTCCATCTTGAGAAGGAGTGCTGGTATATTAGAATATTCTTGATATATTTGTTGGGATATTAGAATATTCTACAGGAGATTTTAATGGGGTATTAATGTAAGATGAAGGATTGTAAGGCTATAAATAGCCAAGAGATTACCAATAAAAAATATAACAATTACTCTAAAATATTCTACAGCATCCCTATATCGAATAAATAATGACTACTATCAGTCGTGCACCACATGTACGACCGACTAATATTTGTCACATCCACATGCGAAAAATGGTATTCTAAAGACACTAACCACACATTATTATTCTTGAAAGAATTGTTGCATCATAGGTTTTCTTGTTGTTACCATTATGTTATAATACTTGTGTCTACCGTATTTTTTTCCTTCTAGTTATGACCATGCTACCATTTCTATAAATATTTTCTTTACTTTCTTTTCATATTAGTGTTATAACTTATATCTTGATGCATAGCCATAATATATTACTTGTATTTTGTTCCATTCTGATCGAATACGTTGACAAGTTTAGATAGCGAGAAACAATATCCCATGCACTATAATCTATGAAGATATGACAACCTTTGGCGACCAATCTTAGATTTTTAATTAATAATTTTAGTTTAATGAACTTTTAGATTTTAGTTAGTTTAATTGGTCGGGTTTGTTCCACTCTTTATAATATTGGTGAGCTTGAGCTCATGCAAGAAAGATATAGTTAAGAAAGCTTAATATCAAAATTGAAATTGTTTATACGAACTTCATAATAAATTATAAATGCTTATTAGCATATTTTTTATATAAAATATATAAATAAAAACACCCGGCACATAAGTAATATTTGTGTGCTTAGACTTGAACTTGTTTATCTAACGAGATTATTCTTAGACTCAAACTCGAGCTAGCTCGTGCCCTCGATGTCAAAAACTAGTTTTTTTTTTAGCAAGTCGACCTTGCTAATATCCATGGAACTTGTGCCAAAATTTTAGAACATTGTTGATTGTTGAGGATTTAGGTTAATTTTTATATTATTCTTAACACGCTCCTATAGTCTGAAAGTCGATTTTATGTCCGAAGTTGGATTCACACGACATGTTTAATCTGCTTAAAATACATGCTAGAAAAAAAAAATTGAACATAGGTAACTTTGATAACAATTAAAAGTTTTGCTCTTGTACCAACAAAGGTGAGAGTTGAGAATTAATGCTTAATATTGTTCTAGCAAATCCCCTTGTGAATAGGTGGGTTTATTAACACGCCTATACTTCCCTCTAATTTTGCTTGATTTATTTATTTATTTATTTATTTTGTGAGATACACTGTCCTACACTGTCCTTGTATTTAGATTGATATTAGGGTCCTTTACCAAATATCAACAATACGGAACCAAGATTTGTGTGGCCGTTACACCGAAATAATTCTTGGACCAACAGTTGATTGAGTGAGAAGGAACGAAAGGATTCATTAATTGGTGGGAGCTTCATGGCAAATAGAGCTTCATGTGCCAATGGACCTTCATGTCCGTATAGATATGGGACCATTTGCACATGCAAGTGAGTGACTTATACAGTAGAATTGGATTTGGTCAAGTTTGAAAGATGCGAAGGAATTTGACTGTGGGGAAAACATATATGGGTCCATCTTTGACTTGTCAGATGTTGAATTAGAAGCTGGGTCAAAGTTGAAGACTACAGAAAATACTAAATACCAAGTTTGTATTTTGTGTGTAAGTATGAGATTGAGGTTTAAAGTTTATGTTAACAAACACTTGATGCAAAAATAGACAAAGTCAACTTTAGATGTCCGTAACATTTTTTCTTTTCTTTTTAGAGACATAATTTCTGATCTCTATGTCATCGAGTCCATTTTGGTTCACCCATCAAAATTAGTGAACATGTTCATTATTCAATTCAAAATTTGCCACATATTATTTTTTATCCAACATAAAATTACTTTGGAAGTGGTTTGTGAATATCCAAACCAGTTTTGACCACTGGTTTAACACGTGATAACTCTTGAGTTGAATAGTGAACATGCTATACTAGTTTTGTTGGATGAACAAAAATAGACTACTTCTATGTTTATGGAACCAAAATTTGTGCTCATCTCTTACACAACTAATTACCATCTAAGGGTTGGAATTTGGAACTAGTAAGGATTCCTCCGAAAGTTCTAAAATAATAATTCATAACCAACTAAATTCCGATGGAAAGACTTAAGAGTCCAAATGTGATCAATTGAGGGTGTACGAAGATCATGAATTTGTTGGAGTACAACCCGATAGAGGTGTCTGGACTGAAGTTTGGAGTAGTAGGCGATACTCCGGCGGTGTATCGGTCGACGAATGATCAAAATTTTGAGCCAGTTTCGGTTCTGTTGGTCAGGCAGAACACTACCAGTATACCGCCAGTGTACCGTCAGTCGACGAATAACACATATTCGGGTCCAAGTCAGCACTAATAAAGTTCGTGTGATCAAATCTGGATGGTCAGAATTAGTGTCAGACTATTTTAGGGATTTTGTATGCCCTAAATTAGGTTTTCTTAACATATATATATATATATATATATATATATATATATATATATATATGTGTGTGTGTGTGTGTGTGTGTGTGTGTGTGTGTGTGTTGATGGGGGTTGCTATAAAGCACCTCTTACACGGGAGATTTAGGGTGCAAGTTCACAGAAAATCTAAGAGAGTATTCGTACTTTGCTCTTAGGGCTCGTCATTCGAGACAGTTAAAAAATAAGATCTATTTAGGGAATCATCTTCTTCATTTAGGGAGATTATCACAGGGTTGGATGAGTGATTTTAGTTGTATTTTTTTCTTTCTTATTGAGCGAAGGAGTTGGACTTTGGGGTAAAGGTTCAATATTTTTATTCAATCTTGTATCTTATTGGAAGCTATATAGATTAAAATTTATCCAGGTAACATAGTCACCAAAAATATTGTATTTGGTATATCTTGGTGCTTTTGTTAGACATTGGTTCATTATCTTCATGTGGATTGGCATCGCTTCTTCGTTCGTGTCTGTGGCCACACCGGTTTGGGCCACACCGCGTACCCAATAATTGATATCTTAGCTCTCATATTCTCGAGAGGGAAGGTGCAACCGTGTCTACGGAGCAAATGAATACACATATGATCACCCTTACGGGGGGATTAGGCGATTTGGAAGCCAAGGATGGAGGATCTATTTTGGTGCAAAGATTTGCATGGTCCATTGGAGTGCGACAATGCCAACCCATCAAACAAATCTGTTGATGACGAAAAATGGTGAAATTGAAAGGCTATTGGATTCATCGCTAATGGTTGGATAATTTGGTATTTTATCATGTGTATATGTATATTTTAGCAAAAGCATTATAGAAGATGTTGCATTCGCTGTACGAACGAAAGACAACTTGCAACAAGGCATTTCTTATTTGTCAACTCGTCAATTTGAAGTGCACGGAGGGTCCTAGGTGGCATATGAATTAGGTTCATGGTATCATCAATCAGATGTCGGCAATGAAGACGGTGATTGAATATAAGCTTCTGGCTTTGTTGCTTTTGAGTTCTCTGCCAAAAAGTTGGAAGACGATGGTAGTGTTTGTGAGCAACTCTGCATCTAATAGAGTTTTCATAATGGAGGTAGTTAAAAGCAGTTTGTTAAACGAGGAGTTCCGATGTAAGTAGATAGAATTGTCGCAGGAGTCTACTCTTGTTGCTTCTTACGAAAAGGAAAGACTCAAGTCACAAGTGAGGACTTGTGGAGTTTTCGGGATCTTGCAAGTATGGACCGCAAGGAGGACATCTATCACTATAGCGAATGGGGTAATTTTAAAAAGGAACTGCATGAAACTCAAAAATAAGAAGGACAAAGACAATGATGATCAGATAGATTTTACGGATATAGGAGATGTCATTATCACAGAAACAAACACAGAGAAACCTTGTGGCATGTGTAATAACAAGAACTAGGTCTTAGATATGGTGGCATCATATTATGCCACTCCATTGAGGAAGATCTTTATGTCATACTGTGAAGGTAGGTTTGGACATGTGAAGATGTGCAACAAGAGGACGATCACAATTATAGACATCGGTGATGTGTACTTGACAACAGATCTTGGCGAGAAACTTGTTCTCAAGGGGGTTCATCATGTACCAAGTTTTCACTACAACTTGGTTTCGGTAGGAAATCTGGCAGATGATGGTTGTCACAGTTTGTTTGGGGATAAAAATTAAAAGCTTACGAAGGATTCCCAATTGTTGGCTCGAGAAGATATATGTTATGGTATGTACAGGCTCAAGCTGCTGAGGTGTACAGGCAGACTACAGACTTCGGATGCAGGCTCGAGAGATGTTCGACAAGAGTTTGTGGATCATCAAAAACTTGCAGAGGAGGATCTTCGAGATAATTTCAGGGATTCAGAGGATTCAGTTCGTCGAGACAAAGCGACAAATGGAGATGAGTCAAAGAATGAGGGTCTGTTTGTCGATCACATAACAGTTGGTCGGCCTTTAGGGGTTATTCCATGGTCGAGTTTTGGTGACAGATGATTTTCCAAAGCTTTATAGAGCGACATTAGTTTCAGCAGTTTGAAGCCAGTGAGGAGATCAAGGTGCGCAGCAAACTCAAGGCGGGTGCACTCTATTTGTAAAACTTTAGAGAGATGTGGGTCATAAATGGTGTGTACTATACATGATATTCTTCTCAAGGATGCATGTGTATAGGGGAGCTTCAATGTCGGACACGAAGGTGGGCAGGTTCAGGAGCTTGAATCTTGAGGGAACCATACCGTCCACTTGGTTGGGAAAGACAAGGGTGAAGAAGCTTGATGGAATGGGAGTAGGTTCCGGTGGAAGACAGAAGTCGTGGACAGGCATCAAAGATTTACGATACGGTTGTTCGTTAGGGACTTCAGTCTTGGCCGAGTTATTAATGTCGATAGGATCCCAGTTGTACATTAGGTGTTACATATTGTAGCTAACACCGACGTAGTAGTCAAGGATCTGGAGACAAAAAAAGATGCACAGTATTTTGACAGATCAGAGATCAATAACAAGGGGGCAGGAATTATGTCACGGTGCTACAAATATAGAGTCTAGTTGAGGAGTCATGGGGTCAACAACTCTCATCAGACTAGAGGGGAAGTATGTTGGGATCCATCCCGATAGAGGTGTCTGACTGAAGTCTTGAACAGTAGGCGGTATTCTGTGGTGTACTGTCGGTCAGTGAATGATCGAGGGTTTTTAGCCAGTTTTGATTATGTTTGCCAGGTACAACACTAGCGGTATACCGCCAGTTGAAAAATAGCACAAATTCAGACCCAAGTCAACATTAATAAAGCCAGTGTGATAAAATTTAGACGACCAATATTAGTGCTGGGTTATTTTAGCGGTTTTTTATTCCCTAAATTAGGATTTCTTGACCTATATATATTTTTTGAGGGGGGTAGCAATAACGCAGCTCACACACGGGAGATTCAGGGTACAGGTCCACAAAAAATCTAAGAGAGAGTTTGTGATTTTCTCTTAAAGCTCGCCATTCGAGATAGTTAGAAGAGGAGATATGTTCATGGAGTTTTCTTCTTTGTTCGGGGAGATCATCACACGGTTGCTTGAGTGATTTAGTTGTATCTATTTATTTTTTCTTGAGTTTGGTAAGAAGTTGAACTTGGGGGCAAAGGGTTCAATATTTGTATTCAATCTTATATCTTGTTAGAATTTATATAGTTTAAAATTTGTCCAAGTGACATAGTCATCAAAAATACTATGTTTGATCTGTCTCAGTGCTTTTGTTATATGTTGGTTTGTTATCTTAAGATGGGCTGTCATTTCTTCTGCATCTGTGACTGTGGACAACTCCGGTTTGGGTTACCAATAGAATTTTGACACACAACTTATTAGGATTGGTTTACATTTTTATAGAATAGGAATATAATTTATTTTCTTTTATCTTTTCTGTAGAATCAAAATACTTATGCAAGCAATAAAATATGCGGAATATAAAACTAAGCTTGCAAGTAAATAAAGTAATAAGAGTAAATAAATGACACCAAGATTTTATCCTGGTTTTCCTCTAAGAGGACTAGTCCAGGACCGATAACTCTTGCTCGGTGTTAATCCATTATTTGTGAAAAGGTTATACACACACTTTGATCCGAAGGCACGCTGACGTCTTACAACACGAGCTTTGATCCGTAGGACTCGCGATTTCTTACAACCATAAGCTTTTGATCCGAAGAGTTTGCTGACTTCAGACTTGTATGGAAGACGAATTTGTAAACCAAGCTTTACAACTTGATCAGACTTCTAAATCGGAACCGCGTTGGCACTAGAAGACTGGGAGTTAATCTTGGTAATAGGAAGGTTTATAACTCAGATAGATAGAGATATGAAAGTGAGTGGATGAGTGAATTAAAATGGATTATTCAATCTATATTTATAGGGCTTTTAGGGACCGAACTCGGGCATAGTACGGTTGCCTAACGTTCATAAATTTGAACGTTGGAATCCTGGTCTCACGGAGTGTCATTGTAAACTAGGTCTTAGGGGGGCCGAGTTCGAACAGAGTTCGGGCAGAACTCAGTCCGAGTTCGGTCTACCTGGTTTCTAAAAGGTATTGGTTTAGGTCAGGTTCATTTTGACTTGGTTTGGGTCCAGGCTAATTTGAGTGGACTAGGTTCTGGTTTAGACTGGGTTTAGAGCTTCCTAGTGCCAACACGGCCCAATGCACATTTTTCCTATAAACAAAATATAAAATACATAACAAATACGAAAGACCAAGAGCACTTGATGACGCCAATCTTCTGAAACATCCGCTGACTTGAAGACATTTTTTCTTTGACAGTTGTCACGCCCCAAAACTAGAATACAGGAGAGCGGGACTGACAAGGCCATCTATGTATACTTAGAGCGCATAGGTACTCCGCATATATGGTGAAGCTGTAAGACATGGGGGATCACTACTTCAAACCAATATTCAAGCCTAGGTCCAACAAACCCTAGTGTCTCAATCACAAGAACAACAGGAATAATAACATAATATAAGATCAACTGAAATATAATAGTAAAGCTTCCCAAACTATAATATACAGATGATAATGAAGCTAGTGAACACAAAAAGAATAAACTAGCAAGAATCTAAGTCATACACGATCAACCCTAGGATATGTCAATCATGCTATTGCTCTTAGGCTAACTGGTCAAACCAAAACACGAGCTAAACACGTGCTCGGTGACTAAATGCCAACAAAAGTAGAATATACATCAGAGTGGGGAAGTAAGAAAACTCACTCAAGTGTCTGGTGCTCCTGGTGATCACCATTCTCAGGAAAGTACGAAAGATTCTTCGGTACTGCTACTGGATCTGGCCATGCAAAACCAGTGGGGTCTGACTCCAAATAGCAAGTACCACAAAGGAAGCCAATCTAGAAACTTAAACCAATAACACCAGCAATACAAATACTGAAAGTAAAGACTGAACGTAAATAATCTCAAGAAAAGAAAAGAAATATTATAAACCTGCAAAAGAGACATATCCTAAACGGAATAACAAGTGCAGTAAATAAAGGTATAATCATGCAAGCATAGACTAACCATTATCCATAAATAGCAGAAAATCATATAAGTAAGACTTGATACTTTAACTAACTAGGGTTATCACAATCCAAATTACTAACAATTATAATACAATGCAATACTAGAGTTTCTTCTGATCTCATGCCCCTGCAGTCTGTCCGGGATATCCATATTCACAAACCAGCACCAGATACTCCTCAAGATACTCCACAAGATAAACCACTGGATACTCCACAAGATAACCATATGAATAACCGGGACTGCATGCAATCTAGAAAAATTTCTAGCAATGTACTAAGTGAATCTATAGTTAATAATCCCTAGCAGTTTCTTGTATGAATTTGGGTGTGACATTCCGCAGAATCCATCCTAGACATGATGCAACAAAATAAGTTATAATATTAATATAAATAAGTTTTAATATACATTACACAAACGGACTGATGTAAGCCACGACAACAACCAAGCCATGTGAATCCAAGTAAAGCCATATGAAGCCAGGTAAAGCCATATGAAACCAGGTAAAGCCATCTACAACCACGTGAAGCCATGTACATCCAGATGAAGCCAAGTGAAACCAAGTCAAGCCATGTCTGATGAAGCCATATAAATTCATGCCAAGTGAAGTCCAGTCAATCATGTCATCACGTGTAACCGGGCAAAGCCGGGTAAAATCGAGTAAAGCCAAGTCAAGTCAAGTCATCTGAAGCCATGTAAGTTCATGTCCAATTAGGTCAAGTTATCGCATGTCCAAGCAAAATCTAGAAGAATCAAAATAAGATCGTGAAAAACTAAGAATTCCTAAAGAAAGAGCACGATCGGTATACCGTCGGTACAGTCCAGTACACCGTCGGTATACCGGTCCAGAGATAGAAAAAATAAAGCAAGTCTGGATTCCAACAAATCGGTATACCGTTGGTACACTATAGTATATCGTCGGTATGTCATTCCAAGTAGGCAAGAAAGGTTCTGGAAAATAATTCCACAAATCGTAAAACCGTCGGTATACTATAGTATATCGTCGGTATGTCGGCCAAGACAAATATCCTGAAGTCGGTTAAAATTATCAGCAAGAATTGGTATACCGTCGGTACACAGTATTACACCATCAGTATGCCAATAAGGTTCACAAAAATATCTAGAAATCCAAGTCAGTCAAAATCGGTATACCGTCGATATACTGTAGTATATTATCGGTATGCCGGTTTCCAAGGATAAATATGGTCATAGTCAAGTCTGATTTTTGGGACCCAAATCAAATTCCAAAAATTATCAAAACCAAGTCTAACAAGAATTCAAGTCTAGGGTAATTCTCATATCACAATATGGACTAAATCTTACAGTCACAACTCATGTACCGTATCCGTTACCGGGTTACCAAAAAGAGAGAGAACAAGATTCTACCAGAAATCAAAACCGAAACGGTTACTACGCTAGAAATCATGATATGAATAACTATAGTAAAGCATATCTAGCTAAAAAGTAACAACCAGAGCTCCAAGAAAGTAAAATGACAGAATATAAAAGAAGTTCACGAAATTGGCAAGGTGTACTTGCCTAAAGTGAGCTCCCAGCCTAAACATTCTATTCCACCACCATAAAGAGATTCAAAAATCATACGTCAGGTCTCAAGACCAAGCTCCGAGCTCGAGAGAAAAGGATGAAGAGAAGAGAGAGAAAGAGAATGAATGAAATGAAATAAAACTAAAGTACTATATATATATATATATATTCTCGAAAATATCTCAAAAAATAAAATAAATATCTGCCGGGCAGTACAGCGTCGGTATATTGTAGTATATCATCGGTATATGGGTCAGGTAGTAAAGTTTTAATTTTACAAAATTTTGAGCTCCCTCGAGAACCAATAAAATACAACAAATAGCACAAAAATACGTATCTGCATAAAATATGAATATTGTGAGACGAATCTCACAGTCGTAGTTGTCCAATGATAAACAAATCTAGAAATATGAATACATTTTCCCTTGATGTCAGTGGAACCCCAGAGTGCGAGGCTCCGTAGATGTCGTAGGTGGTTCAGAGAAAAATTCTGACATCATTTTTTTATTGCATATGTCCATTGCTTTTCGGCAAATACTTGTCAGACTAATAAATCAATATATAGAAATAAATATATATGATAATATTTAATATTAGATATGGACAATTCTGAGTTTAAGTAGAAGTTATAAGTTACTATAGTGACTGCATGATTATCATAATGTTAAACTTAATCGATTAGCCATATTCAAAAATACAACTTAAACGTTGTGCCAACAATCTCCCCCTTTTTTAGCCTCCCTCCTCTCTTCCATGACCACTTCATCCTCTCCCTCTCCTTCTCCACTTACTTTCCACTCCTTCCCAATCTCCACTTTATCCCCACAAGCTGACAAGTCCTAGAGCAAGAGATTAGCCACCCCTAGAGGCTACTTGCTGCTGGTTGCAGCTGTTGTCCGCCCCCTCAAAGCTCTCAAAAATATCTCCAAACTAAATATTTACCTCATATGTGAAGCCCCATCACCTCCTCAAGTTTCGTGGATGTTGGAGTCCGTTTGGTACTCCGAAGGGTCCGTGTCGCGAGAAAGGACCACGCTGTAATCACATACGGGTAAGTCTTTCAACTTAGATTTTTTTTTCTATTCTCCATGAACCAAAGATTGTGTAAACTTATGATAATATTAGATGATGAGTAGGAATAACTCCATGCATGAGAAACCTATATTTCTATGTAGAAACTATTCCTAGAAAATCAAACAATCATGACACAGACACGACGCACCAATGGTAGACAAGGTTCAATGAGTATTGCCATGATAAGTATATATAAAATAATTTCAGAAAATTATATTTTATTAATTCAGAATATAAATATTATAATTATATAATTAATCATATTGTATGCCGACGGAAAGATTGGATGCAAAGACTACTTGGCCAAGTTGCAAGGACAGCTAGATAGCGTAGTTGAGATGGTTGCATAAATGATGTGATGTAATTATCTTTATATATAATTATTATTAAATTCTAGAATATTAAATAATATAATTTTATATTAAAAATACTTTATTACTCAAGTTGGTAATGTTGCATGTACAAACTAGCATCAAGTTGCCATAATACCTAGTCGACACGCAACATGACTTTGTGATGCGATTCTTGGAGGATTTGATCTTAATTTATAAAATATAATTTATATATGTTTTAATTCTGGAAATAAATTATTTTAAATTTATATTTATGGTATTTTTATGTCAAAACTGAACCCTAAAAATTTGGGCCCTTAGACTAGGTTCTTTGATGAATTTATGGCATATTTTGGCTCATAACAAGGGGCTGATTTTTGTGTTAAAAAGGGATGTTATTTTCTGAGTTTAATCAGACTCTAATGTGAATTATTATAGGTTTTCATCAATCTGGGGCATAACTATGGATTGGTGACATTTCGGACAAGTTTCGGACAAGATTAGTAGACCTATTATGGCCATAACCATAAAATATGCTTAAAATTTCAAATCTAGAATTCAGAGGTTAAAAATAGTATAAATCATGTTTAAATTATTATTATATAATTTTTAAATAATTTATATTTATGTCCTTTTATTGGGGACTTAACTGTGAATTTTGGAAGTCGAAAACCATAAAACTATGTCCCGATACCTCGTAAAAATATGTAAGTTGTTATGTTAAGAATTCACATATTATGATAATATTGGACTTGGTTATAAATGGTTTATTATAATTTAGACATTAAAGTTATGGGTACAAGATTCTTGATTAGAAACTTAATGTAGTAAATTGATTGTTTATGTCAATTGAATTCCAGAGGAGTGGACGCGGAACCATCTTTGCAACTACATACTACAGACCCAAGAAAGTGTACCTTGCAGGATGTTCACATTTCTTATTTATTTCTTATGCTTTAGTTATTATATGTATATGCGTTCTTGATATATCTACTTACCCTAGGCCCGATTTACGGTACTTTGTGTCTGAATAAAATTCGGGTACCGACATCCTCCGCGGAGTCGAGTATCATAGTTAGAGAGTCGGTATTAAAACCCATGTCTTGTGCATATATTATTTGCACATCAGACCGTAGGACACTTGACACGTTATTCATGTAACAGAGTCTTTCTCGACATGTTCGTGGTAATTGGACTCTGGATAGGATTACATGATGCATGACAGAGTATTTGTAGTTTATATATATATATATATATATATATATATATATATAGTGTCCATGACTTGTGATGATAGTTAGAGGTCATTATCTTGCGTGTCTTGATTGAGACGTGAGGTTACATTGGGAGGGGAGAGTCTTCATCGTGCTCTGGGCATATTCTACTTATTACTTATCTATTCGTTTATTAGGCTTTGGGTCCCCTATGCGAAATCTGAAGTAATTATATATATATATATATATATATATATATATATACTAGCCTTCTCTGGGTTCCCCTACACAGAGCCTCGAGGGTATTGTCTAGCATACAGATGAGTCCGTGAGTACCAGTCCGGGTACGAGTCCATACTCTCATTTGTATATCACATAGTTGGTTATATTAGTTTATCCTGTATTATAGTATTATATTGTTTACTTTGGCATGTTGTTTCTTGTACCTTGTTACATCCCTCTGAGGACATGGTCCCTTGCCAGCTTTGCAGCATAGACAGTTGTAGAGATTTCTGGAGCTGTTGATGTTTATCGTCTCGTCATACAGGCATTGGACTCAGGTACTGTTATCATTTCTATCGCAGTTATGTTTATTATTTCTCGTTACTTATCTCTGCTGATATAGCCTAGTTTTATAGACTATATTCATATCTCGAGTCTATTCGAGCTTGTGTGTTACTGGCGGCCGACTTTAGCACATGTAGCTCATTCTTGAGAATTTGTGTCCTTGTGGATTGAGACTTAGAGATTTATCATATTATTTAGGTAATACAACTTAAGTGCACTCTAACAGGTCAATTAAATTGGGTTTTTCTATTGGATTTGTGTTGCTGGCCATTTCCACGTGGCTAGTCCCTCGGTATTTTGGGACTGGGGCGTGACATGGTTTCTTCTCCACCGCTCATTATCGTACGTCGACACATGTTAGCCGACAAGTTTAGACATTTAGTTTTCTTTACATCATTATAATTAATCAGACTGTAGATGATCACGGTCATGTACTTTTGTTACCCAACTAGCTCCTCATTTTGTACAGCTAGTTCCAGAATATTTTGACTGAGCGTTTGAGACGCATTTCTGCTTTATCATACATATTCTATGTTTACATATTTTTGTTTGATTTATTAAGACATAGATGCTCCGTATGACCCTAAGTGACTTGATTGTACGTAGCATACACCCCCTTATCTAGTTATAGTCATGATCGTCGTACGATATTTCATACCTTGTACAGGATAGCTAACTATGTCTGTCTCTGTATTCTGGTATCGGCGCGTGACAAAAAGCTAGGCCCAGTTCTCACCCCTTTCAAAAGCATACAATTCCTTCTTTGAAAAGCAAAACTTACAAAACCCTCATTCTCACCCCCTCCCAAAACCCTCCTTCTCACTTCCCTCTCTATCGGGATAACGATAGGAGATCATCAGAGATCTTGGTGTCCTTCTCGATTGCACCTTGATCTCGCGGTTCTCCGTCCTCGTCTCGATCTTGCCTTCCTATAATAAAAGGGTCTCTCTCTCTCTCTCTCTCTCTCTCTCTCTCTCTCTCTCTCTCTCTATATATATATATATATATATATATATATATATATATATATATATTTTGCTTACTTTTGATTCAATTAGAGGGATCGATTTCTTCTGTTGATTTTCCTATTGTATTCTTTTTTATTTGGTTTGATGGAAAATAATTAATTGGTTGTTCAAGAGAGACTCGAAGAATGTGTTAGTTCTTGTTAAGACAATTTTTTCTCATTGAGCGAACAAAATAAAGTTCTACATGGTGTAGTTCATCTCTGACCTAGTTTCTCTTTTAGAAAATATAATTTAGGCTATCGACGGCCAAAAGCAAATAAAAGAACAAAATACCTAATTTGGTACTTGCATAGGTTATATTTTTCACTTGCAATGATGTTACTCGAAAGCCAATAGAACTGCGTAGTACAATCCACGTTGATCAATCATCAACTTACGGCCTGATAATGTTAACTAATTAAGGTTATCACATGTTATGGTTGCTAACACATGCAAGGTTAAGATTTAGGACGACATGCGCTGTAGACTGTCTAGGCTAGGCAAGGGTAGTCTGGGAATAATACGATAATAATTACCATACTACGGTGAGATAATAATAAGAGTACAAGATACACCACTCAATGGTGAGTTAGGAATGTGCCCCTCATGGCGAAGAGATCCAAAACCATATAAAGCCCTAGCCAGTGAGACTCCATGAAACACGAAAACCTCGTGTCTCAATTCACTAGGTAAATCATGTTAATTGTTTAATTATGATAATTTTAACTTGAGTTCCAAGGCGTGGGCATCCATAGAAATCACCCTATGGGGATAATTTCCTGCAGGGAAAATGCTAAACACGACATATAGGTTTAAACAACCACAAGACCATAAATATAACATCCACTTCTTGCCACTTGGCAGTCACTTGAAATTAAAATTGTGGCTCCTACTTGAGAAAGTTAACTCATTTTCATTCATTGAAGTTTAGGTACACTTAATGTCATTACACACGACTTATTGTAGTACTTCTATTTATATTTTGTTAATCATCCAAGAATCATTCTATCAAGAATCCCTAAATATGTTTCAGATGGCACATTGAATTATACTATCTTTTGGAAACTATATTTCAGATAAACTTAACACAAACACATTAAAGGCAACAAACAAAATTAGATAATAAATAATATTCTCATCAAGGCAGTGCATAAAGTTACTTAAAGTCTTATAACAAACTATACTAGAGAATAAATAATATAACCATTAACATAAATAGTATAATTATTCTACATACGAAATACTCTTTTGTCATGCTTGTCTTTCCAAGCCTTCTTTATATTTTGTGGCATTTGCTGACTAGTTTGAGAAAATTCTTTGAAGTCGAACAAATCTTCGTCACATATGTCACACCCTGGTTTCACAATATTGAAAGTCACTATTGTGCATGATGCATATGTCATGCCCCATTCCCAAAACTCATGGGTCAAGTACGTGACTTGGCCAACTGATACGTACTCAAGGGCTTATTCACTCTATAGAATCCTTCAAGTATGCACTTACGTTGTATATAAAGGACACAAGTCCATATACTTAAAATTATAAGACATATATAATCTCATCCACAAGATATAAAATCAACTAAATCAAATAAAAGATAATAAAAGTGCAAGATTGTTCAAATCCAATACTTTCATCCATTGGAGACAAATCCACTACCAGTAGACGATTAAAAATAAAGGGAATAAAGGATCACATAAAAGAAAATGGATGGTGAACCCCTTTCACAAGAACTCGGACGGATAGATGTCCAAGTAGTCTAAATATGATGCTACTACATCGTGTCCTGATCCATAGACCTATGGGTACTCCTCGTTTGCTAAATTTAGAGAAAATTTTAGGTCCTTAGGGGACATAGCACAAAACATAATATATATATGCCACTAAGTAACAGTAAATAAATATGAAACTAAAAAGGAACAAGGAAATAAAGACATAATATAGGAAATGCAAACGGTGAAACTTGAAAGAAAATAATGGTACTAGGTGTGGCTAAAAGGAAATATCGAATAACCTCAATATGGTGCGTGCCTAACGGTCATATAGAGAGTCACATGGTATGTTCTCCCATTCTATAGAAGGTCTCTATCGCAATACGGTGCGTGCTTAGCGATCGAGAGTGGTCAATAGCCAACTCGTAATAACAATCATCTAGGAACTAAGGATCAAGTCGAAAATATGCTTAAGTAATTAAAGTACAAAAAATAACAATATAAAAGTCTTGTGTGGAAATATACAAAGAAACTAGTGATAAAAGCAGGTGATATAAGATACAGGACATGGGACAAAATATGTCAAGGGAGCAAGTATCATAATAGAAAAAGAGACGTGTACAAACGGAAAATAAATGTATGTAAATAATTGTATATAGTATAGCAAGGTATACTTGCCTACATCCTAAGGTTGAGCAAAATTCGCGAATATCAAGGTTAATCCAAACTTATAAATAATTCAAGAATTTATATTGGTAAATATTATGTATATACAATTTCTTTTATCTCAATTTTGTATACTTTATTATATAGGATTTTTGTAAGTTTTGTTTGAGTAATATAACCTATGCTAAAGCAAAAGGTTTTAATATTTAATATTTTTTTCTATTTAAATGAAGTTTGGCCCAAAATAACATATTTCTATTCTTAATAGTCCTGGCCATAAAACAATTTTAATTAATTTTATATTTGTATTAATCAATGGGTCATGGCCCATGATTAAATTTTATTAAGAAGGGAAAAATGGGCTCTAACCTAAATTTTCATCTTCTATATTTTGTGTTCTATATTAGAACAAGATCTATTCTATATGGCTTTTATGAGGAGAGGGTTTTTTTTTTGTAAATTTATCAAAACAAAACAAGTGAAGAAGCTTATATGTATAAAAGAAATAGAAGCCATTGTTTTAAAAAGAGAAAGGAGTGTATAATGCACATTGTTTCAAATTTTACGTGAACAATGCTCCTATGTTTTCTCTATTCCTAATGTAAATAGCGCCCATAATACTGTGTCTTCTTCTTATTTTTCTATTGTTGTTACTATATTATTATGTGAACAATATCTTATTAAACTTAGAGAGAGAGAGAGAGAGAGAGTTACAGAGGAAGGACATAGGTAATAAAGAGAGATTATTCTCTTATTCCTACATAAACAGAAAGTAATACATAAAAATCAAAGAGGAGGTTTACCTATTGTCACGACCCGCACCCGGATGATCGGGACACGAGTACGTGGATACGTCCAGCCTACGCCGCAGCATCGGCGGTAAAATATTGTCTATGCTAACACAATAATATAATCACAGTCATGTCAATAATATCTCAAGTCCATACGAAGGACAAGATGACAATATATAATAATGACAATACTCAATCACAAGAATCTAATAGGAAGATAATGACACGATATGATATAAAGAGATGAAATCAAAAGTCACAAGTCTAGATAAATCATTACATCATCAACAAGTCTAAACTCTAAAATATAATAATCCAAATAGTCTAAGTAGTCTCTGGAGATAAATCCAGTAGCAAATAAGAATACTAGATAACTAGCTAACTGTCTCTATCTAATCCTCTCCATCAGCCAGAACTTGCTCCTCCTGGGCAACTGAGACATTATCAGCAATCTCACCCTCCTGGGATCCATAATAAGTAGGACACCAGTCCTCCAAATTGATACTTTAAAATGTTATAAACTCAGGATTGGAGCGAACAAACTTCTCACCGATCCAAACGGATCACCATAACTCTTTGAAATAGAAAATAGATCACAGAAAAATGAAGAACGGAGATTATAAGAAAATAATTACCTGAAATCAATCTCCTCTTTGAAATAGCCTTTAATCTCTTCCTCTTTCCTTCCAATATTGTAAAATGGGTTTTTCCCCAATTTGGGTTTTTCCTATTTGGGTACCTCAATATATTTGGATTTGGATTGGGTATTCCTATATATAATAGAAATAGTAGTTGTGGGTTTGAGGCTATATATATTAGGTGTCTCATAGCCCTAAAACATATCTCATATATCTCAAAAATATTGCAAAAGGAGGCAAGAGTGCTTTTACAACATTGGAAGGAGAGAGGAAGAGATTGAAGGCTATTTCGAAGAGGAGATCTGTTTCGGGTAATTCTTTTCTCGTCATCTTCGTTCTTCATTTGTCTGTGATCTATTTTCTATTCCAAAGAGTTATGGTGATCCGTTTGGATCGGTGAGAAGTTTGTAAGGAGTTGGTGTATTTTTTATTCCATTAATGGAGGCTTTTCATGGTTGGACTCCAATCGTGGGAAAGATTTGTTGGAGTGGGTGGGGTTCCCAACCTATATAAAAAATATCCCATAGTTGGATTGGATATTCCTACATATAATAGGAATATGTCAATGGATTTAGATTTGGATTGGATATTCCTACATATAATAGAAATATATCAATGAATTTAGTTTTGGGTTGGATATTCCTATATATAATAGGAATACTAATTTTGGGTTTAAGGCTATATATATTAGGTGTCTCCTAGCCTTAAAACATATCTCATATATCTCAAAAATATTACAAAAGGAGGCAAAAGTGCTTTTACAACATTAGAAGGAGAGAGGAAGAGATTGAAGGATATTTCGAAGAGGAGATCGGTTTCGGGTAATTCTTTTCTCGTCATCTCCGTTCTTCGTTTGTTTGTGATCTATTTTCTATTCCAAAAAGTTGTGGTGATTCGTTTGGATTGGTAAAATATTTGTAAGGAGTTGGTGTATTTATTATTCCATTAGTGGAGGCTTTTCAGGGTTGGACTCTGATTGTCCTATAATTTTTTTATTTGGATTTTTTACGTAAAAATCTCTGTGTCTGCCATTTGTGTTTGGCATTTTTGGTTTGTGTGATTTTGCTCAGTTCTTTCGCAGTTACTCTCGGATTTGGGAAATGGTTTTCGCGCTTTCATTACTACCAAAGTGGTATCAGATCTAAGTTCTGGAGTTCAGAGAGGTCAGGAGTTAACAGACAAACCAGGGAGAAGAGATGGACGAGAAGTCTGTGCTCATGGTAAACCTAAATGGTACCAACTATCAATATTGGCGGAGCAAGATTGTCACGTCCCAATCCCAAAATATGTAGGACTATGAACACGTAAGCATGTCAGCCGTATGTATATGGCAACTCCAATATATGGATACCATAATACACATGTATGCTATAATATGAATAATAACTCACATGTGGTATATATATTGTCACAAGTTACAGGGCATAACTAGATCTCATCCACAGAATCAAATCAAAATAAATAACCAATCTACTATATAACTGAATCTCAATATGAAGTATCAAGGAATGATAGTCGGGTGGAAAAAATCCACTGCCAAACTAGAATATACGAGAAACAAAATAGGTACATCAAATGAACCATAAGACTCAAAGAGAAGACCTCCTCGAAAGAGATAAGTAGCAAGTCCTGATCCGTGCTTCTGCCAATAGTCAAGATCGTCTACACCTGGAAGGAGACCAGGTCCTCAGAGGGACGTAACAAGATACATAGAAGCATGCCAATTTGGATACAGTAAACATGCATAATAGGTAGAAAATATGTAAGTACGATATATAAGATAATCTATATGAATGCATAATGAGGATAACTATTCGACGTATGGGCATGGGTAGGCTACTCAATCTAAATCTCACAACTCACACACACGGCAGGGACATCAGAAATTGACATACCTCGGGGGTAGCGACCAGCGCGATACCAGAAATCGACATACCTCGGGAATAGCGACCAGGGCGACACACTATCGTAGTGCGTGCTAGATACTACGGTTTACCAGAGTGGTTCTAGCCCATATGCCTACTGATTGTCCTCCCCTCCTATGATACTATGTCAAGTGTGTGTCAACATATATATATTATATAATTATGACTGAAAGAAAAATATACATGCAATAAACATACAAAAAATATAATATGCATGCAAAATACTGTAAGCAATTTGGCAAGGTATCTTGCCTGGCAAGAGAGCTGCAAAGTGTAACGTCTACAACCTCAGAATGAACATCTCCGGATGCTAAAATAAATATCACCAATGTTCCCAGAATAAGCGAAATAGCTAGAAAATGCTACCCTTTCGTCCAATTTGGACACAGGGACAAAACTGTAATTTTGAGTCAAAGCGGGGTCCACAAGTGGCCCACTTTGCACCAAAAAGTGTTCCAGGGGTAAAGGTCTCTAAAAGGGATAAATTATAGGTCAAACAAATTCTAAACGTTAATACGAACTCAACGGTACGTCCAATTTTGGATTCCGGTGAGCCGAACACAAATTTGCCCAAAAAGTCAACCGTGGGGCCCGCAAATAGGCGGCTTGGTCAACTGTCTCAGAATCGTATGAAACTTGGGTCACAGGACCAGTGTGATACCACGAATCCAATGGTGTAAGTTTCGTCGCATTCTGACGAGCGTACACTAAATGGTGTGGTATTTTGCAAAAGTCGCGATATGGGACCTTTTTACGGATACGGGGTGATTTCGACGCGCACACACATCTAAAATAGTTTCCATGAAAGCCCACACATCTGGATATACCATACGCATCTTTCGGTGCAACTGGTACGCGACGAGGCGGACCTGTTTGGTAGGGTCCGCTCCGTATCACAAATTTTGAAGGTTTCAAAAACAGTTTTTCATGATTTTTAACCCAATTTAATTCTGCATATAATACCAAATAAAATAATGTAATTAACATAAAATAATCTCGGTTAGGTGGCCTTTACATAGCAAAATGAATTTCTAAGTTTGGATCTATGTGATGGGAGATACGAGTCCTTAAACATGGGTCATCGCAACAGTTTTCTATAGCATAAAAGTTGTGGTTTTTCCCCAACTTGGTCTCGGTTTTCACCTAGGGTTACATGCTGTTCGGAGGAAACTAATACACAGAGTTGAAAGAGGGATATATCATGAACATACCGGTGAAGATGGGGTCAAATTTGGTCGAGCAATGGAGCGAGAATCTACGCGTGAACAGGGGTTCGTTGCTGCCAATCTACTGTTGCTTACGCGGTGACGTGGTGTACGGCCGGCCATTTTCGGGCGGCGGCCCGGTTTCTGGGGTAGGGGCACACTGGGTCGGCGTCGTGGTGGTTGGCAGCAATGTTAGAGGTGAGTAAGGTTTAGGGTTAGTGTAAACCCCCTCATCCAAAATTAGGCCTACTTAGCTTAGATAGTGAGACTAGGGCTAGTTTGAATCCAATTAGAAATAGAACACAATATTTTATTTAATTATATAATATTTATATCACTTAGTGCACCCTACCGTTGCTTCAATAATTGGAGCACTACACTAGCCATTGCCTTCCAACAAATTTTATACCCTTGTCCTAAACAAGCCCGACTTCTATTCTGACCTTTGTGTAACTTATAATCGTGCTCTCTTGTGCTACATTTAAGTTGCATAATATTCATCACAGACGTTATTATTTAATTCTATATAAATACGACTTTGTATGCTTGTGTGTTCCAATCAAAATTGGAGGCATAATCTTGACCTATTTCGTGCAACCCAATTTATGATAATATTCTATTCTGAGTCCTCTATGTCCATAACACTTGTGTCCCACCTAATTTTATTCTCATGTACTTCTAATTAATTCCAGAACACCTTGCGCATTAATTTTAATTAAATTAATCTAATTTCTATTTTTGTGCAATTTTTCAATTGTTGGGCGCTTTTATGCAAAAGTGCATTGAGGTGTCCACACCATTGGACATGACACATGAAGAAATCCATTTTCGTTCATATAAATTTTTCCCATGAATTTTTGGAATGTGCAAACGCGCAACATCGCCCCTCATTTAAACCTAGCCTTGTATTTTAATAATACAAATCCTGGCCCTCGAAACATCCCTATGTGAGGCTAAGGCCCAACCCCAAGAGGATGTTGACTAAGCCCACCTATCTAGGTCAACCCTAAACCAAAATTTTATATATATATATATATATATATATATATATATATATATCATATTTTCCTTTACTTTCCCAAAACCCCAAAACCAAACCTATTTCACCTAGCCGACACCATCCCTCTCCTTCACCCTCCTGTTCATCATCTTTCCACCTATTCTTCCCGCTGGAGCAAACCTCGCCGGAGACCGAAGCCGCCAGCCTCCTAGTGCCTGACCCACCACATCCAACCTCCCCACCACAGACCTCCACAACTCGACCCTGATCTCCTCCGCCAGCAGCCGCGGCCGAGCCTCCCCCGAGCGTTGAGCAGTCCCCTCCGCCGAGCCGCTGCCAACTTCTTCCCCGACTTCCACACGACCTCCTCCTGCCACCTCCGGTGAACTTCCCCCGCTCGACTCTTCTCCTCCTCCTCCCGATCATTCTCCTGCACCATCACCTCCCCGCCAGCATCCTGTACCACGCGACCCCGCTGCTCTCGACTCCACGACGGTAGTCATCGACTACCACTCCACATCGACCATAACCACCACCAGCGTCTCCTTCTCCACCCTGTACTACCTCCTTCTCCGGTTCATTACCACCGCTACCATCTTCTTCCTCCTCCCTGTCATCTCTCCACGACTGCTCACGGTCCCCGACATCCTCCCCGATCTTCTCCTCTTCCCTGTCAGCACCGGCTACCCATCACCTTCCTCCCTGGACCACCTCTCCCTGTCCTCCTCGGTCGCCTGAGCCTGGCCGGAATAGTAAATCCTCTGGCAGACCCCATCATCAACCCATCATGATCTCATCGTCTCATCGTAACCTCAATCGTCATAACCCTCATCATCTTCATCATCATCACCATCGTTGTCATCGTCGTCAACCTCTTCGTCGTCCCCGTGCATGCACACCGAGGTTCAAACCTGTCCCTCTTCTCCTTTTTATGTATGCTTGTGTATATGCTATTAGGACATGAGTATTGCTTTATGACTGTTAGCTGACATCAGACCCTGAGTCGGTAAACCAAACTCGTATACATATACGTACGCGTATGCCTGTATTATCCACTTTGGTATATATAAATATATATTTAGTATATGTATTCAAATGGGTATGTATATAAATTATTGGTTATATTGTTATATAAATATATGGATATATATATATATAAGTAGGTAATTAGATGATAATAATAATTATGACAATATATGTGTACGACCCTAGGACACTGTGGATTTTGCCCACATAACTACCTTAACTTTATGACCTGAATAGTAGGAAACTATCTGCCTTGAGTACACCGACGTACTGGCTAGACAAGTGTTAGTTGACTGTCTGATTATGCACAGTATTTGAAGACGTGACACCCGCATAATTAGACGCACAATTTATCGTGTTAGTTGACTAGTGTCACCCCTAGCGTACCCCCTAGTCCAGTGTATATATGGTTGTGTTTGTGCTAGTGTAATGACTGATATTGTATTATATTATATCATATGTATATAGGACTATTGGATTGATCTGTGCGACTTCAGGAGCAGGTTATTGATACTACGCAGTTTCTTGCCAGGCAAGTATACCTTGCCATTGTACTGTTATTCATATTCCATATGTTGCATGCATCTTTATTTTCTGTCATTAATTCATATATTTTAACTGCTATACAAAATACGTGTCCAAGGAAACTTGGGTACAAACAACGGTGTCGTCGTGATTTGTTTTTATTATGTATATGCATTGACCTTGTTTATGAGACCACCCCATTATTATGAAGCATTATTAGGTTTCATTGGCCGTGACATAGTTGCTACACGAGTGTGAGTCACATATAGATCACGGACTCGCATGCAGGATTTGTCCTCATGTATGTATGGGACGTGCGTTAGGGATAACTGTTATTAGAAACTTTGCATGCTAGAAGAATTAGCAGTTATTAGTAGTCCATGGACATAGCCTATTGTAGTAAGGTGGTCCAATCCTTGTCCTTGTCTAGTTGCAGGGTTGGGCTATTATACTAAAGATAGGCTATGAACCAAATTATGTCATGGATGTGACATGCTTAGAGCATGGGGTGGGGAGAACAATAAGTACGATATTTGGGCTCCTTTGTACTTTCCTTTTTGTAACCCGGACGCTCCACTGGAGATACGGGCGGTGATGACCCCTATATATTATCAGGCGGCCTCTGTCGTTCAAAAGATGACATGCTTTGTAGGCCCCTGATTCTCCGAGAGAATTATGCCAATCCTATTTTATGGCCAGATAGCCCACTTTTTAGAAATTTATTCTTAAACTGCATTCACATAGATGGTTAGGCGACCCATTGGATATTTATTTTAGTACTTTATTGGCATGCTTCTATGTAACTTGTTATGTCCCTCTGAGGACCTGGTCCCTTTCCAGGTGTAGATGTTCATGAGTATTCGCAGGAGCGCAGATCCGGACTGGTTACTTATATTTCGAGGAGGTCTTCTCTTCAAGCCTCGTAATTGTTAGTTGATGTACTATATTTTTGTGTGTGTTTTTATATTCTAGTTCGGCAGTTGATTTATTTTCATCTGACTGTCATCTTTAGATACTTCATATTGAGATCTAGTTACATAGTTATTGGTATTTATATTGATTTTTGTGGATGATATTTAGTTATACCCTGTGACTTATGATAGTTTTTACCACTTGTGAATTATTGTTCATTATACAGCGTACGCATGTGTTATGGTTTCCATATATTGGAGTTGCCATATACATACGGCTGGCATACTTACGTGTCCTAGTCCTACGTATTTTAGGACTGGGGCGTGACATATTTTTAGTGGTGGCCCATGCAGGTCGAGAGTATATTGTCTCGGTTACGTTACTGTACCGAGCAATCCTGCACCTAGGATTAGAGTATATGATCTCATCCACAATTGACTATGACTCATCTTCCTTCCAATCTGTCCTATCTAAATAATTGTATCCTGCTTGATTCATGTACTCCCATAATAGTTCCTTGAGTATAGCCTCTCCTAGAATATAGGAATCCTTGTTGTTACAATGATAATTAGGGTAATACTTCTACTTAGGATACAACTAGGGTATTGACACATCACTAAGTTTAGAACACCTAATGAACCCTAGCATCCCTTACCTATAGGTTGATTTACCATCACCCCTTGATATATTTATGAATGACTTGAGAGTAGTATAGACACTACTAAAGTTAATTAGAAATTTAACCACATTGTCTGACCGTAGCATTGAGGAACCAATAGAAATCCAAGGTCGAATATTATGATTGAAACTAACTTTCATGAGTAAGATAGTATTAGAGGACCATAAATTTTG
The DNA here is from genome assembly GCA_036927795.1 of Iris macrosiphon. NCBI lineage: Eukaryota > Viridiplantae > Streptophyta > Magnoliopsida > Asparagales > Iridaceae > Iris > Iris macrosiphon. The sequence goes on from JAYESA010000009.1 coordinate 101,543,549, forward strand.
ATTCTTGTTTTGATATTAGCAGACAGTGTCTTAGGGAACCAAGAGGAATGAATATAATATTTTCCTCGATCATACCTCGAACACAGAGATTAGCATATTACCTCCCCCTTAGAAAACCATAATATTATCTAGAGTCTCTCTATTTTAATTTCATATCTTGTTCCTCTGAAATCTTAGCGCTCGCTATTTGTGCGATGACTAAATTATGTTCTTCTTTTCTTCATCTTTCAACTCATGCCACCTGACACTTCTGATTGTAGACCGAGTAATTTTATTCTATGTTAGGATATATAGTTTGCTAAGGTTATAGTTATAACCTTGAATTTTGAATTATATGCTTGGTAGTTAGAACTTGATAGTTTGAGTTGGTCCTTTAGATTGTGATCTGATTATTCTTAGTTTTAAATCACGTAACATGTACCCTACCTCAATATAGGTTATATCCTCTTTCCCCTTGAAGGCCAGTAACTTTTCCATTCTTACTATTGACACATGTTCTATGAACACTATTATTAAGACTTAAGGTGACCACTACCTATATAATGAAATATGAGACCCTAATAAGTACCAAGATCTTTTCCGCATATACCCCAATAAGAGTTTCTATTTTATTTACAAGTACAATATTATTTTGTAGGATCCCCTCAAGACAGATACAGTATTAGTTAATTCCTTTAAGTTGGGTAGTATGCCTCACAACCTAGTATCGCATAGTCCTCTTGACACGCTAATAAAGTATAATTGAATGACCTTAACTATAGACTTGCATAAGAAGATAATATTTATTCAAACTATAGAACTTAGAAGCCCATACCCCTATTTGGTCGACTAGCAACTTAGACAAGGAGTTAGTATAACAATTCTAGAGATTGTAAAGACTTATCTTTTGTGAACTTGAATTATTTTGTAATTTCTCTCATCATAATCTAGCGTACTTATATTTTTTGGACTACCTCAACTTATGCTGCTATTATAGCCTAGTTTTATAAGCTTATTCTTTTATCGAGCTTGATCATGACATATGTGTTATTGGGGTCTGATCAACCACACTAATACATTGTCTAATCAGAATAAAGTGTATTACAGTCTGATCAACCTTAGTGCTCTTGGTTCGCCCTTCACATGACTACTTATGTGGATTGAGATAAAATTGACTTAGCTTCTTAGATGAATATACTTACCCTACACGTGTCTGAGCATATCGTGTCGATTACATAACTATACTAATACAAGCATGCGAATAAGAATTTACCAAATAGGATTTCAATCCACAACTGCCTTGACAATTCCCATTTAAATTCTTTAAACGTCCTGATCCCCATACTTCTATTCTATTACCTTCCCCTTGAACTCTTTATTATTGTTTTTCGTCTTTCCCTATTTCGGAAAGACGAACGCTCGTGCTTGGTATAAGTTTGATATGCAGATAGTACTAGATATACCCCATAGGCTAATCACATGACTTGGTGAGTCTCTTTTATAATTGATAAGGGCATATCATATATGATATATTTGTGTGTTAGAAACCTTGAGGATTGAATAACACGATTAAGTAACTTGAGGAATAGTTTTCTCAAATGTATAGCCTTATGTAATAGATGGGCAAATTCTAAGTTGGGTAGAAATTGCAACGTTAACTTGAGGAGAATTCTTTTTAGATTGTGACCAAGTGAGATTAGATAGAGAGAACCCATGCCTTATTTTAATTTCGAGGACGAAATTATTTTAAGTTGGGTAGATTATAAATCCCTTACCCAAAATTAGGCCTACTTGGCTTAGATAGTGAGACTAGGACTAGTTTGAATCCAATTAGAAATAGAACACGATATTTTATTTAATTATACAATATTTATATCACTTAGTGCACCCTACCGTTGCTTCGATAATTGGAGCACTACACTAGCCAATGCCTTCCTACAAATTTCACACTCTTGTCATAGACATGCCCGCCTTCTATTCTGACCTTTGTGTAACTTATAATCGTGCTCTCTTGTGCTACATTTTAGTCGCACAATATTCGTCGCAGACGTTATTATTTAATTCTATATAAATACGACTTTGTATTCTTGTGCGTTCCAATCGAAATTGGAGGAACAATCATGACCCATTTCGTGCAACCCAATTTATGATAATATTTTATTCTGAGTCCTCTATGTCCATGACACTTGTGTCACACCTAATTTTATCCCCATGTACTTCTAATTAATTCCAGAACACCTTGCGCATTAATTTTAACTAAATTAATCTAATTTCCATTTTTGTGTAATTTTCTAATTGTTGGGCGCTTTTATGCAAAAGTGGATTAAGGTGTCCACACTATTGGACATGACACATGAAAAAACATATTTTTCGTTCACATAAATTTTTTCCATAAATTTTTGGAATGTACAAACGCGCAACATCGTCCCTCATTTAAACCTAGTCTTGTATTTTAATAATACAAATCCTGGCCCTCCAAACACCCCCATGTGAGGCCAAGGCCCAACCCCAAGAGGATGTTGACTAAGCCCACCTATCTAGGTCAACCCCAAACCAAAATTTTACATATATATATATATATATATATATATATATATATATATATATATATATATATATATATATATATATATATATATATATCACATTTTTCTTTACTTTCCCAAAACCCCAAAACCAAACCTATTTCACCTAGCCGACACCATCCCTCTCCTTTACCCTCTTGTTCATCATCTTCCCGCCGGAGCAAACCTCGTCGGAGACCGAAGCCGCCGGCCACCCAGCGCCTGACCCACCACAGCCAACCTCCCCACCACAAACCTCCATAACTCGACCCCGATCTCCTCCGCCAGCAGCCGTGGCCGAGCCTCCCCCGAGCGTTGAGCAGTCCCCTCCTCCGAGCAGCTGCCAACTTCTTCCCCGACTTCCACATGACCTCCTCCTCCCACCTCCGGTGAACTTCCCTCGTTCGACTCTTCTCCTCCTCTTCCCGATCATCCTCCTGCACCATCACCTCCCCGCCAGCAGCCTGCACCATGCGACCCCGTTGCTCTCGACTCCACGACGGGAGCCATCGACCACCACTCCACGTCGACCATAACCACCACCAGCGTCTCCTTCTCCACCCTGCACCACCTCCTTCTCCGGTTCATCACCACTGCCACCATCTTCTACCTCCTCCCTGTCATCTCTCCACGACTGCTCACCATCCTCGATATCCTCCCCGATCTCCTCCTCTTCCCTGTCAGCACCGGCCACCCATCACCTTCCTCCCTGGACTACCTCTCCCTGTCCTCTTCGGCCGCCTGAGCCTGGCCGGAACAGTAACTCCTTTGGCAGACCCCATCATCAACCCATCATCATTATCATCTCATCGTAACCTCAATCGTCATAACCCTCATCGTCGTCATCTTCGTCACCATCGTCGTCAACCTCTTTGTCGTCCCCTTATGCACACACCAAGGTTCGAACATGTCCCTTCTCCTTTTTATGTATGCTTGTGTATATGTTATTAGGACATGAGTATTGCTTTATGACTGTTAGCTGACATCAGACCCTGGGTCGGTAGACCCAACTCGTATACGTATACGTACGCATATACGTGTATTGTCCACTTTGGTATATATAAATATATATTTAGTATATGTATTCAAATGGGTATGTATATAAATTATTGGTTATATTATTATATAAATATATGGATATATATATATATATATATATATATATATATATATAAGTAGGTAATTAGATGATAATAATAATTATGACTATATATATGTACGACCCTAGGACACTGTGGATTTTGCCCACATAATTACCTTGACTTTGTGACCTGAATAGTAGGAAACTGTCTGATTTGAGTACACCTTCGTACTGGCTAGACAAGTGTTAGTTGACTGTCTGATTATGCACAGTATTTGAAGACGTGACACCCGCGTAATTAGACGCACAATTTATCGTGTTAGTTGACCAGTGTCACCCCTAGCATACCCCTGAGTCCATTGTATATATGGTTGTGTATGTTCTAGTATAATGACTGATGTTGTATTATATTATATCATATGTATATAGGACTATTGGATTGATCTGCGTGACTTCAGGAGCAGGTTATTGATACTACGCAGCTTCTTGCCAGGCAAGTATACCTTGTCATTGTACTGTTATTCATATTCCATATGTTGCATGCATCTTCATTTTCTGTCATTAGTTCATATATTTTAACTGTTATATAAAATGCGTGTCCAAAGAAACTTGGGTGCAAACGACGGTGTCGTCGTGATTTATTTTTATTATGTATATGCATTGACCTTGTTTATGAGACCACCCCATTTTCATGAAATATCATTAGGTTTCATTGGCCGTGACACAGTTGCTACACGAGTGTGAGTCTCATATAGATCACGGACTCGCGTGCAGGGTTTGGCCTCATGTACGTTTGGGACATGCGTTAGGGATAGCTGTTGTTAGAAACTTTGCATGCTAGAAGACTTAGCAGTTATTAGTAGTCCATGAACATATCCTATTGTAGTAAGGTGGTCTAATCCTTATACTTATCTGGTTGGAGGGTTGGGCTATTGTACTAAAGATAGGCTATGAACCAAATCATGTCATTGATGTGACATGCTTAGAGCATGGGGTGAGGAGAATAATAAGTACGGCATTTGGGCTCCTTTGCACTTTCCTTTTTGTAACTCGGACGCTCCGCTGAAGATACGGGCGGTGATGACCCCTATATATTATCAGGCGACCTCTGCCGTTCAAAAGATGACATACTTTGTAGGCCCCTGATTCTCCGAGAGAATTATGCCAATCCTATTTTATGGCCAGATAGCCAACTTGTTAGAAAGTTGTTCTCAAACTGCATTTACATAGATGGTTAGGCGACCCATTGGATGTTTATTTCAGTACTTTATTGGCATGCTTCTATGTATCTTGTTATGTCCCTCTGAGGACCTGGTCCCTTTCCAGGTGTAGATTTTCATGAGTATTCGCAGGAGCGCAGATCAGGACTAGTTACTTATATTTTCGAGGAGGTCTTCTCTTCGAGCCTCGTAATTGTTAGTTGATGTACTATATTGTTGTGTGTGTTTTTATATTCTAGTTCAGCAGTAGATTTATTTCCATCCAACTGTCATCTTTAGATACTTCATATTGAGATCTAGTTACATAGTTATTGGTTATTTATTTATATTGATTTATGTGGACGAGATTTAGTTATACCCTGTGACTTGTGATAGTTTTTACCACTTGTGAATTATTGTTCATTATAAAGTATACGCATGTGTTATGGTTTCCATATATTGGAGTTGCCATATACATGCGGCTGGCATGCTTACGTGTCCTAGTCCTACGTATTTTGGGGCTGGGGCGTGATAGTTAGGGTTATAGAATATATATATATATATATATATATATATATATATATATATATATATATATATATATATATATATATATATATATATATATAAAGAGAGGATGAGAGAAAGAACGGGGCGCTCGCAGTGTAACTGCTGGGAGCAGGTGCTGGGCTTTAGTCTAGGAACGCAGCGGGTTGGGACTTAGGTTTGCTGCTGCTAGCGGTTTAGGAGTTGGGAAATTTTAGGATTTAGTTTTTTTTCTATTTCTTTTTCTATTCTTTTCTTTTTATTATTAATCAATCTATATATATATATATATATATATATATATATATATATATATATATATATATATATATATATATATATATATATATATATATATATATATATATATATATATGTATATGTATATGTATAAAAATTCCAGAAAATTATATTTGCACTAAAAAAATAATCTTTCATCCGTCCACAAGGTCTTCTACATAAAATGAAATAAGGTACAATAATAGTTTGCTCCATAAATTTCTAGATGCATATTTACCTAATAATTAAATCCAATAAATTATATCTTTCTAATATACTAATTAATAATGCAATTAAATTAAATGATTAATTAAATACTTTATAATGTTTTAAAATTAGGGGTTTTATATTCTACTCAACTTACAAAAATTTTTTCCTCGAAATTGACACTAACCCATATTCATAATCAATCACTATAGCTATTACACTTTATTGCTATCTAGCAGTGCTTCCTAAAAGTCATGGTCAGTCACCCTAACACTTCTCATTTATTATCCATACCCTATTCTATTATCCTCTAACTCGTCTATACTACCCAACTTACAAGAATTCTACTAGTAGTCAAAGTCTCTTGAGGCTATTGTCTATGTTGTAGGACAAATTTATTCATTGGGTCGAGAATCTTGGGATACCCGTCTGGAATCTCATAACTATGATTTTTCTCTGTAACCGTCAAGTATCATAGTCTAATACTACCTGGCCAGTATGTTTGCAAATAATTTGACTACTCTACTATAATGGTCTAGATGCAGCTGTTGCTATCTCGCCAATGATTTATCATAGTCATCAGTTTGTAACAAGTGCCTTCAACTCTTTCCTAAGCTTCGTCTAAGTTTTAGGGCAACAGTTAAGGTCATGACTAACTTATAAAACTATTAGAAGTATAAACTAATTCAATAATCCAACTAATTCCTATTAGACTAAGGGATGCTATACATGGTTTTAAAATGATAAGAGGATACAAATATTGCTATAGTGCATATACATAAGGGTTATCATTATGTACTCATCTTTTAGTTATTAATCATTTACTAAACCATTTATGTTTTTAACTATCAAAATAAGGGTGAGGTTGAAGTAATTCAAATAATTCATAATGGCACGAAAGGATACGACTATGATAGAAAGAGTTAAGCACGAGATAAGGAATGGATATAGAAGAGAAGATGAGCCACCCCAAGGGACGAGATGGTGCTAAGGAAAGAGTACTACTACTGCTACTCGCGTCATCTATTAGCATAGCGTGTATGCCATCTGGGAGGTGATAAATAAGTGGAGGGATCAAGGAAGATGCAATGCAAGGTATCAAATAAGTGCGCGAAATGAAATCAAGGGAGGTGATAAATAAGTGGATAAGATCATATAATCTAATCCTATACGCAGGCTTGCTCGGTACAGTAACGTAACTGAGACAATATGCTCTCGACCTGCATGGGCCACCACAAAAATATGTTACGCCCTAGTCCCAAAATACGTAGGACTAGGAACACGTAAGCATGTCAGCCGTATGTATATGGCAACTCCAATATATGGATACCATAATACACACGTACGCTGTAATATGAATAATAACTCACATGTGGTATATATATTGTCACAAGTCACAGGGCATAACTAGATCTCATCCACAGAATCAAATCAAAATAAATAACCAATCTACTATATAACTGAATCTCAATATGAAATATCAAGGAATGATAGTCGGGTGAAAATAAATCCACTACCAAACTAGAATATAAGAGAAACAAAATAGGTACATCTAATGAACCATAAGACTCGAAGAGAAGACCTCCTCGAAAGAGATAAGTAGCAAGTCCTGATCCGTGCTCCTGCCAATAGTCAAGATTGTCTACACCTGGAAATGGACCAGGTCCTTAAAGGGACATAACAAGATACATAGAAGCATGCCAATTTGGATACAGTAAACATGCATAATAGGTAAAAAATATGTAAGTACGTTGTACAAGACAATCTATATGAATGCGTAATGAGGACAACTATTCAACGTATGGGCATGGGTAGGCTACTCGATCTAAATTTCATAACTCACACATACGGTAGGGACATCAGAAATTGACATACCTCGGGGGTAGCGACCAGCGCGACACCAGAAATCGATATACCTCGTGGGTAGCAACCAGCGCGATACACTACCGTAGTGCGTGCTAGATACAATGGTTTACCAGAGTGGTTCTAGCCCATACGCCTACTGATTGTCCTTCCCTCCCATGATACTATGTGTCAAGTGTGTGTCAACATATATATAGTATATAATTATGACTGAAAGAAAAATACACATGCAATGAACATATAAAAAATATAATAAGCATGCAAAGTACTATAAGAAATTTGGCAAGGTATCTTGTCTGGCAAGGGAGCTGCAAAGTGTAACGTCCAGGAGTCAAGCACACGAGATCAGAAACTATGGCCTCAGAATAAACGTCTTCGGATACTGAAATAAACATCACCAATGTTCCCAGAATAAGCAAGATAGCTAAAAAACACTATCCTTTCGTCCAATTTGAACACAGGAGCAAAACGGTAATTTCGGGTCAAAGTGGGGTCCACATGTAGCCCACTTTGTAGTAAAAAGCATGTCAGGGGTAAAGGTCTCTAAAAGGGAAAAATTATAGGTCAAAAAAATTCTAAACGTCAATACGAACTCAACGGTACGTCCTATTTTGGATTCCGGTGAGCCGAACACAAATTTGCCCAAAAAGTCAACTATGGGGCCCACAAATAGGTGGCTTGGTCAACTGTCTCAGAATTGCGTAAAACTTGGGTCACTGGACCAGCATGATACCACGAATCCAATGGCGCAAGTTTTGTCGCATTCTGACGAGCGTATACTAAATGGTGCAGTGTTTTACAAAAGTTGCGATATTGGACCTTTTTACGGATACAGGATAATTTCGACGCGCACACACGTCCGAATTAGTTTATGCAAAAGTCCACACGTCTGGACATACTATACGCGCCTTTCGGTACAACTGGTACGCTACGAGGCGGTTCCGTTTGGGGGGACGCGCTCCATCTCACAAATTTTAAAGGTTTTGAAAATAGTTTTTTATAATTTTTAACCCAATTTAATTCTGCCTATAACACCAAATAAAATAATATAATTAACAAAAAATAATTTCGGTTAGGTGGCCTTCATATAGCAAAAAAAATTTCTAAGTTTGGATCTCTGTGGTGGGAGATACGAGTCCTTAAACATAGGTCATCGCAATAGTTTTCTGTAGCATAAAAGTTATAGTTTTTCCCCAATTTGGTCTCGGTTTTTACCTAAGGTTACGCGCTGTTCGGAGGTAACTAATACACAGAGATGAAAGAGGGATAGGTCATGAACATAACGGTGAAGACGGGGTTGAATTTGGTCGAACGATAGAGCGAGAATTTACGCATGAACAGGGGTTCGTTGCTGCCAATCTGTTGTTGCTTATGCGGTGACGCGGTGTGTAGTCGACCGTTTCCCGGCGGCGGTGCGGTTTCCGGGGGTCAGGGCGCGTTGGGTCGGTGTCGTGGTAGTCAGCGACAGTGTTAGAGGTGAGTAAGGTTTAGGGTTAGTGTTGTGGAATAGAGTTATATATATATATATATATATATATATATATATATATATATATATATATATATAAAGAGAGGATGAGAGAAAGAACGGGCGCTCGCGGTATAGCTGCTGGGAGCGGGTGCTGGGTTTTAGTCTAGGAACGCAGCTGGTTGGGACTTAGGTTTGCTGCTGCTAGCGGTTTAGGAGTTGGGAAAATTTAGGATTTAGTTTTTCTTTTCTTTTCTTTTTCTATTCTTTTCTTTTTATTATTAATCAATATATATATATATATATGTGTGTGTGTGTGTGTGTGTGTGTATGTATGTATGTATGTATGTATGTATGTATGTATAAAAATTCCAGAAAACTATATTTGCACTACAAATAATCTTTCATCCGTCCACAAGATCTCCTATATAAAATAAAATAAGGTAAAATAATAGTTTGCTCCATAAATTTTAAGATGCATATTTACATAATAATTAAATCCAATAAATTATATCTTTCTAATATACTAATTAATAATGAAATTAAATTAAATAATTAATTAAATACTTTATAATGTTTTAAAATTAGGGATTTTACAAAGATGAAGGATCTGTTGTTCTTCAAGAAGTTGCATCTTCTAGTATTTGCGTCCAAGAAGCCCAGTGACAAATCCTAAGAGGACTGGATGTTCGAGCATATACATGTGTGTGGATATATCAGGCAGTTTGTTAACGAGAATGTGTACAATCATCTTGCCAATATTGAGCACACGAAGACGCTATGGGATAAGCAGGAATCTTTGTATATAAAGAAGTCTGTGGTAAATAAGTTGTTCCTAATCAGAACGATAATGGGTTTGCGGTACAAAGATGGTGTGTCTATTGCGGATCACTTGAGGAAGTTCCAGGGCATGGTAGACCATCTAAACCCGATGGAAGTCAAGTTCGATAACGAGTTTCAGGGACTATGGTTGCTTTGTACATTGCCAGACTCATGGAAAACCGTATGAGTGTCTATGATCGCTTCTGCTCTGGAAGGTGTGGTCAGTCTGGAGTTTGCCAAGAGCGTGATACTGAATGAAGAGATGCGGAGACGTTCTAAGGGTAATTCATCCATATCTCACTTAGAGGCGCTAGTTTCAGAGAGCCGTAGAAGGGGCAAAAGCAGGGGTCCAGGTGGTGGCAGAGACAAGAGCAGTGGTAAGTCCAAGGGTCGGTACGGGGACTCGGAGTGTTATCATTATGGCAAGAAATGCCACATCAAGCGAAACTGTTTCGCTTGGAAGAGAGAGAAGAAGGGCGACAGGGGGAAGCAAAGTGAGAACACTACAGCGTCGACCTCAGCACATGGAGACGATGTAATCATTGTAGGTAATGAGGTAGTTATGAACCTCGCATGCGATGATAATACTTGGCTGGTGGACTCAGGTGCTTCAGCACACCTATCTCACAATAAGGCACTATTTTCTACTTACGCAATAGGCGACTTTGGAGTGTTGAATATGGACAACAGAGATGTGTAAAAATCTTTTGCTATTGGAGATTTGCATTTGAGAACGAAGACGGGTGTAGTTCTTGTTCTCAAAGATGTTCATCATGTTCCTTATATCCATTTCAACCTGGTATCGGTTGAAAGGTTGTAAGAAGAGGATTTCTTCAACCTCTTCGGGAACGGTCAATGGAAGCTTTCTAGAGGTTCGATGGTGATTGCCAGAGGAAGTAAGAAGTCGGACTCTATTATATGGAAGGGAGTGCACATAGGGCACAGGGGGTGAACGCAGCTACTGGTGCGTCTACTGAGTTATGGGACAGGCGGCTCACCATATCAGCGAGAAGGGGATGAGCTACTTGGTGAATATGAAGGTGATTCCAGGGCTAAAGTCTACAAAATTGGATAGATGTACGCACTTTTTGGTGGGGAAGCAAAATAGGGTATCTTTCCAAAGTTACCCAAGTTCTAGGAAGCCGACGTTGCTCGAGTTGATTCACTCGGATGTCTCCTATGAAGGTAAAATATATTGGTGGTGCTTCTTATTTTGTAAAATTTATTGATAAAAGTTCCAGGAAGGTTTGGGTCTATGCCATAAAGACTAAGGATCAAGTACTGCCCACTTTCAAAGATTTTCAGGCCTCTGTTGAAAGGGGGATGGGCAAGAAGCTGCTATATCTTTGGTCGGACAATGGCGGCGAGTATATCGGTCCCTTTGATGCTTATTGCAGAGAGCAAGGGATACGATACTAGAAGCCTCCACCAAAGACCCCACAGCTCAACGGTGTAGCGGAGCACATGATCATGACACTGATGGAGAGGGTGCGATGTTTGCTGTCAGAAGCAAACTTGACGGGCAGCTATTAAGGTGAGGCACTTTACACAGCTGCTTATGTTATTAATTTATCTTCTGGTGCTCCTTTGTAGGGTGATGTGCCTGATAAAGTATGGTACAACAAAGAGATATTATACAATCACCTTCGAGTATTTGGTTGTAAGGCCTTTGTGCATGTACCGAAGGACGAGAGATCCAAACTTGAGCCGAAGACGAGACGGTGTTTCTTTGTCGGCTATGGTCAAGATTAGTTTGGCTATAGACTCTACAACCCAGTAAAAGAAAGCTCTACAGAAGTAAGGATGTGGTATTTATTGAGAATCAGACCATGACCAACACTCAGGATTCCGAGATGCCTTCTAAGGCTGAGGAATTGCCTGAGTTAGAGTCATTTTGCTTCGAGCAGTTTCTAGAGGACATCGCAGAGGATCCAATTATGGAAAAGCGAGTACATGGAGTTTCTCCCAACCTTGAACATCAATCTGCTGATGGTGGTCAGGTTGACCCTCAGAAGGATGAGCATTCTAAGGAGGTAGTTTCTGAAGGGGAGGAGGTTGTTGATATACAGCAAGCACCAGTAGTTCCGTTGAGGAGGAGCGTTAGATATTGTCGTCCATCTACGAGATACTCACTGGATGAGTATGTGCTACTGACTGGCGGGGAAGAGCCCAAATGTTTTGCAGAGGCTATAGAAGATGAACACAGGCAAGAGTGGATAGAGGCTATGCAGGAGGAGATGAGAGTTCCTTACATGCCAATTCTACTTATGAGCTGGTGTGGTTGCGAAAGGGCAAGACGGCTTTAAAAAATTGATGGGTATTCAAATTGAAGTAGACAGATAATGCTACTCTCCCTCGATACAAAGCGAGGCTAGTAGTTAAAGGCTTTGGTCAGCAGAAGGGCATAGATTATGATGAGATCTTTTCGCCAGTCGTCAAGCAGTCGTCTATTCGGGTAGTGCTATCATTAGCAGCCAATTTTGACTTGGAGGTCGAGCAGATGGACGTGAAGACGGTATTTCTCTATGATGATCTTAAGGAGGAGTTGTACATGGAGCAGGAAGAGGAATTCTGTGAGAAAGGCAAGTCATACTTGGTCAGTCGGTTGAGGAAAAGCTTGTATGGTCTAAAGCAGACTCCGAGAAAGCGGTACAGGAAGTTTGAGTTATTTATGGGGGAGCATGGTTATGCACGGACGACGTCGGACTATTGTGGATTTGTGAGGTACTTTGCCAAGGATGATTTTATTATTTTACTCTCTATGTTGATGATATGCTACTGGTAGGTTGGAATGCCACTAGGATAGCGGAGTTGAAGCACCAACTGGGCGCGACCTTCTCTATAAAATATTTTGGCACAGTGAAGACTATTCTAGGGATGGAGATCAGCCAAGAAAGACAGTCCAAGCTGCTACAATTGTCCCAAAAGAAGTACTTTTATGGGGTACTTCAGTGTTTAGGGATGGACGGGTCAAAGGAAGTGAGTAACCCCCTTACGGCTCACTTTAAATTTACTGTGGAGCAGTGTCCATCTACCGAGGATGAGAATAAAGATATAGAGCAAGCTCCATATGCCTCAGCTATGGGGAGTTTTATGTATGATATGGTTTAAACGAGGCCAGACATCGCTCACGCAGTTGGCACAGTTAGCAGGTATACTTTTAATCCTGGAAGGGTAGATTAGAGTGCGGTCAATTGGATTCTTCGATACCTTCAGGGCACTGCCGATTGGAGACTTTCTTTTGGTGGTGATGAGCCAAAGCTGGTTGGGTATACCGATGCTGATATGGCTGGAGATGTAGACACGAGGCGATCATCTCTAAGCTATGTGATAATTTTTGCTGGTAGAGCATTATCGTGGCAGTCGTAGTAGCAGAAGTGTGTTGCCTTATCGATGACAAAGACAGAGTATATTACGGTGACGGAGGCTTGCAAGAAGTTATTGTGGATAAAGAAGCTGCTATAAGAAATGGGGCTAAAAAAAGAGAAGTACCATTTGCTTTGCGATAGCCAAAGTACAATTCACCTTTTGAAGAACCAAATATTTCATAGCCGGTCCAAGCACATTGATACCCAGTGTCATTGGATACGTTATGTGGTTGAAAAAAAGAAAGTGACGCTTGAGAAGGTTCATACGGATGATAACGGAGCAGACATGTTGACAAAAATTCTTCTAAGGGAAAAGTTTGAGTACTGCAGGCAGATCATCGGGATGACGATCCCCTCCACATAGTCGTGAAGAAAAATATTTGTTGGAGTGGGTAGGGTTCCCAAGCTATGTAAAAAATATCCCATAGTTGGATTGATTATTCCTACATATAATAGGAATATGTCAATGGATTTAGATTTAGATTGAATATTCCTACATATAATAAGAATATGTCAATAGATTTGGATTTGGATTGGAAATTCCTTTATATAATAGGAATAGTAGTTGTGGGTTTGAGGATATATATATTAGGTGTCTCCTAGCCCTAAAATATATCCCATATATCTCAAAAATATTGCAAAATGAGGCAATAGTGATTTTACAATATTGGAATGAGAGAGGAAGAGATTAAAGGATATTTCGAAAAGGAGATCGGTTTCGGGTAATTCTTTTCTTGTCATCTTTATTCTTCGTTTGTCTGTGATCTATTTTCTATTCCAAAGAGTTATGGTAATCCATTTGGATCAATGAGAAGTTTGTAAGGAGTCGGTGTATTTCTTATTCGATTAGTGGAGGCTTTTCAGGGTTGGACTCTGATCATCCCGTAGTTTTTCCTATTTGGGTTTTCCACGTAAAAATCTATGTGTTTGCGATTTGTGTTTGGCATTTTTGGTTTGTGTACTTTTGCTCAGTTCTCTCGCAGGTACTCTCTGGTTTAGAAAATAGTTTTTACACTTTCGTTCCCAACATAAAGCACACCTCTAACAACAGTTTCAGTTATATGATAAAGACTATAAAACAGTAATAGTAAATATAATACATGATAAAAAAATAAGAGTGATATCATGATTAAAAGTAAGACTGGTATCATATTAATGGCAAGTAATAAAACAGTAAGTAGACAGGAGCAACATGGCATATATCATCAAGTATGAACTAAAAAGAGGAATAACTGTAACTATCTAAGTTCTTTGAAATACTAGTTCATTATGTGATCAACTTGGCACATAGATCAGGCTCAACCATATATGATTGGCTATGCACACGATATATAATAGGGTCAGGCATAATCATATATGGGGAGTTATGCATACAAATAAGATCAGGTTGAACCATACGTGAGTGTATGGTTAGCTATGCACACGAATATGGGGTATGGTCACATAACCAACTAATACTTCCTCACCCCCGATTAATACAACGGATCCAAATCATGACGTCTCCTGACTATGATCCATATATACTAATATGTGTACCATTATGTCAGGAATCAAGTATAACATCACTAAGAACATGTCATAGAAATCGTAAGGTAAAGAAAAATATCTGAGAATGTACTCGCTTGTGGTCCTGAGAAATGAACACAAGTCAGTGTCCGAACTGGAGTCCAAGAGACCTATATATGAATTTCTATGTTAATAGGTGTTTTGGAATCATAAGCATGCTTATTAACTCTAATTTAGGTTTCTAGGCCAATTCAAGTTACTATGGTCAAACTAGGTCAATACCCAAATTTGGGTTCCCGAATATCTATCTAGTTGGTCTATATAGTTATACTAGACCATACCAAGTCATCTCTAGGTTTCTAGGTCATACATTATCTATATAGGGATACTAGACATCATATATATATATATATATATATATATATATATATATATATATATATATATATATATATATATATATATATTATCTCATATACCTATAGCCTATGCACCCATATCCTATAATACCTTAGTTATATCTCAACGCCTAACCCCATACCATCTATCCCACTATACCTTAGCATACCAATATCCAATACCCTACTCCTTGATACATGGATACCATGGTACCATATCCATGATACCCTCAATTACCCATAATACTTTAGCTTAAACTTATACCTAATACCTAGGATAGTGGTATCACAATCTACCATTCTAACCCAAAACTATTATACTCTACTACCTTACTAACTAACTTACACATGAACACTCTAAACACCAAGATAACCCTCTCAACTAGCACACATGTGCATCACCCAGGTGCACTTTTGCCCCCATACACTGTAGTGTGCAGTGAGGATATTATTGTTGCATGCCTCCAATATACCGCAGTCCCCCTCGAGTGCTGCTATCCAATTCCCCCCATCTAGTCCCACTATATACTACCTGAGATCCTGCAGCAATGCCCACAGTGTAGGCAGAACACCAGCAAGTTATTATGCTCGGTCCTCATTCTGCAGTCCTCTGCCTAATCACTGTAGTACAACATTGCCCGAACCCCTTTACTGCTATATTGTACACTGCATCCTCCACTTTCCTACCTAACCTGCACAACCAATTTCCTCCACTGACACAATTACAGCAGACCCTCACTTCCCTCCATCCTATACTGTAGAATTTAAACATGGTCTGCACCAAGTTACAGTTTTCCCTCCACATCTGTTGCTACTGCAGCTGCATACTACCTTCTAACATATTCACATAATCAATTCTAACATATGCTAATACATGAACAACACTATGCATACCCACTCTACCATATAATTCAGTCTATGGCATACTCAACTATATGCACACAAATTCCATACCCAATACCAATGCACCCTCTCTTCACCACACTCACTCTCAATACTCACACTCTCCCACTAATACAACAATACACACATACACACACCACACCTCACAACCAATACACACAACCAATTATCAAACACTTTATATGCACTCTTTAGTGTCATAATACCATACATCAAGATACTCTATGATACACCACCAATACCCCAATTTACCAGCACAATAAACCCAAAATCATGTGAAACACAATATATATATATATATATATATATATATATATATATATATATATATATATATATATATATATATAATAGTAAATTAACATGCAAGTAAAGAAGAATTAATACTAATTGGTCCAAAAAATCTAAATTATCAAATCTACCTATACGTATCATAGCGTATCATAATACGGGCTCTACGTATCAAATTGTGGACACAAAGACACACCAACAAACCCAATTATATACTAATATCAACAAAGAGATATCACACAAATACTTGGTGGACACAAATCCGTAGTTTCACTAAATGGCTCACAAAAACACATGTAACAATTAGAAATAGGCCTTCTAACACCTAATTCTTCACCAATGGGGTTGGGTATCCCTATGGGTAGGTTCCTTTAGATTCAAATTGGTATTCTAACATAGAAATTGGTAGAAAAAGTAAATTTATACCTATTGGGAGTTAAATCACAAAGAAACTCCACCAAATGGACACAATGAGTGAAATTGACACAATCTCCTAGCTAGCTCCTCTCCTATTGTCCTTCTTGTGCTCTCTAATGCCTTAGGCCTCCATGGGGATGATAAGAAATAGAAATGGAATAGATTGGAATAGGATTTGGTAGGGATTTGGGAAGAGGAAATTTTGGGGGATGAAAGAGTAATGAATGAGAGAACTAATAAATGGTTAATCCCTCATTATAGGGTCGTCCATGCATTAGGGCTGGATTATAATGATAAAATGTCCAAATTCCCTTCTCCACTCTCTAATTAGGTTATAGAATTGTCATGAATAGAATATATTTGGTTTAGGATAGAATCTAATTAGTTAAGAAAGGTGTATAATCATAATAGAGGGGAATATTCTATCCATGCTAACTAACAATAATAAATTACAACTAAATACTTAATTAGCTAGCATTAATACTAATACTAAATAATTCTAAGAAACAATAATTAATTCTAGACTAACCACTAATACAATATGATATAATATAAATAGCAACATGCAAAATTATCAAACTACCCTTCAGGTGAAAAGTGGTGGATAAACCTATATTGTAAGGGTGTGACTACGTAACGGAAGACATACTCGGATGTTGCAGACTATAGTGGCAGTTGTTCTATTGGTCGACGATGTGTCAAAGCAGAGCAAGGCGGTGCTAGGAATCCTAGGGGTAGTTCACCTGGGCCTGGAGGTCACAACTGAGTAGCTTGGAGGCATTGGCAGTTGTTTGGGTGATGGTTGTCATGTCAGAAATGAAAGTCGTCAGTAGACGTATGTCGTATAAGCCTAAATTATATTTGTACAAGACAAGCACAAACACGGTCGATAGAATATCTCAGCAATAAAGTTATTACAGCAAAAAAAGCAAAAAAAAAGTTGAATAAACATGAGATATACAAAAATAATTATTTTTATTAATAATTTTAAAGTAGAATTATAATGGCTCGAAGCCAAAGAATAACTTGATTACAATCTCTCTCTTTCTCTCTCTCTCTCTCTCTCTCTCTCTCTCTCTCTCAATATAATAAAATATGCCACATGGATTATATCTTAAAACTATACAATACTGATGTTCCATACTTATGTCCTCTATATACAAAAAAATCATCTTCATTCGATCCATTACAAGTTTCCAATTGAGATCAAACTCCTCATTACGTCCAAGCAAACTTTGCACTAGAGAAGATCTGGTGGGGGTCAGTACATTATTGTGTATGGGTGATTGGCCTATAGTTGTGCTGCCCCGTTCCCCCTTTTTGGAGAGCGCGGCTAAGAAATACTTTCGATATCGTTCGATCGGGATAGATTGAATCAAGATATTTTCTTCATTATGGATTTGCTTCTTCGAAATTGATTCCCATATTTAGTTGACCGTGCCCCAAGGATGTACTTAGCGGCAGAGTCAAGAGGGACCTCTCCGCTGCAAGTTTTTTTGCCTAGTTTTTGTTGTCGCCTTGTTGCTTTCGTGCTTTTGAGTTGGTTTTCATATTTGCGTTTTCTTGAACGGTTTCGATGGATTTAATTTCTTTCGTTCATTGAACTATATTTTATTCCGAGCTTGGAAAGAGTAGAAGATGTATTGATCATCTGTTCGTGGCAATGCAGGTGGTCGTGCAATAAACAAAAAACGAATGGAGTCTTGAAGCACCTCTTTCTTTTTCTCTCTCCAACCAACTTGTGAGTAGCTATAATTCGATTCAGTTGACCCTTCTTCCAAGTCTTCACATATAAAATCTTACCTTCTTAATTGTTCTGATCAAACGATACCATAATAACTAAAAATGTCAAGATAAAAAGGAATAGACTTGGATTATTTGTGCTTGTCAACCAACTTAGAAATGGTTACCTTATTGCATGATAGTTTACTTAGAATGTTCTTTCATAGTGTTTCAATTCAAGTTAGAATGTATACTTCTTCTATAATGGTGTTATGCATATAACATACCTTGCTATGCAATAAACTAATCAGGAAGACTATGCAAAATAGAGCATGCCATGTCACTTATCCCGTGCTCGTATTGCCTTAAACTGCATCAATTGATAACTTAGTATAGACGTTGTTTGATCACGCACAACTTGTGCACAAGTTCTATGGTTCCTGTGGACGGGCGCTGGGGCGGTAGCACCGATCCAATACGGACGAAACTTCACGATAGTCTCACGTGCTTGACGGGATGGCGTATAACGCCTCACGTACTTTTGTTGCATACCATCATCGTTCAAGACTATAACTCGTCCTTTATGGCATCATGCCAGTGATTCCCTCGTATATTTAAACTGTGCAAGCTAACTATGTCTTTATGGCAAGGAAGGTCATGGTAAGTATTGTTCAGGTGGTTCAGACGGGAAGGTAAAAGTCACCGAACGGTGGCATATTTATTGTCACGACCCGCACCCGAAATTGGGGCACGAGTACATAGGTACGTCCAGCCTACGCCGCAGCATCGACGGTAGAACGCTGTCAAGGTCTTGATACTATCTAGCCAATCTCACACAAGCATCCAATCTCCATAAGGAGGCACGGATGACACAAATAAAATGAATACATACTCAATCACAGGATTACAGCACGATAAGATAGCGAACAAAAATTAAATACAACACAAGTCTAAAATAATAATCAAACTCAACAAATTATCCAAGTCTCATCAAAATGCCGGAGACAAATCCGGTACCAAATAGTCTGCTAAAAGAACTAACTAGAAGATTAGTGATTCCGGCTAGACCTCCCGAAATCATAACTAAACTATCAAGCCCAAGTTGCAGCTACTCACCATATGGTCCATAAAGTGTCGGACAGCGGTCCTCTAAGGCATAGTCTGGAAAAATATTTCCAGTCAGGAAGGAGCAAAGTACAATCTCAAATAACAGTTCCATTAAATTGATAAGGACTATAAAGCAATAAACATGTGATGCTAGCTACTGAGAAGACAGTGAAATAAATGCAATGGCAATTAAAAAGAGACAGGCAATGTAAAAAGACAGGCAATAGGCAATATGATACAGTCAGTGCATATATAAAAATGAAAAGAACAAGAAACAGTATCATATACGGGTGATGTAGTATATGATTTAAAATAGGGAACTGTAATCTATTCTAAGTGTTTGAAATAGTAGTTTCAAAATGTGATCGGCTTGGGAACATGTACGATAGCTATAGGGCCTGGCTAATCATGGGTGAAGAGCATAATAAATACTTACATTGTTCTATACTGTGTAAAGGGTATGATCACATTTCTTACTAACTACTTCCCCGCCCCAACTAGTACTGTGGGTCCAATCATGACACGTCATGATACACGAGCAAGTCCAATCTATCATGTACGATGTCTAATATACATGTCATATACAATGTCAATAAGATAATCAATGTAACATCTTATGACTGCAGATCCAAGCTATACTAGTCCGTGTAGCACAGTGTCAAGGATTCAGATGTAACATTTCATGATTATTGAACTTATAGAAATTATCAAGGAATTGGAAATTATCAGAGAGTGTACTTGCCTTGAGTCCTTAGCTGGTAATTATTGATGTCCTGTCCCAGAATATCCCCTGGGTGAAGCAACAGTCCTAAAAACATATCACAATAACATTTGTATCAGGTGCTACCCTAACACACAGTCTATAAACACTGGCCTCAGGGCCATGCCAGGCAGGGCACTAGTCAACTAGGGTCATCTAGTAGGGATACATATATACATATTATACTATACTAATTGAACAATAAAGATATATATATATTTATACCAAAATAGTATGTATACTATTACATTTTATATACCAAAATACATATATATCATATATGTGCAAAAGTATATTTTTAGAATATACATATATATATTGTCAACATCATTCTTAGACATACTAATATTAATTCACCAAATTAATTTTATACCATATAAAAATACCCAATATACATTCATATACATATGCATTAATTAAATACATATTTATACAATTAATTATACATACTTAATTATACAATTTATCTAAATACATACTATACTCATACAATTAAATAAAAATAAATAATATACATATCCATATTTTAAATATATACATTACCAATGTATTTATATATTATACATATATGCATATTAAACATCAATTAAATACTATTTATATACATATACGTATATACGTATGTATGTATATATATACATATATATATATATATATATATATATATATATATATATATAAACAAAGAAGGAAGAGGGAGAGAGGGAGAATTGCTTACTGTGATGGAGTCGGCCGGAGTCTCGCCGGAGGGGAGCTGGCCGGCGGTAGGAATAATGATGGTAGTAGATGATGGTGGTGGTAGTGATGGGTGATGGAGGGAGGAAGACACAGCAAGGAGTGAAGTTTGGCCGGAAATGGAATAGTGGGAGGCCGGAGGGAGTCGGCCGAGCAGTGGGCCGGCTGTACAGGGAGGAGTTGCAGCGGGTGGTGGTGATGAATGTAGCCGGAGGTCGGCTGTACACAGCAGGGGAGGGAAGTCGGCTGCTGGGTTGGCCGCTCGCCGGAGCAGGGAGCAAGGGGGATTGGCCGCCGGAGTGCACAGGGGGGTCGGGGTCTCGGTTGGTCGCCGGAGAACACAGCGGGTCGGAGAGGTGGAGGAGCAGTGGAGCGCCGGCGCCGGAGTGCAGAGGAAGTCGGGATGGCCGCCGGTGAACAGTATGTGGGGGGTAAACAGTGTCCCCCCCTTCTTCCTTCTCTTTGAATTTCAAAATTTAATGAAGAAAGGAAGAAGAAGAAGAAGAAGAAGAAGAAGAAGAAGAAGAAGGAGAAGAAGAGAAGAAGAAGGGAAAAAGAATTTGGAGATGTAGCCTACGGTTGGTTGAGGGGGATGGGGGCTTGTGAGTAGGTGGGGAAACCTAGGTTTTCTAGGGATTAGGGTTTGATGTTACTTTAAATAGGAAGAGGGTGTTGATGAAAGGTGGTGATTGACCCCCTTTAAATGAGTGGTCTAGATTGGTCATGAAGAAATTTTCATGTGGGGATGAGGGTGAGGTTTAATTAAAAATTAATAGGGCTCCCTCATTGGTTTAAACAAATGGGTGTTGGCACCAAAAATGTAAATTTGCAAATTAGCCCCCTTAAATTTGGGTATTTGCACAGACGCATGAAATGATGAAAATTTGGCGGGCGATTCGATGTCCAGAATTTTGTAGGGTCAGGGGGCGCTGTAAGTTTGGTACGGGCTCAATTAGCAGGGCGCTAGAATTAAATTAAGATTTTCAGAATTGGTTAAAATAGTATCCTCAATTTAATTAGAAATAAATGCAAGTTGTGTTCTAAAATTAATTAGGAGTACATGGGGCCAAAATCAGGTCAGGTCATCAATACCAATAATGAAGAAGACTCAGAACAGAATATTACCCTAATTTGGGCCGCACGAAAAATAGGTCAAGATTGTCCCCAATTTCGATTGGAACGCACAACGATACAAAAATAGGAATTTATTAAATAACGTCCACGACGATTTTTGTGCGGCTAGATATAATGTATAAAGAGCATAATTATGAGTTGCAAAAATAGCAGAATGGAAGGCGGGCATGTCTAGGGCAAGATTGTGAAATTTGTTGGAAGACAAAAGTCAGGATAGCGCTCCAAATACCGAAGCAAAGGCAATGCGCAAAATTAATTAAAATACGGTAATTAATTACAATCTTCAAGAATTTAATTCTAAATAAAACAATTAAATACAAAATTCCATAATTCGGACAGGTGTTCATCTACTGGCTTCTAGGTCAAGTCTACCAGTACAAACACAAATGAACACTGTATATAATTATACATTTAATTACACATCTCACATAATTATTTAAATTAAATATACTATCGTGCAATTACTTAATTATAACTACCATAATATTAAATATTATAAAAAGTCAAAAATATCCCTGTTTTCGGAACGTGGTAGGGACAAGTCTACCCTCCTTAAAAGAATTTTGTCCTCGAAATTTAAAATCCTCATAGTAGTGTTTAATCATACACATTATTGTTTCCCTCAAATTTAAATTCATCAACCACGAAATCAGGTAATAATCCACGATGTCTTTTCATAATTTTTCAAAAGTTCTAAAATTATTGCATTCCTGAAAATCCTCGAAATAAAATCAAAGTCCATTTTTATCAAAAATTTCCCCAAAAATTTTAGTTAATAATTCAATACTCGGAATTTAATATCCACTCCTCTACTTTGATTTTAATCAATGCACATATAGAAAATGTAAATCTCATCCCAAAAGTTCGAATTCAAACATTAGTCCATCAATAATTTTTATTTCTCGATTTCCTCTTCCTCAAAATACTCAACAATACGATACTTAAGGATTCTCCAAATGCGACATCCAAATATAATATTTTAAAAATAGCTTGCAACCAAATAAATATAATGATAGTCTCCCAAATTTTCCAAATTTGAATAACCAATTTAATTACATCATAATCTTCCTGGAATTAATAAACCACCAATTATGCCATGTTAATTTCTTAACCCTCTATTTAAATCAATGGTTATCCTCGAATTTTAACCATCTTGCCTCTCTTGTCAAGTCATAACTCCTTCATGAATCTTCGTCATGGTTAAACCCCAATAATCATGGTCCAAGAAAAATCTTTCCTACAATCATACAACATGCAACCTAAGGAGAATATGTACGGTCGTAGTATCTTTTGTCATGGTATTGCAGTCTCTGTATCAGGGGTACTACTAACTACATTATAACAAGAAAATCATGCATACAAGTATGGTACTAAGGAATCAATCGATCAATCAAATAGAGAGGGACAAAAGAAAGGAAGGAACAGAACCTGCTAACACATTACATGTAGTATCGGTCTCCTTGACCGTCATCGCAAATGCCCCGCCCTGCTGGGGTGGTTCCCTTCGCGGGTGCTGAGCATTATACGGTTCCATAGGTAGCCTAACTGGATCTCTATAATCTGAAGCTGCACGCTGGCCGAGAAGATAAAGGGCTAGAAGACAATCCTTTACTCGATGTCCCACAGCGCCGCAGTGCAAACAAAGTCCTAGCCTCGTTCTACAGCTCTCCCAAAGGTGACCTAGCTTCTTACAGAAATGACAAGTCTGCTGTGTCTCTCTCGGAGGTTATTGCTGATTCTGCTGAACACGGACTGGTGCCTGGTACTGTTGTTGATACTGATACGCCCATGGATGTTGCTGGATAGGAACTGGTGCTAGGTACTGCGGTGGATGCTGAAATATCCATGGTTGTTGCTGAATATGAAATGGTACTTGGTACTGCTGTTGGTGCTGAATACGGGGATGCTTGGCTGGTCCTACGCTACCATTCGTATCTCCAAAAGTATTATGACTCCTCTTAGGCCTGAGATCCAAATCCTCTTCTGCAATCTGGGCATCCATCAAGATAGCCTCAAAGGTAGCGGTACGACGACCAGAAGTGCGCGACCTAATCTCTCTCGTCAGTCCTTTTCTAAATTTCTGGGCTCGATCTCCTGGGTCCCGAATCATAGAAGATGCAAAATGGCTCAATCTACAGAATTCTGCAGCGTACTCGTCAACCGACATGTTTCCTTGAACTAAGTCATAAAACTTACTTTCCAAGGCTCCCAATGCCACGTCGGGAAAGAACTTCTCCTTGAAGAGGTCCTTGAAGGTCTCCCAAGTAAGTCCTTGCGCAATAATTCTCGGCTCCGTGCGATACCACGTGAGTGCGATATCGAACATCTGACTACCAGCGGCTTCTATCTGCAAGTTCTCCGGAATCTGGGTCAATCGCAGGCTCCTCTCTATATCCTCTAGCCAGTCGACAGCGTAGAGTATCCCTTCGGTGCCTTTGAACTCTCGAGGCATCATCCTTTTGAAATCCACTATAGTGCCTGATCTCTGCTGCTGCTGGCCAGGAAACTGCTGGTACTGTGCTACTATCTCCAAAGCTTGGAGAGTCACCTGATGAGCATTCTCCATGTTTTCTCTCATCAGCTCGGTTTGTGCCTGGTGCGCTTCTGCTTGCACCCTCTGAGCCTCAGCTTGAACTCGCTGAGCGTCTGCCGTTACTCTCTGGGCATCTACCATGCCCTGGATCAAGGTAAACAACTGTGTCCCGTCAATGGGCAAACCTCCGGAAATCGGAGTCGGAGGAGGAGGAAGGTTGTCCGTCACAATTGCGGCAATCCTCTGAGCAGGTGGGGGAGGAGGATCCCCGAAAAGTGCAAAAACTCCTATATGCATCGGAGATGTAGGAGGAACTATAGCTGTCTGTCCCTCAGGTGGAGAGGTGGCAGACCCCTCTAAAGCTGGTGTTCCCGCTCTCATAGACCGTGTCTGCGGCGACATCCTGAAGACAGATCCCAAAGAATCAATTTAGGCAAAATGCGATATCATCAAGGAAGGACAGTACAGTTCTAAAGAAGCAACATTCAAGATAAAAGATTGGAAATAAACCCTAGTTGTGATTGCACAGGTCAAAGATGCATCCAAGGTTTGATACCTCTATCCTCTTAGGTACCATAGTTCTACTATAAGCACACTCACTGCTAGCTTTCTTACCTACTGCAATCGCTGATACTAGTTATTCCTATCACTCAAGTGTATAACAATTGCAACACACTATACTAAGTACTGCTCTCTCCAATACAACCCTAGATGAACACCTAAGCCAGTTGGCAGTAAAATCACAATCATGCTCAAGCCAACAGATCCTTACACATGCATCTTATCTACTTATATACTAATATATCCCTCTCACTATAAGATTTTATCCTCCAAACAAAGTCCTCGAAACTAACTCCTCGAAAAATTTAAAGTATAATGCATATACCTTCCTCAAAGTCAATTATCTAAATACTGAAGTGAAAAATTTTTATCAATTCAAAAAATCCTTACAGCCTTGTCTATGTTCATTGAATCGAATCTGTATTCCTCAAAATAAATTTTAATAACATAATATCTCAACTTCTCAAAATTCAAAAATGCAATTCGTTTTCAATCTTCAATTAAAGATTTAAACCCATATTATGTAGTCCAATAGCTCTAATGTTAATCATTTTCACTGTCCTCATCGACATGCGTCATCAAATAATACCATAAATCAGTCTATAAATTCATCTTAATATAAAATCAAACTATATGATGAAACCAAGATCCTAATTTAACTAATCAACAAGAATCAAATTCAATTTCAGCAAGTGAGAATGGACGGAACAAGGGGAAATGTTTTAAATTAAGAATTTTAACAAGATTCTCAGGGGTCATCCCAGGAATCTCTTAAGGAATTATGATTGAGTATTCGCTCTCGTCCTAGTATCCTATGTCCTAGATCCTATCGCAGGCACGCAATAGTGTAACAAAGATGCCACACTACTACGACATCGCACAACTCGCAAAGTCTGACCTGCATGGGCCACCACTAAAAATGTGTCACAATCCGCACCCGGAATTGGGGCACGAGTACGTGGGTACGTCCAGCCTATGCCGCAGCATCGACGGTAGAACGCTGTCAAGGTCTTGATACTATCTAGCCAATCTCACACAAGCATCCAATCTCCATAAGGAGGCACGGATGACACAAATAAAATGAACACATACTCAATCACAGGATTATAGTACGATAAGATAGCGAACAAAAATTAAATACAACACAAGTCTAAAGTAATAATCAAACTCAACAAATTATCCAAGTCTCATCAAAATGCCGGAGACAAATCCGGTACCAAATAGTCTGCTAAAAGAACTAACTAGAAGATTAGTGATTCCGGCTAGACCTCCCGAAATCACAACTAAACTATCAAGCCCAAGTTGCAGCTACTCACCATATGGTCCATAAAGTATCGGACAGTGGTCCTCTAAGGCATAGTCTGGAAAAATGTTTCCAGTCAGGAAGGAGCAAAGTACAATCTCAAATAACAGTTCCATTAAATTGATAAGGACTATAAAGCAATAAACATGTGATGCTAGCTACTGAGAAGACAGTGAAATAAATATAATGGCAATTAAAAAGAGACAGGCAATGTAAAGAGACAGGCAATAGGCAATATGATACAGTCAGTGCATGTATGAAAATGAAAAGAACAAGGAACAGTATCATGTACGGGTGATGTAGTATATGATTTAAAATAGGGAACTGTAATCTATTCTAAGTGTTTGAAATAGTAGTTTCAAAATGTGATCGGCTTGGGAACATGTACGATAGCTATAGGGCCTGGCTAATCATGGGTGAAGAGCATGATTAACACTTACATTGTTCTATACTGTGTAAAGGGTATGATCACATTTCTTACTAACTACTTCCCCGCTCCAACTAGTACTGTGGATCCAATCATGACACGTCACGATAAACGAGCAAGTCCAATCTATCATGTACGATGTCTAATATACATGTCGTGTACAATGTCAATACGATAATCAATGTAACATCTCATGACTGTAGATCCAAGCTATACTAGTCCGTGTAGCACAGTGTCAAGGATTCAGATGTAATATTTCATGATTATTGAACTTATAGAAATTATCAAGGAATTGGAAATTATCAGAGAGTGTACTTGCCTTGAGTCCTTAGCTGGTAATTATTGATGTCCTGTCCCAGAATATCCCCTGGGTGAAGCAACAGTCCTAAAAATATATCACAATAACACTTGTATCAGGTGCTACCCTAACACACAGTCTATAAACACTGGCCTCAGGGCCATGCCAGGCAGGGCACTAGTCAACTAGGGTCATCTAGTAGGGATACATATATACATATTATACTATACCAATTGAACAATAAAGATATATATATATATATTTATACCAAAATAGTACGTATACTATTATATTTTATATACCAAAATAAGTATATATCATATATGTGCAAAAGTACATTTTTAGAATATACATATATATATTGTCAACATCATTCTTAGACATACTAATATTAATTCACCAAATTAATTTTATACCATATAAAAATACCCAATATACATTCATATACATATGCATTAATTAAATACATATTTATACAATTAATTATACATACTTAATTATACAATTTATCTAAATACATACTATACTCATACAATTAAATAAAAATAAATAATATACATATCCATATTTTAAATACATACATTACCAATGTATTTATATACTATACATATATGCGTATTAAACATCAATTAAATACTATTTATATACATATACGTATGTATGTATATATATACATACATATATATATATATATATATATATATATATATATAAACAAAGAAGGAAGAGGGAGAGAGGGAGAATTGCTTACTGTGATGGAGTCGGCCGGAGTCTCGCCGGAGGGGAGCTGGCCGGCGGTAGGAGTAATGATGGTGATGATGGTAGTAGATGATGGTGGTGGTAGTGATGGGTGATGGAGGGAGGAAGACACAGCAGGGAGTGAAGTTTGGCCGTAAATAGAATGGTGGGAGGCCGGAGGGAGTCGGCCGAGCAGTGGGCCGGCTGTACAGGGAGGAGTTACAGCGGGTGGTGGTGATGAATGTAGCCGGAGGTCGGCTGTACACAGCAGGAGAGGGAAGTCGGCTGCTGGGTTGGCCGCTCGCCGGAGCAGGGAGCAAGGGGGATTGGCCGCCGGAGTGCACAGGGGGGGTCGGGGTCTCGGTTGGTCGTCGGAGAACACAGCGGGTCGGAGAGGTGGAGGAGCAGTGGAGCGTCGGCGCCGGAGTGCAGAGGAAGTCGGGATGGCCGCCAGTGAACAGTATGTGGGGGGTGAACAGTGTTCCCCCCCCTTCTTCCTTCTTTTTGAATTTCAAAATTTAATGAAGAAAGGAAGAAGAAGAAGAAGAAGAAGAAGAAGAAGAAGAAAAAGAAGGAGAAGAAGAGAAGAAGAAGAAGGGAAGAAGAATTTGGAGATGTAGCCTACGGTTGGTTGAGGGGGATGGGGGCTTGTGAGTAGGTGGGGAAACCTAGGTTTTCTAAGGATTAGGGTTTGATGTTACTTTAAATAGGAAGAGGGTGTCGATGAAAGGTGGTGATTGACCCCCTTTAAATGAGTGGTCTAGATTGGTCATGAAGAAATTTTCATGTGGGGATGAGGGTGAGGTTTAATTAAAAATTAATAGGGCTCCCTCATTGGTTTAAACAAATGGGTGTTGGCACCAAAAATGTAAATTTGCAAATTAGCCCCCTTAAATTTGGGTATTTGCACAGACGCATGAAATGATGAAAATTTGGCGAGCGATTCGGTGTCCGGTGTTTTGTAGGGTCAGGGGGCGCTGTAAGTTTGGTATGGGCTCAATTAGCAGGGCGTTGGAATTAAATTGGGATTTTCAGAATCGGTTAAAATAGTATCCTCAATTTAATTAGAAATAAATGCAAGTTGTGTTCTAAAATTAATTAGGAGTACATGGGGCCAAAATCAGGTCAGGTCATCAATACCAATAATGAAGAAGACTTAGAACAGAATATTACCCTAATTTGGGCTGCACGAAAAATAGGTCAAGATTGTCCCCAATTTCGATTGGAACGCACAACGATACAAAAATAGGAATTTATTAAATAGCGACCGCGACAATTTTTGTGCGGCTAGATATAATGTACAGAGAGCATAATTATGAGTTACAAAAATAGCAGAATGGAAGACGGGCATGTCTAGGGCAAGATTGTAAAATTTGTTGGAAGACAAAAGTCAGGATAGCGCTCCAAATACCGAAGAAAAGGCAATGCGCAAAATTAATTAAAATACGGTAATTAATTACAATCTCCAAGAATTTAATTCTAAATAAAACAATTAAATACAAAATTCCATAATTCGGACAGGTGTTCATCTACTGGCTTCTAGGTCAAGTCTACCAGTACAAACACAAATGAACACTGTATATAATTATACATTTAATTACACATCTCACATAATTATTTAAATTAAATATACTATCGTGCAATTACTTAATTATAACTATCATAATATTAAATATTATAAAAAGTCAAAAATACCCCTGTTTTTGGAACGTGGTAGTGACATTTATTTCAGTAAATTTCTATATCAAATGCTTGCTTGTATAATAAACTAAGGCAAGATAGAAAGACCACATAATAACTTGCATGCTTCATATAAATAATGTGTTGATTGGTATAGTTGGGTTAGCTCGCCTTTACCAGTGCATTTTGATGTACTGACTCTTGTTGCAACAGGTTCCCCGCACCAAGGAAATCCTGCGAGAAGCTAAAGCGACGTCCCAATCCAGTCCACCTACCGGCACACCCTGATCGTGCCTTAAAAAAAGCGTTTTGAAGATCCAAGAGCTCGTGCACATGACTTATGCAGCTCCATGGAAAGGCGATAGCTTCGCCCAAAGGTGTCTCTTCTTTTGAAGTTTTAGTAAAATAATGTAATATACATGACGACTATCTCATTTCGCATCCACTTTTGTAAGCCCGTGAGGCAATTATCCGACTCGTTCAAGAGTTTGTATAAAGATGTTTGTTATCAATAAAGAGAACTTTTCCATGCTTTAATATTTTGTTCAATTATTTGCGTACTCTGAATATATGCTCGTTATATAAAATACCTTGGCCTTGTGAGATGAGCAACATAGGCAAGTACGATGTTACGTCCGGGGGACGACTATTGCTTCTACAAAAATTGGGGCATGATAAAAACCAACTTAAATAAAACCAACACATTGATTAAGTAAGTACGGACAAACATATGTGGTCTTTCTAATCTTGTCCTCAGATCAGTTAATAATTCATGAGAATACATGTGTCCATAAGCATAAAAGTGTCACGCAAAAAGTTGATCTTATCCAATATTTATTATCCTTCCATGTCAATACAACAATATCATTCATAATATAAAATTGACTCATAAGCGTGTCCCTACACAAGACATTCATTGGCCATCATAAAATACATAAATGTGTCAAGTGTCCATTCCTACATCAAGTTACTAGTCTTGTAAGCAGATGATATGCATGCAACCTAAACTCTATGAAGGTCAATGTCATCACAAGCCATCTTCAAATATTTTGGGATATACTACTGTCACGCCCCAGTACCAAAATACGGAGATGGACATGGCCAGCTACCCCATACAAGGTATAGAACGTCGTAGGGTGATCACGGCTGTAACAAGACAAGGGGTGTATCTACAAGCAAGTCACTTAGGTTACATAGAACATCTAATGTCTCAATCAGTCAAGTAAGAATAGTAAACATAGAATATATATATATATATATATATATATATATATATGACAAGGAAATAAGGCATCCCAAATGCCCTGCCAAAATATTCTAAAAACCAGCTGTACAAAATGAGAAGCTGGCGGAGTTGAAAAAGTATATGACCATGATCAGCTGCAGTCTGATTAATTATAATCACGTAAAGGAAACTAAATATCCAGATTTACGGCTAACAAGTGTCGGTAGCTTAACGCCCAAAAGAGTAAAATATACAGTAACGAGCAGGGAAGAAGAAACCCACTTGTGTCCCTCAACGGCCATCTGTCTGGTGTACGCCATTATTCAGAGGAAAGAAAGCTGGATCCTCGAGTGCTGGCTCTAAACCTGCCCATACAAAACAATGAGGTTAGACCTCAAATAGTAAGTACCATAAGGGAAACATGAATGAAGAAACAAAACCAGTGCAACATAAATAATTTTTTCTCATAGTTTTGGTCCATAGCCTATCATGATACAACAATCTAACCCCACAACCAAACAAGGATAAGGGTTAGGCCGCTGTACCACCATGGTCCATGTCCCTAGACTATTTAACATATGGCAAATATACTTACAAACAAAATTTATTTAATCGTACAATCAAGACTTTGGCTTTCTAGATGGAGTTTGGGTTATCCCATATATATATATATATATATATATATATGTGTGTGTGTGTGTGTGTGTGTGTGTGTGTATGTGTAATAGGAATTCTCATATCGAGCCATGTGCTAGCAGGGCTAGCCAAGCCATGAATTGTCGCATAGCATATAGTATTATGCACAGGTCCCTCGTAAGGCCACCATGCTAAGATCGCATAAAACACATAGTATAATATAATAGTCAGATATTGCCATCCATTAATACGAACTTAAACAATATCCATGGGGGCTACCCTACACTCCCCAGATAAATATTTGAGGGTGGCTAGTTAAGTGCGATCTCAGGATTTTGTCCCTCTCAATGCTCTGCAGGTTTTAGTTGCCTAGTTAACCCTATGGTTAGCTGGAATCATATGGCGTGGTCATATGTTACTCCCCTTATATGTTGTACGGCAGTACGGGCACGCTAGATGCGAATCCACTTTGTCACTTGATAGTTCAATTTGGATTCACCCGACCGTGATGCAACAATCAAACAAATCCTAGCCATGCTTTGGTTATCGACTAACTATGATGACCATGCTGGAGGAAATTGTATCATATCACATGTCGCATAACACGTAGGTATACCTCGGTGTAAAACATGTAACATAATCGTGTAGAAATACTTAGCACGTAGGAACACGTCACACGTAGTGAGTGTATCAGCACGGATACTAATATCCGGGTTAAGTTACCAATCATCGGTAAATCACATGATTTCTAGCACATAGAAACACATAAGTCATTCACTTAGGTGGTCATAGTCACTTAGCACATGGGTAATATGGCCACTTGGTAAGTTAGTTGAGTCTGACACATGGTCACTGAGATTACATACACATACAATCATTAAAATTATACATGGCATTACAAAATCCAATAAAAAATCAAACCAAGAAAATTAATAAATCATGCACACAGGTCCGCATAGGATCAGGGACGCATAGAGTCAGCTGCCGTATAGAGGTCGGTGACACATAGGATTAAGGCCGCATAGGTCAAGGCAAAGTTCACACCTTGGGACAAGTGCTGAGTGACGGCCAATAAATTCGTGTCAGAGAAGTGACTGAAGTGATGAACGTGACAAGCCATAAATTGTGTCAGAGAAAAGACAAGCATGAAAAGATGTGCCAATATGGTGCAGAATCATGCATCCAAAATAAAGAGGCGGATAGATCGTGGTCGCATGCTCTGTTGGCCGCATGGGTCAGTCAGCCACTTGGATGTTTCTCAGACTTAGTAAATTTCTCATTCGTTCAACGAGTGAAACATAAGGAGTGTCACTTAGGACTTTTCCAAGTACTTAGCTCCAGAACGCATATGTAATAATCAGTCATGCATCCAACAAGATGGAAGCATGCTGGAAGGCATATGCGACAAAGAGTCCAGTTTGCATAAAGATCTAGCCGCAAAGAACTCTTGGCCACATAGATGTTGGCCGCATGAGAACTTCATCTTTTCCAGACAGCAAGTTCGGCCATGGCAAAAAAATTTCAAAACCAAAAGTTGTTCCCTTCATAAAAACTTCATTTTAACCCTAAATCAAGTGAACCAAAAGCCAAAACGTCTGAAATTGAATGCTCTATCACCTAGAAAAATTGGTTTTCTAAAATACCATGTTTTAATAGATCAAAACTAAGAAAAACTTATGAAACCCATGAAAAACTTAATCTTCAAATGTAGATCTACTCACATCTATCCATCAAAATCGAAAAGTCCAAGTATTAAAAGTGCTTAGAATAATAATGTACACATATTAGACTAATCAAATGTAAGAAAAAAATAAGAATTAAAATCTAAGTATTTTTCCATGTCATACAAGGTGTACTTGCCAAAATGAAAGAGGGAGAAGAAATAAAATAATGAGGGAAGAGAGAAAAAGAAGTTGGATTATATATCTAGGGTTTGAGGTTTAGACCATGGGTTCAACTCATGGACCAAATCAACCCTAACAAATAAACTATGGCCCTAATTGAACCAAAAAATTGGTCTAGTCTTCATGACATGCAACCTAATTATCATGCAAGCAAGAAATAATATGTTCCAAATATGTATATCGGGTATGGGAAGTGACAACGACTGCCTTTTAGTGGAAGGTAGCTAGCCCCCCTAAAAGTTTTTGCATCTACCCATATTATACCACACACTTCCAACTCTGGTGATTAGCCCTACTAAAGGTTCCACGATACTCTATGCTAGTATTTCAGCCACGACTATACCTAGTCCTCCTAGACCGACATGATCCTGGTACCCCAACGATCATTCAAGGAACCAAAAACTTTGTGCATAAGTTGTCATGACCATAAAAATGCGTGAACAGTTAAAACATAAAGCATATGCAAGGTACAAAATTTAAATATATCTTATACAACTAAACTCTTTTCATTACCACCCTTCCTCGAGACATCGCTCGTAGGAAGGGTTTTTAACTTTACACAGTTTCCAGTCCAATGATTCTATCTTGGCAACCCAACAGTCCCAAACATTTCCATATTTTTATTCTTTTGAAACCATATCACTATACTTCATATTATAACACAATAAGAACATTATACTCCACATGATAACATAACTAGTAGTACAAAATCCATGTCTATAGCAGTAGTACAAAAATATATATCTATCACAATAAGTTAATATCCCATGTTCTATACAGTAAGTTGACAACAAGATAATTACTATCTTCTATCTTGGTTTTTTTTTCTTTTATTAGAATGCAACAAAAATCATAGCATAAAGAAATAAGCATGCAATATCTATTTTATTAGTATGAAGGTAAATAAGAAAAGGATCAAAATTACCCACCTTAAAGAAATACACACACACACACACACACACACACATATATATATATATATATATATATATATATATATATATATATATATATATATATATATATATATATATATATATATATATATATATATATATATCCGAACAGATCTCTGAATAATTCCTCTGCATGAATGTAAGTCTAAACGGCCCTTCGGCCAACAAATTATTTCAATCTACCATGTGGAGCTGAACATTACATAATACACTATTTAAAAAAAATTTATCCTCGAATCTTATAAGAACAAACTCCTCCAACTGCATCAACTGACAAATAAAGAAACTCCTTACTCAATCTCTCGATATAGATTCTACGACAGAACACGTAGATCAAAGCCGAACACAATCACGAAATACCTTCCATAGCTGACCAATACTTGCATAAATCCTTCTATATACACAAACATATTTGCATCAACTTTCTACACTTAAGACAATGCCTACTTTTCCAATCCATGGATGCATCAAAATATCCAAACATATAAACTCAATAAACTCCATGAAACATCTCCTCTAGTCCAAATTGAATATACCTTGCATAAATTCAAAGATCGATATAACCTAACTTTTTATCATTCCTCAATCAATGCAAGTTCAATGAAACCTAGCAAAAATATCTTGAGCATCATATATCACCGAACTCAATCCAATAATTTCTAAAGCTTTATCAACATCCATTGCTTCCATCAATAATATATTTCTCATATAGAACTACACTTCTCAACCCATTGGACAGGCTAACACTCACAACACCAAGGAACCAATACAAATAATTCTTCAGACATTAAATTTAATTACCAACTAATCTTCTAAATTTAATTACATTAAATTTTCAATCACAATCAAATATCAATACTCAATTAGAAATCTCATAATATAAAATTATTATACAATCGATCCATGTTCTATCCCCCAAGGATTCTTCAATATAAGAAAACAACCAACCAAATATAAATTACTTACTATGCATATATCAATCATTCTTCTAAGCATGATCTCAATTTGATAACATCGTCCAACGTTGGTCAAATATAAAGTCATCCTCATTCAATTTCCAAGGATGAATATTATTCATCACTAGCATGCAACGTATCAAAATATGTATCCATCTCACTCATCAACTTTATTTCAATAACATAAAATCTTGAAATATCAAAATTAAATCCACTCCATTAACCAATAACCAATTCTTCCAATCAATTCTTGACGATGATATAATATCTATCCCAAGTATCATAGCCTATGCACATCATAATATTACCTCGAGGAAGATCAATCCTAAGCCAAATCGAATCCAAGGATCATACTACCACCAATCACTTCTCCAAGCACACAATTTTGAATCAAAATCTAATTTGCCAAGAAAATTTTATCCATTACCTCCACTTGAGTATAATTAAATAAGGCAATCTAATAATAACTAATCAATTTGATTACATTTAGATAATATCTCATTCTTCTAGACACACGCAATTAATCAAAATTCTCATGAACCAAACTACATCTACATCCTAGCATTATCTCTCAATCTCGCTATCCCAACTCTATTTCTAATATAATCTACCCAAGCATCTCTTCTTAAGGTCATTCCTACCGATCCTATCACTTAACTTTGGGATATCTACCTAACCACTAGGCTAGCTCACAAGGTCACACTCAAACATCTTGCCAACTCATCTCCAATAGACCAATCAGAATAAATAAATGCATCCCAATCCTAAGATCAAACATTACCCATCATTTTAAGGGATTCTACCCAAAACGAAATACTTCTCACTCAAAGTATCTAAACATCCAATATAGATCATCCTACTAACATCAGCATTATTAAAATCTAATGGTCGAAAACTATCTAGCAATGCCTTTTCCTAGGGTAATCTATCTAATGATTATCCTCGATTATATCGTGATCGACAACACCAATACAAGCAACTCTTGATCTTATAGTAACCCAAACCCTTAAGCCAACTCTCATTCAAACCTGGTACTAAATCACACTTGTGGAGCACATTTTTGCTAGGTAGCAAGTGAGCAGCACCCACATGCAAAACCCCAAAACAGTGAGCAAATAAACCAACAAGCCTGTGAAATAACCGTGAGTCCTCGATATACAAATCCTGTGTACAACTTGGAATCCTCTTCTATAATCTAAATATTTAAATATGTATGATAAAATATAACAATCCAAATTTATCCTCGATCCATGCATCTGATTCACTTGTATATTAAAATTATCTTACAATCAATCCACAAGTTAGGACAATTCTCGTAGTCATCAATTGCTTCAATCCTACATGTTTATTCCATCCCAATTATAGGTTGACTCAATATTCTCACAATACATCCAATTTTCTACTTCCAAATTCATTAAATCAATTAGCAAAAATTATAATATCTACCAAGCCGAGTCAAACTAATATCCATTTATGCCATACTCAAGATTCATCTAACCAAATCATCTAAAACTTTAATATTATCATTCAATCCACCAATAATCTATAAGCTAACATCCATCAAGATTAAATGATTAATATGCAACACCATCACTGTTCATCCAACCATAATATCTCTGAGGCAATGTGTATCGATCTTCTATATACCTTAATATCCTCAAATATATATGCATAACTAGAAAATTATCCATTCACGAAACTCAAATTTATTTCAGCCAATGCTATCTTCTGAACCGGATACAAGTTTAACTCACCATACTCAAGATCAAATCATATATAGGCTATCTCAGGTCATCAAACAATACAATTCCTAAATCCTTAGAGTCATTCTCATATCCTCCAAATAAACTTTCAATTGTAATACCGAGTCTTCGCACTCAACACAAAATTCAATACACATCTATATTGATTTACTCAACCAAGCCATTATTTCACTACCATATTTCTAGAATAGGAATATGTTTTTTATTTTACATTATTCATACATTGTGTATATTATTTATTTATATTTGGTAATTATTATTTAGTTGGGGTATGAACTAGACTACTTATTAGATATGACACTAGTGGGCCTAACTAGACTTGACATGATAACTTGGACCAATAGTTGGACTAGTCACATTAGACTCAAATTAAGTTAACCCTACTTATTAATCAGAGATTAGATTGAACCTTCATTAGGATTGAAAGCTTTCATTAGTTAACTTCCTTCATGACAACCCAATAGGGATAACTATGACATTTTACATTAGCTAACCCTAGGTGAATACATGGCCGGCCTTAATATAGGGGGGAGAGATTTTCTCTCCTCTCATTCTTCATCCAATTATTTTATAATTAGTATTCTTCCCCAAATTTACTCATTCCTCCACTAAATTCCAACAAACCACTTCCAATTCCTTCTCTAATCATCATCAAGGAGTACTAGGAGCTTGGATTGCTAGGAGCATTGGAGGAGAATGAGTTGGCTAGGAGATCGTGTCCAAATCGTGTCCTATTAAATTTTTATTGAAAATTCATCTCCCAATAGGTAAAATTCTGATATCCCTCTTTAATTAGTTTCTAATTGTTGTATTTGACCATTAGAAACCCACTCATGCATTAGGACTACCTATAGAAAGAAGAACTAGGTTCTTATGACCCCTATGGTGACTTTTACATTAAGTTTTATGCTCAAATTAGGGAAATTCTGAGATTGGTGCACCAAGTGTGTGTCACTGAGTAAAATAGGTTTATTTAGACCTAATTTGGTATTGTGGGGGTAGATACGTTTCCATAATAGGACACGAATAGGACATATCATAATACATTGTGATACGTCATAATACGGGTTAG
Source organism: Iris macrosiphon (assembly GCA_036927795.1). NCBI lineage: Eukaryota > Viridiplantae > Streptophyta > Magnoliopsida > Asparagales > Iridaceae > Iris > Iris macrosiphon. The sequence continues at coordinate 101,581,950 of JAYESA010000009.1, forward strand.
AATATTTAGGGTTTGTGTTTGTTGGTGTATTTTTTCCTTCAATGATCATTGCTACTAATCACATTAGTTATCAATAGTTGTATATATATATATATATATATATATATATATATATATATATATATATATATATATATATGGTATTAGTTATGTATTTAGGGTTTTGGCATGTAGGTTGATAGTTTATCTTGACACTATAGAGAGTATCTTGACTTATGCACTCAAGATGTTTGGTAAATTGACTATTACTAGTGTGTTTATGTGTTTGAGAGTATAGCATAGCATATATATATATTAGAATATATGTAAATGTACATATATATAACTAGATGTGTGTGTGTGTTTGGGCTTGTGGTTGAAGTGTGCAGGGTGTTTATCTCTGCAGGCAGGGAGGGGGGACCTCGGGTACACACATATGGGGTGCCCACCTGTGTAATTTAGTGTGGGTATGGGTATAGTGTTCTTGAGCAGCTCAATAGGAGCTTGTGAAGTGCAGTACCTTGTTCCATAGTATTGTAGATGAGAGGTAGTGTATTGTAGTCCATGCACTTCAAGTAATGAGGAAACTATATCGAAGCAGTGTTTAGGAGTGTTGTCCGAGTTGTTATGGTTGTGGTTAGTTGGATAAGGGGAAGACCTGATCTGTGCAGAACAATAGCAGCAAGCATGCTGCAGTGATCGAGTGCAGTCTGGGAGCACTACTTATAGCAGTTGTGCACGGGTGGTTGCTAATATGATATAGAGTGATGCATCAACTGCTGCTTTAGTGAGGCCAAGGATGCTCAGTGCTCGAGCACCTGGTAATGACAACAACTTTGGTTGCAATATCAGTTGCAATAAAGCATTGGCAGCAGCAACTGATATAGGGGAGGTTAAGTGATTAGTGTGTGCAACTAAGTAAGGATAATTGCTAGAGAGGTAAGTATAAGTTTAGTATACTAGAGAGATATTTAAGTGTTGATTAACCTAGTGTGCATGAGTGTGGGTATCTGAATGGGTGGGGAGTGTGTGTGAAGGTTGAGGAAGCTTGTGAGGAGAAGTGCTCGACTTAGAGAGTGGCACTGATACATGGAGTATCAGTACATTATTAAAGCAAGCAAACGATATCGTAAGGAGATTCAGATCTCAGGCAATCTTGAGGTAAGGTGTTAGGGCTTGGTGTATTAGTGTTCACGACCAAGTGTAGTGTTCAGATACTAGTGCATAAAGTATTAGTAATTTTAAATTGAGGTACCAGTCAACTACAGGGTGAGGAATGAACTTGCCAGAGGGTATCTGAATGATTGCCACCACAGTGTCAGTGGCAATAGCAGTAACATTACCTGTGGGCATTGGAGTGCACATTCGTGCACTATTTTGGATTATTCAGACTTAGCCATTTATTTTGTTCAAGACCTCATTGAGGAGGGTCAGATCCTACTTGATGAGAATTTGACCCAACTCTCAACATCAAGCTCTTCTATTCTAGTTTATGGTTTTGCTTGGCTATATGGTTCACCTAGGGTGGAGATCAAGCTTCAAGAAATAGTGAATAAAGCCTCTGCAAAGAGAATTAGATCATCCGCAAAAAAACAAGTGTGAAATCGATAGTTGAGAGGGGTTACTTGAGTTCTCTTGATACACTACAACTAGGTGCAAATAGAAGGGGGAAATGATGCCTGATACTAACCAGTTGCAAGCCACTGATACAGTGTATCAGTAGACCTAAGTAGGTATGTCACTAATCTAGATATTTAAATTGAGGTTTCAGTTGGAGAGTATCAGCTAGGACTTGTGAATATAGCTAAGTTATGGAGTTCAATTTATATTTTTATGACAGTTGATGTCCACATGAGTACATGTGGTAGGTAAGTTATGAGGTGTGGGTATAGGCTTGTGAGGTAGTATTAAGTTTAGTATTAAGATAAAAGGAAACCCTAGTGTATGAGCTACTTAGATAGTAGTAGTATCTAGTATAATAAATATTAACTAATATAGCTAGAATACCTTAGAAGTAACTAGTATAAGCTAGGGTAATTTAGTATGATCAATAATTAATTACTATTGACTAGATGGACCTTAATATGACCTAGCAAACCTACTATAACAAGGTATTGATCTAGTTAACCTAGTATCAACTAGTTAACTTAGCATAGATCTAGAAGTGGCCTAGAAATATCACCCTTAACTAGTTACACATGTATATCATCTCATATCACTCTTTAATATCATAATTATATATTTAGGTCCTTGTGACTCCATCTTGGACATCAATTCTCATACATTGCTTAGGACCACAAGCGAGTAAATTCTCTGACAGTTTCTATCAATTTTAATGATTACTATGATTCTAGTTATAGTGTTATACTTGATTTTTGACATAGTGGATACACGAGCTAGTATCATAGATACCTGTCATGAGGAGTCGTGACTGGATCCATCGTACTAGCTGGGGAAAGAAAAATATTAGCAAGTTATGTCATCATACCACACCTTACATGCATCATAGCTCACCCCATATTTCACGTAGGGTATAGCCTGACCATATTACATGTCTCATAGCATGTTATATATGATTGGCCTGACTCTTTCTCGCAACATATCTATCCATATGGTTAGCCTGACCTCACATGTATCATAGACAATTATATATAACAAGCCTGATCTAGTCCCAAGCCGGTCGCATAACAAACTAATATTTTAAGGCACTTAGCCAGTATTTTTATTATCTATTTTTAGTTTATACATTGATAGTATTTACGTCATCTGCTTTTCTTCTTACCATATATTTGTGATATGATGATTGACTCTCTAGCTTCCCTTATATTTAAGTATTTTATTTCTATCATATATATTCATTGCTCATTGTTTTATAGTTTTTATCAATATAATTAAAATTGCTGCTAGTTTACCTACTTTGTTCCAATCTTGACTAGATATATTTTTTCAGAGGATCTTGAGGACTTTTGTCCCACACACTATAGACCGGGTGTAGATGAGGGTTACATCCAGGAGCTTCAGAAGGATCTCGTTCCAGTAGAGGATCCATTAGTAGTGACTTAGAGCCTAGCATTTATATTGTATTTGGGATTGTTCCACTTTAAGATATTCTGAGTTGTACTATTTGAGACTTATTTTGTATTAAGTTAGCTAGACCCTTAGACTTATTATTATTTTTAAGATATTTATTTGTAGACTTGTATTGGAACTCTTTTATATCATTTCATATATTTATCGTGCCATTCATCTTCCTATAGACATTATTGTGATTGAGTATTGGTCTGGCATTATATTTATATTCATCTTCTCCTCCTTGTGGAGTTTAGATTATTAATAGGTTATATTTTATTGTGAGATATGATAGATAGTATTATGACCTAGACATGGTTCTACCGCCGATGCTGCGGCGTAGGCTGGACGTACCCACGACTCATGCCCAATTTTTAGGTACGGGTCGTGACATATTAATTTAACTATCCTGAATTCTTATCCAATATAATCTTAATCTTCTAAAAATATTTCTTGATCATCCGAACAAATACAACAAGAGACATTTGAAATCACATGAACTAGGTACAACTCTAACTGAGACTTCGTACTACCCCATCTATAGTTGATAGACTCATCAATATCCATATCACCAAATCAAGAATACCCCTAAGGGCAACCTAATACACCACTCATGAATCTAACCACTCTACACACAAACACTCTTGCTCTATACTCTGAGCCAACACCCCTTCTAGATAATCTTTAGCACTGTGGTCCCAATAATCATAAACATAACATTCACTTCTACTCTACTAGACAATTATTAAAATCAAACTTAAAACATTCCACATGAACATCTTAACTCATTTTCATCCTTTGAAATCCATGCACACTTTCTTCTTATGCAATAACAATACCATAACTTACTACAACACATCTATTAATAACTTATTGCTCATCTAAAATCCAACATATTCTCATCCCAAATGTCCTACCTCACAATTTACTCAAATTATCTGTTGCCGCTCTTCAAAGCTATCCATGATCAATAAAATACCCACATAACTCATAACATATCTAGACTTATCGTATAGAACATCAAGCAGAATATTGAGAGGCCAAAGTCTTAGATTACATAAATAAGTAAGAGTTAAAGAGAATCAATAAGGGTCCAAGGACGTAAAGTTATTTTCTGATACTGAAATATTATGCCCCGCTTTCACAGAACCAAAAGTCACCACTGGAAGTGATATCGATCGTTCAAACCTAAATTACAATTATATAAGGCAAATATCGATGGAATATCTAAAAAATAAAGTATTACAGTAGAAATAAGCAGAATAGTTGAATAGACACAAAATATACAAAAATAATTCTCTTTATTGCAGCAGAATTACAATAGCTCGAAGATAAAGAACAACTCGATTACACATACACACTCTTTGTCTTAATACAATAAAATATGCCACAAAGCTTACATCTTAAGAACTATACAACAATGATGTTCCATATATTATGTTCTCTATATACAAAAGAAATCATCTTCAGCTAATCTACTGCAAGTAGCCAACCGAGCTCCAACGCCTCAGCACATCCAAGCTAACTCCGCACCAGAGAAGATCAGGTGGGGGTCAGTACATTTTCGTGTACTAGCGAGTGGCCACTAGCCAACTTAACAAAAACTAATACTTTGATTAAGTGAGTACATGCAAACATATGTGGTCTTTCTAATCTTGTCTTAGGATCAGTTAATAATTTATGAGCATACATGTGTCCATAAGCATAAAAGTGTCATGTATAAAATTTTATCTTACCCAATACTTACCATCCTTTCCTATTAATACAACGATATAATTCATAATATAAAAGTGTATCATAGGCATTTTTATGCATAAGAAATTCGTTAGCCTTCATAAAATATATAAACGTGTCAAGTGTCCATTCCTACATCAAGTTACTAGGCCTGTAAACAAATAAAATTAGCATACAGCCTAGACTATATGAAAGTTATTGGCACCACAAACCATCTTGGACAAGTTTGGGATAGACGACTCACTTTCAATGGCATGTAGCTAGTACCCCTAAAAGTTTTTTAATCTTTCTGTATTATGTTGTACCCTTCAAGATCGGATAGTTAGCCCCAATAAAGGTCTTGTAATATCTCGTGCTAGTACGTCAGCCACAACTATACCTGGTTGTAAAACCTTTCACCCAAAATTAGGCCTACTTGGCTTGGATAGAAAAACTAAGGCTAGTTTGAACCCAATTAGAAATAGAATATTTTATTTTAGACGATTTTATAATATCTATATCCCTTAGTGCACCTTACCGTTGCATCGATAATTGGAGCACTACACTAGCCATTGTCTTCCTACAAATTTCATATTATTGTCCTAGATGTGCCCGCCTTCTATTCTGACTTTTGTGTAACTTATAATTATGCTCCCTTGTGCTACATTTTAGTCACACAATATTCGTCGCAGACGTTTATATTTAATTCTAAATAAATTTAACTTTGTATTCTTGTACGTTCCAATCGAAATTGGAGACACAATTTTGACCCATTTCGTGCAACCCAAATTATGATAATATTCTATTCTGAGTCTTCTATGTCCATGATACTTGTGTCCCACCTAATTTTAGCCCCATGTACTTCTAATTAATTCAAGAACACCAATTGTATTAATTTTAATTAATTTAATCTAATTTTCATCTTTGTGCAATTTTTCTAATTGTTTGGCACTTTTATGCAAAAGCGCATTAAGGTGTCCACACCATTGGACACAATACATGAAGAAACCTATTTTTCCTTCATATGAATTTTCTTCATGAATTTTGAAATGTGCAACACACAACATCGCCCCCTCATTTAACCCTAGCCTTCATTTTAAACAATGCAAATTATAGTCCTCCAATACCTACATGACAAGCCAAGCCCACTCCAAGTAGGATGTTGACCAACCCAACCCCCTAGGTTAACATCAAACCCAAATTTCCACGCATATTTATACAACTTTTCCTTTTTCTTTTTTTCCTTTTCATTCAACCTAAAACTACCCAACCGACATTCCCATCCTCTTCCCTGTTTACCTTCTTCCTCCTCCTCCCGAGCCGCCGGAGCAGCTCCCAACCGCCAACCGTTGATCCCCTCGACTCGCCTGACCTCCTTCCTATTATCTCCATCGCTGTACCCAGCCGCAGCCGCCTGCCGACCAACTCGATGAGCACCCAGCATCCCCGGCCCGACTCCACCATCGACGACTCCCTCGACATCCCCTCCGCCTCTGCAACCGCCGGAGTATCCTCCCCGACCCGAGCCAGTCCACCTATCCACCTCCTCGACCTTGCCTCCTCCTCCTCGATAGCACCACCGTACTCCTCCCTATTCTTCTCCATCACACGACCTTCCTCCGACCAGCTCACCTCGACTCGCCGGAGCCGACCGCCATTAACGCTGCCAGTCACCCCGACTACACCTGAGCCCTTCCCTGACCGCCTGAACACCTTCCTCGATCAACCCCCGGCCTTCTCCGCCGCCTGAACACCCACAAGCTCCTCCCATCTAGGACCTCGACCATCCTCTTCTCTTCTCTCCGGTGAACCCGACCGCTACGATCTTCTCCCGCCGGAGCAGCCGTATCCACCACCCATCACCACCATTAACCTCCTCGCCATCTCCCTCTCCGCCACTCACCACCACCAGTGCCGCCCTCGTCTCTTCTTTTCCTGGCCTCTTCCATCCGTATCTAGTCGACAACCCAACCACCATTAACTCCACTACAGCCCCGCCTGAACCGCCACTCCCCGCCGGACTCTGGCAGCCTTCGGCCATTATTATCATCATCATAACCATTATTATCATCATCATCACCAATCATTATCATCATCATCCCCTAATCATAATTACCATTATCACCCTAATCACCATCATCATCATCTCGTCGTCATCGTCGTCATCGTGGACCCGTCACCCTCGTCGAAGACGACCTGCAGCAATCACCCCCGATCCTCGTGCCCGTATATGCTAACCCCAAGGTCCGAACCTATCCCTCTCCTTTCATATTGTTTATGTATGCTTGCGATTAGTATTGCTTCATGGTTCAGTTTAGTTCAGACCGTGTCAGTTCACCTAAAGACTAGTACGCGTGTGTGTAGGATAATTAATTGGTACCTATACATTGTGTGGTAATTAATGCTAGTACTAGGTATGACTGTATTATAGATGATGAGTAACCATAAGTATTGGTAGTTGGTACCCTATATTGACATTTAACAGTATGACCCGTATGCGTACTCGTACGCGTGTGTATATAATATTCAGATTAGTATATATGTATATGTATTGTATAAGTAATTAAATAATAATAATTATTATGGTTATATATGTGTTTATTTGATGTACGACCCTAGGACACTGTGAATTTTTCTCGCACATTTACCTTGACCTTGTGACCTGAATATTATGGAATTGTCTGCCTTGTGTACACTGACGTACTGGCTTAGACACATGTTAGTTGACTGTCTGATTTTGATACAGCATTTAATATAGGACACCCGCATAATTAGATGCGCATTTGACCTTGTTAGTTGACCAGTATCTCCCCTAGCGTACCTTCTGAGTCCAGTGTTATTATGGTTATGTATGTGCTAGTGTAATGGCTGATGTTGTATTGTGTTATATTATATGTATATATGACTATTTTATTGTTCTGCGCGACTTCAGGAGCAGGTTATTGGTACTACGCATCTTTCTTGCCAGGCAAGTATACCCTGCCATTGAACTGTAATTCATATTCCATATGTTGCATGCATCTTATTTCTGCTTATTTAGTTTATATATTTTAAATTTCTATATAAACTGCGCGTCCAAGGAAACTTGGGTGCAACGACGGTGGCGTCGTATTCTATTTTTATTATGTATATCCATGTGACCTAGTTTATGAGACCACCCCATTATCATGAGGCATCATTAGGTTTCATTGGTCGTGGCACAGCTGTTACACGAGTGTGAGTCTCATGTAGGACACGGATTGCGTATTGGGTTGGCCTCCTGTACGTATGGGACGTACGATAGGGAATAACTGTTGTTAGAAATTGAATGCTAGGAGACTTGGCAGTTATTAGAGGTATTATCATGTCATGGATGTGACATGCTTAGAGCATGGGGTGGGGAGAACAAGTAAGACATTTGGGCTCCTTTGCACTTTTCTTTTATGTAACCCGTATACTCCGCCGGAGATGCACGGTCATGATGACCCCTATATTATCTGGCGGCCTCTGTCGTCCAAAAGACGACATACTTTGTAGGCCCCTGATTCTCCGAGAGAATTATTCTAATCCCATTTTATGGCCAGATAGCCCACTTATAAGAAAGTTGTTCTCAACATGCATTCACATAGATGGTTAGGCGACCCATTGGATGTTTATTTTAGTACTTTATTGGTATACTTCTATGTATCTTTTTATGTCCCTCTGAGGACCTGGTCCCTTTTCAGGTGTAGAAGTTCATGAGTATTCGCAGGAGCGCAGATCTGGACTTGCTACTTATATTTTGAGGAGGTCTTCTCTTCGAGCCTCGTGATTATTAGTGATGTATTTATATTGTGTTTGCTTTTATATTCTAGTTTGGTAGTGAATTTGTTTCCACCCAACTACCATCCTTAGATACTTCATATTGAGACTTAGTTACATAATTAATGGTTATTTATTTATGATTTCTGTGGATGAGATTTAGTTATGCCCTGTGACTTATGACATATTTATACCACTTATGAATTGTTATTCATATTACAGCGTATATGTGATATGGTTTCCATATATTGGAGTGTCATATTCATACGGCTGGCATGCTTACGTGTTCCTAGTCCTAAGTATTTTGGGATTGGGGCGTGACATCTTTTTAGTGGTGGCCCATGCAGGTCGAGAGCATATTGTCTCAGTTACGTTACTGTACCGAGAAAGCCTACAATTAGGATTAGAGTATAGGATCTCATCCACATTTGACTATGACTCATCTTCCTTCTAATCCGTTCTATTTGAATAATTGCATCTTGCTTGATTCATGTACTTTCCTAATAGTTCCTTGAGTATAGCCTCTGTTAAAATATAGGAATCCCTGTTGATAGGATAATAATTAGGATAACATTCCTACTAAGAATACAACTAGAATATTGATACATCACTAAGTTTAGAATACCTAATGAACCCTAGCATCCCTTACCTGTAGATTGGTTTACCATTATCCCTTGACATGTTTATGAATGATTTGAGAGTAGTATAGATACTACTAGAGTTAGTTAAAAATTTGACCATATTGTTTGACCCTAGTATTGAGGAACCAATAAAAATCCAAGGTTGAATATTAGGACTGAACCTAACTTTCATAGTAAGATAGTATTAGAACAATAAATTTAGATTCTTGTCTTATTATTAGCAGACAGTACCTTAGGAAGCCAAGAGGAATAAATATAAAAAATTTCTTAATCATATCTCGAACATAGAGATTAGCATACCACTATCCCCTTAGAAACCATGATGTTATCAAGAGTCTCTCTATTTTAATGTCATATCTTGTTCCTCTGAAACCTTAGTGCTCGCTATTTGTGCGACGACTAAGTATGTTTTTCTTTTCTTTTAATTTGTGCCACCTAACCCTTATGATTGTAGGCCAAATAAATTCTTTTATGATAGGATATATAGTTTGCTAGGATTATAGTTGTAATCTTGAATTTTGAATTTCTATGCTTGGTAGTTAGAACTTGATAGTTTTGAGTTATTCTTATAGATTGTGACCTGATGATTATCCTTTAGTTTTGAATCACGTAATTTGTACCCCTACCTCGATACAAGTTATATTCTAATTCACTTGAGAGCCAGTAACTTCTCCATTCTTAATATTAATATTTTGTTCTATAAGCACCATGATTGAGACTTAAGATGACCATTACCTATATAATACAATAGGATACCCTAATAGGTACCAAGATCCTTCCTCGTATACCCTAATAAGAGTTTCTACTTTATTTACAAGTGCAAGGATATTTTATAGAATCCCCTTAAGACAGTCACAGTATTAGTTTATACTTTTAAGTTGGATAATATGTCTTATAACCTAGTATCACATAGTCCTTTTGATCGATTAATGAAGTATAATTGAATGACCTTAACTATATGCTTGCATAAGAAGATATTGTTTATCCAAACCGTAAGAACTTAGAGGTCCATACCCCATTTGGTCGACTAGAGACTTAGACAGGAGCTGTATGACAACTGTAGAGGGACAACACCATATGAGTCTTATCTTCTTGGTAAACTTGAATTATTTTGTAACTTCTTTCATCATAATCCAGCGTAATTATTGTAGAAGCATGAAAAATACGCTGAAGAGTTATACACAGCATTTTTGGTGCTGGGCAGCGTAAAATATGACTTCGGAGCCATCGGCGTACAACAGAGCTTTTTCGCTGAGCACAGCGTAAAATATAAACTAAAAGGACTATCCGCGTAATACAGTATGTCCAGGCTGCTTCAGCGTAAAAAGGGGTGCTATATCGCCTTTATGGCGTAAAACTTATCCGCTTTTAAGGCAGCATTGAAGTGTACGAGGAACACTTAGTATTCCCCGAAATGAACCTATCAAATCGTGCAGTGAACCTGACGTCTGACTCCTGACAAAGAGTACTGCACGACTACCCAGACGACGGCTATAATGATGGTGCGGTACAGCGACCCAGACTGTCGTTTAGTGATATTTCCTTGGCGTAAACCACTTTTACGCATACAAGGGAATACGCTGCCTAGTTTTACACAGGCAGATGTGAGCTTTTTATGCTCCACAGAAGACAAACAGGCTGCCACGTCAAAAGTTGCTCTTTGTACAGGGCTCGAGGCACGTCTCTGCATTTAATGTGCAGAATGATGGCAGATCTTCGAGACACGCCTCTGCATTTAATGCGCGGAAGGGTGGCAGATCTTCGGGACACGCCTCTGCATTTAATGCGCAAGATGGGGGCAGATCTCTGCATTTAATGCAAGAGATTTGATTATATCTCCAAAAGCCATAATTTGGGCTAAAACGTCCACATCATCGCTTTTGCACAATACGCCAGCTCAGGCTACATTTGCATTGGTGCATATTAAGGCTATTTGGTGCAGAATTCGCTCAAGGCATCAGCCAAGGAAGGAGGATCAGCTATCTTCTACGTTAGCTACCTATCTACGCAGCATCAGGCTTCTACGCCTATTCGGCTTCTATGCCTACTTGGCTTCTACGCCAGTTTGATGACTACTTAGCTTCTACACCATGGTGACAGTTATTGGCTTCTACACCAACCTCTTCTACGTGGGGGATAACTACCTACGTGGCTTTTATGTCGGGATCTTCGCAGCAGTTATACGCATTGTCTCTTAATGGGACGCACGTCACACGCTCATTCAAAAGGTCATTTATACGTAGGTAATGGTTATTGTAACTGTCGCGTAAGAAGTACCATACCCTCTATTACCTGACTTTTACGTCGACTGAAGGGTTACTATCACTAAAACCCTATAAATAGAGATCTCTATTGACAGAGGTCCAGGGTCAAAAACTCAGAGGGTCAGAGAAACAGGGTCAAAAACTCAGAGGGTCAGAGAAACGAGGTCAAAAAATTGAAGGTCAAGGAACTAAGAGTCGAAGAGTCTTTGAGAGAGAAGAATCCAGAGCTCAGGCAAAGAATAGTTATCGACGACTTTGGCATCGAACATCCACTCTCTTTTGCAACCTTCGAAGCTGCTTTCTGTCTTCTACGGCACTTCTTCATCATCGTGTGGTCCAAGGGACAAAGTGATCGACTGCAGATCAGACTCCTATAGCAATATTTACCCAGATTAAAATTTGTACTTGACATCCTCGTATAGGATTAATTGTACGTCTTGTTTGTAAACCAAAGAGCGGGTTTCGTATAAACCTCATCTTATTTCTTTCGTTTATTATCAAACACATGATGGCGACTCTGCTGGGGATGTCTTTCTCTTCTGACGAGAAAGCTATTGCTCAACACGATGCGGTATCTATGGGATCCGCGAAGAAGACCCTGGTCGTCCAGTTTGACCAGTCTGCCTATGAAGAAATGCTTCGAGTAGGGGGTAGCTCTCACTCTCTCTCGGTCCAAGACAACAGGAAGCTGCGTAAGGTCTGGATGCCCAAGATATCCCCTACTATTCCTGCCGACTCTTCAATCTCTTCGACCAGCCAGGTTGTAGCTGCACAACCTTCGCACTCTGTGCGTAAAATTCAGTCTTCCGTCAGTGACGTGGCAGACAAAACTTCGGACAATGCCTCAGCGCTAGTCCAGGAGTCTATTCCGCGCTCTGTACGTAAAACTCAGTCTCCCGTCCGTGACGTGGCAGACAAAACTTCGGACAATGCCTCAGCGCTAGTCCAGAAGTCTATTCCACGCTCTACGCATAAAAATGCATCTGCCCTCCACGAAAAAGCAGATGATCCCTGCAATCTACACAAGGGAAAACAAGTGGCGGACGGCTCAACTTCTCGGCCTTTACGCCAGCAAGAAAAGAATCTGCCCGCCCTCCGGATTACGCGAGGAGCTGATGGCCAACTGAGGACCTCCTCAACTTTACGCCAGCCTGAGCAGAGCTCCAATTTATGCCAGGTGAGGTCCCTCAGCGTAAAGCAGGCTCAGTTTGCGGAAAGACACACTCATCGGGGATCATCCGCTACCCAGATGGCCAACCTGTTGTATACGGGTGGCACAGGGAGGACTATGGTTCCCAACATCCGCATGCCCACTGACGTGAACAAAAGGAACAAGCCATCTTCTTCTTCTTCTTCTGTAAATCCTCCTGACCTGCATGAGTATCTGATCCAGAAACGCAAGGATAGGGGATCTTCCAGCATGTCTATTACGCCTCCTAGGGAGCACTATTGTAATAGCCATAGGATTATAGTTAATTATTGCGGTTTAGAAGCAAAACGGTCGGTTTTCGACCGGTTGAACTACTCTCCATCTTTCCAAGAAGAAGAGCCCACACAGGCATCAGTGAACATGGCTTCACACGTACCTAGAGGAAGGTCGAACTCAAGACGTCCAAGCCAAAGGAGATTCAATAAGCTCCTTAAGAATGCTGAAACTAGGGTATTCCGAAACACCCGTTCGAGGTCATGACAACCGGCTTCGTACTCTTCTGATTTCGATGCTGAGGGTCGCCGATCTCCCGAATCAGATGCTCAAAGTATAGAGTCAACTTCTACAGAGACCTATACTAATCCTTCAATAACACCCAGGGAGATGGGAGTTTATGCCATTGGAGATGAACGCGAGGAAGCTTCCCCGTCGGGGAGCGTTGAGCAACGCATTACTATACTGGAGACATCTCTGAAAGAGATACAATCCATGATGGAGAACATGTACCAGATGATGCTGACTCAACACTCAGCTGCTATGGCTCAAGCATCGGTCCCTCCAACTCAGATACATGTGGGGGTGGACTTACCACCATCCAACGCGATCCAAGAGCTTGCTCTAGATTAGGAATCAGCAGTTCCTCCACTTTCTCATTCGAAGAACGTATTACCTCCTGTTGGAGTCGCGATACGACCGATCCCTCACCACTTCGTGGTCCGGCTACCGGTTAAAAATCTGATGCAGGCAGTACGGGAGTTGAAAGCCTAATTTGATGCCTTGAAGCACAAAGATCAGCTCAAGAAATTGGAAATCAACCAGCCTTACCCAGCTATCTGGGAAGAGGCCCATTTCCCTCCTAAATACAAACCACAGACTATGGCTTTGTTCGAGGGAAAAACATCACCGAGTCAGTACATGAACTACTTCAGTATGATGACGGTATTATTACAAGGGAATGACGCCCTCCTCACTCGGGTGTTCAAAGGCTATCTCTCGGGGGTGGCTTATCAGTGGTAACGTAGCCTGGCGGACAACTGCATTACTTCCTTTGAAGACTTCAAGGCTTTATTCTTCGCACGATTCTACGAGGGAGGGATGGACATGTTTATTTCCACTCTCATCGAAGTGAAGCAAAAGGAAAAAGAGAACGTTCGCACTTTCATCGAACGTTTCCGTCAAGCCACTTTGCAAATGCCTTCCGGAGTTTCAGACTCGGCATTGGTGGACATTTGCAGGAAGAACCTTCTTCCCGTGATCTCAGTCTTCACCGGACCATATCAGTTCCATGAGTGGCCCTCGTTCATCATCTCAGCGGTAGTCGCTGAGGACAACAGTCAGAAGGCGCACGATAATGGCATCATGATCTCTGCCTCTGATAGAGGCAAGAGGTCATCCTCCAACAGCGACCATTCTCATGGTTCCAAAGGAAAAGAAGCTCTGGCAATCAATACGTCCAGGCAAAAGACTGCGGCAACCACACAGACAAAACATGGGGCTTCCAGGCCCATTGAAGTATACTCTTTCGACGACGACGATATTTCGAGCATATTCGAGTGTCTCGTCAAAAGCGGCAAGATTACCCTTCCTGAGAAAAAGTGGCCTAATAAAGTCGGCAGTACTAATAACCCCAAGTACTGCATCTTCCATAGATACATACACCACCCTATAAAGGCGTGTTATGTACTGAAGAGGAAGATCCAGGAGTTGATCGATGCTAAGGCCATCACTCTGCATAACAGCGAGAAGACGGTCACAGCCAACATGATCTCTCTGCAATTCAGCAATCTGTCTCCCCAAGAAGTCCCGGACGGTGTTACACCTATTTCCTGGACAACGATGAATATCGTTAATCTTCCTCCAGCTAGGGGTCAAAATCATGACCTGGTAGCCGTAACTACCCAACGGGGCGAGATCATATGGGTTCATCCAGATCTGGTGTCAGAGATCGAGAAAGAGACTCAAGCTGCTAAGGCCAAGTCTAAGGAGAACTCGAAGCGTAAACCGTGTCACATGATTACGGCACACTCTGCATCAGAAGACGAGGTTTTGGCTACTGGAACCCGCTCAGGGAAAGCCTACCTCAAAGACTATGGAGCAAGTCAGGAAGATGCACCGACAGACGCCTCAGCTGCCAAGCCTTCAGAACCGGAACCTGCCATACTAGAGACCGGTCCTTCGAGACTAACTTCGGCGGACAAGGGTAAGCAAAAAGAAGTGTGCTTCGATAAACCTTTGAAAAACATTCAAAATAAAGGTTTGGAGAAGCCATACAACTTCGACATCCTGGCCCAATTGGCTAATACACCAGCCAGGTTGTCCATCTTCGAACTACTCAGGCTCTCTCAAGACACTCGTCAAGCCCTGAGCAAAGGTTACTGCAGGCGGATGCATACTTGACCCAGCTTAAGTTCCCTGACGAAGAACCCGTGGCATGTCCTCAATGCCACAGTATGATGGAGGTGGTCCTGAATACACTTTCACTCAAGATGACATGCTGTTAAAGCATAACAGGCATGACAGACCCCTCTATTACACCAGGTATGTCGGTTCCATGGAGGTCGACCGGATTCACATAGATCTGGGATCATCGATCAGCATCATTCCTCATAGTCTGCTTAGACTGCTGAGGATTCCTACCAGCGAATTGGCATACACCACCACTACAATCGTGGGTTTCAACGCCAAAAAAAGTAAGCCGTTGGGGAAAATTCGCCTGAGGATCCAGATTGGCGACCTCAGATCAGTGGCTACATGTTATGTCATTAATTCAGAGGTGTCCTACAATATTCTGCTGGGTAGACCTTGGATCCATGACCACAATATCGTTCCTTCGACTCTACATCAATGCTTTAAATATGTAGATGCCCAAGGAATAGTACAAACGGAATTTGCTGACCTGAACCCGTTTAAAGGAGTAGAATCCTACTACTCTGATGCCATATTGTACAATCAAGACTATATGGAGGAGGTGTCAGGCAAAGCAGAGAAGGAATCCCACCGGGAGCCAGAAGAACCCTCTGCCAAGCAACATCTGTCAATCAAGGTGAAAGGGCGAACTACTCGTCCAAAAGTCATCGAGCCTATGGCTATCCACCTGAACAAAACCAGGTCAGGAAAAGGAGGTGATCCTCTAGTGATCACTTTGAACCAGAAGCCTTCACCCTTGGTCATCAGTCTTCGACGCAACAGGCAGCCGATTGATGTAAATACAACGAGGAACGCGGTTTCAAATGATAATAAAGATCCTTTTTTCCAGTATATTGACGCTCAAATTCCAAATCAGGAATCATCTCCCCATGATGATATGGAACCTATAGCACAAAAATTCTTGGAAGCTATAGACTTCTATCATTCGTATGTGTGGGAAGTAGCATCATCATCCAATGTCATCACAACATATGGACCACATCAGGATTCTATCTTCGTTCTCCCGCCTGCCTTCAACAGTCAGCGTTCAATAGTCTTCGGCCGCATGCGCAACGAACAGACTATACAAGAAGATTCTTCCAATGACGATGCTGGTAAAATGCAAGTTCACAGATACAGCCCGCAAGCTTTGAAGATCATGCAAAGTATGGGTTATGACTTGAAGCTGGAACCAGGTCTCAACTACGGGAAAGGCAGACGAATGCCGCTGCACAGTGATCCCTACTATCAATGAACTCGTTTCGGGTTAGGGTACACCACCTCCCTTGCAACTTCTGAGGCAAACGAGGATATTTTTTCCTCTTTTCAGAACGGCTCGTCGTCCTCCGACTCATCTGATGCTCTCAAACGAACATTATCAGTAAATACGGTAGTGACAGATTCCTTCGAAGCAGACGAACAAGAATCTGAACTGTTTGAGAATGACTCTTGGGCTCAACAAATAGATACACAATAGGAATTCCGGTTCGAGCAGAGAGAACCTCCCACCGAAGATAAAGTTATCCAGATTGACGTTGGGGATGAACTTTCGCCAAAGCCGATATTTATCAGTAACAATCTTTTTGAAGAAGAAAGGAAAGAAGTTATCCAGCTGATAAAAGAATATATTGACGTCTTTGCATGGAATTATGAGGATATGCCAGGTCTCGATCCAAAGGTGGCTACTCATAAACTCAATATACTGCCCGATTCGAAGCCTGTGAAGCAGCACCAACGCCAGTTCCGCCCGGATATGATGGACGCCATTGAAGCTGAAATCAAGAAGTTGATAGCCTGCGGTTTCATCCGGGAAGAACAACATCCTGACTGGGTCGCCAATGTTGTCCCAGTCATGAAGAAAAATGAGAAAGTACGTGTCTGCATCGATTACCGAGATCTGAACGCAACTTGCCCCAAGGATGAGTTTTCTCTTCCCATTACAGACGTCATGATCGACAATACATGCGGTTTTGAACGTATGTCTTTCATGGACGGATTTTCAGGATACAATCAAATCAAGATGCATCCTGAAGACGAGAAGCATACTGCCTTCCGGACACTATTGGGGGTATATTGCTATACGGTCATGCCCTTCGGATTGAAGAATGCCGGGACTACGTACCAACGGGCCATGAGTAACATATTCCATGAGCATTTACGTAAAACAGTGGTATGTTACATGGACGATATAGCTGTCAAAAGCTGCCTCAAGGATAATCACATCCAAGACTTGAAGACAGTATTTGAGTTGATGTGCCAACATCAACTCAAAATAAATCCTACAAAGTCCTTTCTGGGTGTATCTAGTAGCAAATTCTTGGGATTTGTCATTACCGCTAAAGGCATTCAAGTGGACCCTGATAAAGTCAAGGCCATCCTGGAAATACGATCACCCCATAATCTGAGGGAACTCAGGGGATTTCAAGGTCGTCTGGCTTACATCCAGAGATTCATATCCAACCTCTCTAGGAAATGTCATCATTTTTCTCGTCTCATAAAGAAAGGTGTATCCTTCGTATGGGACGAAGCCTGTCAGCAAGCGTTTGATGATATCAAATGCTACCTCACTAATCTGCCAGTTCTGGTGCCTCCCGTTATAGGAAAACCATTCTTACTGTATGTTCGGGCGATGGATCATTCTCTCGGAGCTCTTCTCGCACAGAAGAACGATGCGGGTCTTGAACAGGCTATCTACTACCTAAGTAGGATGATGGTCGGAGCCGAACACCGGTACAATCCAGTAGAAAAAGAATGCTTGGCTCTGATATTCGCTATCCAGAAGACGCGACACTATGTCACAGGCCAGACTATTCATATCATCTCTAGGATCAATCCTCTTCGGGTATTGATGAACAAGCCAAGTGTTCTTAATTACCGACTCGCGACTTGGGCGATGTTATTAACACCGTATGACATAGTGTACGTCCCTCAGAAGTCCATCAAAAGCCAAGCATTGGCTGATTTTCTAGTTGCTCATCTGATCCCGGAGACCTCCAAACTATACGAGGACATTCCCGACGAAGTTGCAGAATGTAATTCCGCAATGGAAACTGATGCATGGCAACTATTCTTCGATGGTGCCTCCAGGACTGGTCCCAGGGGAAACGTGGTTTCAGGAGTAGGAATTGTCCTGGTTACTCCTAATAAACTCGTCATCTACCGAGCATATTCTCTTAGCGAGCCCTGTTCTAATAATGTGGCGGAGTATAACGCTCTACTAATCGGGCTCCAAGTCGCTAAATAATTGGGCGTCGAATCTCTGGAAGCTTTCGGTGATTCTCTGTTGATCGCCAATCAAGTCAGAGGAATATATAAAGTCCGGAATCCAGACCTCATCCCCTATCACCAAGCAACGGTCGAGATAGCCATGACATTCAAAGGATTCTTCTTGGAACATGTGCCCCGATCTTAGAATCTGGAAGCTGATGCCCTAGCCAGTCTAGCTGCAGATTTAGCTATTCCTATAAGAAGGCAGAATTCGGTGATCCTTCTTAACAGAGATTTATTCTGTGTGAAAAAATAACTTTCACATAGAAAGCAGCTACGCTGTGAACACAGATCCTCCCAAGAGAGACTGGAGAAGTCCCTTTATAGATTTTGTGGCATACGAAATCTTGCTGGAGGACCCTAAAGAAGCAGTATCCATCAAAAGACGATCATTACGCTTCTATTTTGATGCATCTTCACAGTGTCTATATCGTCGGACCTACGACGGACTGCTATTGAGATGTCTCTCAGATGACGAAGCACAGCGGATTATCCGTGAAGCTCACGACGGCGTATGCGGAGCGCATCAACCCGGTCCTAAGCTACAGGATCGTATCAGGAGGATGGGCTATACTGGCCTACTATGATCACAGATGCAATAAAGTATGCAAGACAATGCAGAGCCTGTCAGGTTCATGCAGACTTTATATATCAACCTTTTGAACATCTACATCCTACGGTTGCATCCTGGACTTTCGAAGCATGGGGTATGGATATCATTGGTCCTATTCACCCGTCTTCTTCCAAAGGTCACCGGTTCATACTGGCCATCATGGATTATTTCTCCAAATGGGCAGAGGCGATCCCTCTTGCAGAGGTAAAGACATCTAATGTGATCAGCTTTATCAAGCATCATGTTATTTATCGCTTTGGGATACCCCGAAGGATAATTCATGACAATGGACCTCAATTCATCAGCCAAGCGTTTCATCGATTTTGCAATAAAAATCGTATACAAAATATGGCCTCTACGGCGTATAATCCTGCTGCTAATGGTTTGGCGGAAGCTTTCAACAAAACATTATCAAACTCTTGAAAAAGTTTGTCTCTTCGAACAAGAGAGATTGGAATGAGAAGCTAGGAGAATGTCTCTGGGCATACCGCACAACGGTACGAGTACCGACAGGTTGTACCCCATTCTCATTGATCTACGGGAGCGAAGCAGTTCTCTCCATCGAAATCCAAATTTTGTCACTCAGGATAGCAGTGGCTAATGAGTTGACTCAAGAAAAGAATAACCTGTTAAGGCTTCAAGAGTTAGAAGGATTAGATGAGAAACACCTTCAAGCCCAACAGCGCATCGCGTTCTACCAGGCACGCATTTCTAGATCATTTAATCAAAAAGTAAAGGAAAGAGTGTTCAAAGTTGGCAGGCTAGTTTTAGCTGTAAAAAGGCCAATGATTCTCACTTACAAGAGTAAGGGTAAATTCTAGCCCAAATGGGAAGGCCCTTATGTGATCGAGACGACGTTCTCAAATGGCGCTTACAGGTTAGCCAAGCCTAATGGAGACTTGTTGATGGCTCCTATTAATGGCAAATTCCTGAAAAGGTACTATGCTTAACCTCATTTGCTCAAATAAAGTATGGCGAAGATCTCATTCTGACAAAACTACTTCTAAAAATGAAACTAGTTGGAGCATATTCTATCATGTCCATATAACCTCTGAATAGATATGTTTAACTAATTTGGAACTTCAAGACATATCACGTCCATATTACCTTTGATAGTGTTTTGTGTACAATTTTAGTTGGAGCGATTCTAGCATGTCCATATAACCTCTGAATAGATATGTCCAGCTAAAGCTTACCGAAAGTATATCACGTCCATATTACCTCTGATATCACTTTCACCCAAACCTGTTATTTATATTCCAAAATGATGTGTCCACAAAGTCAGATGAAAGCCTCTTTATTATTCCCAGAAGGAGCAAAAGTACATTGAAAAGCAAAAAGAGTACATCATTTGGGGGGAGCAGTTAGGTCGTGAATCTCCCGTGCCAGAGCAGCCATTCTCTCATCCCTGGAGTTCAAGACGTCGGCGCGGGCCCGCTCCAACCTTGCCGCATCATTGTTCAGAGCGGATAGCTCGGACCAAGTATGTACGAAACCTGCGTGGATGACACCCACATGCGTCAGGTTCTGCTGAGAAGTCTCCATTTAATTCTTCAGCACATCTTGAGTTGCCGACAAAGAGACATCCTCCTCCTCCGCTTGAGTGAGTTCATCTCTCAATCTGCGGACCCTTGCTGTCACTTCCTCATAGTCAACTTCCCACTGAGACAACTGAGGAATGACGTACTCCAGTTCGGCACGCTCATAATCCATCTCCTGCTGCTGTTCCTGGACGGATTTGTCCAGAGCTTCCATTTGCCCAGCAAGCTCTGCAGTCAGGGAGTCATGCCTAGCTTGAACGAGACCGTCAATATTGCCTCGAGATAGCTACAAATATTCGTTAATGGGTTGCTCCAAACCATTAACTATCTGCTCCAGTGTGTCAGCTATCCCAGTATCGTTGAATTCCCTGGTCGGCACTATCGTAAACTGAGAGGACCTTCTCAGCGCCTCGAAGCCTAGATTCTTCTCCAACACTATTGATATCAATATTTTTATAGTGGTGTAGAAGATACTGGTATACTTCTCAGTCAGCATAGCTAGGTCCGAATGGACGCTGGGGGTGGCTGCAATATTAGCGAATCCCCCTCCAGAAATAACCGCAGACGATGTGGCCACAGTCGTCACCTCGACAAACGGTGCGACGAAAGAAGATGCGCCAACAACGAACGAAGTGACCGGCGTACTCAGAGGAGGCATTGTCGTAGTGAAGGGCTCATCCTCCTCTTGAGATATCGGAATCATTTCGGGCGAGCCGACACCCGAAAAAGTTTCCTCTTCGAAATCGGGCACCTCCATATCAATCCCAGGAGCTGAAATAGTGCCAAAAGGCGCATCAACGCTGCCCTCCCCGTATATGTCTTCCCCTAAAAAGAAGACAAAAGAAAGTTAATATCAAAATGGTGTTAATTTTTCTAAAAAAGAGGCGTAAAGACGACATTTACCCATGGCTGATGGTATATATGTCGCGTCTGCAGCCAGTACAGCTAAATCATTTCTTAATGATGCTAAGCAAGCTGTCATACCTAGAGAAGGGGGTGTGCTAACTGACATCGGCAGGTATTCTTCCGAATCTTCACCCAGATCCAATCGAGGTTCATCAGGTGGAATCTCGCTAGGTAAACTTACAAACGCGGCAAGGGTTTCTCCCGTTGTTGATCTGGATAAAGATATCCTTATTCGGCTCGGCCCCGAAGGCGATTTTGCGCCACTACCTGAAGCGGTAGCAGCGACAGCAGCCTCAAGCAGAGATTCTCCGGCACCGCCAGCCGGAACTGTAAAGGTTCCCTCTCTAAAAGGCGGGGAACCTCCAATCAAAGAATTATCCCCGACAAGGGAAACAGCAGGTTCACTTCTAGGAGCCTCATGGCCGGGAATCCTGAGAGGACGACTAAACGTCTTCTTCTTGCGAGGGGAAGTCTCCTTTGGAGCAGGAGCCCTTCGCTTACCAGAGATGACCAGAGGCCCTGCAGGCGGAGGTATTTTACCCCTCGGTACTGCCAACAAAGGCTCATCTGGATTGACGGAATCTTCACCCTCATCGGAGGAAACTAAGGGGATTTCGTATCTCCCCGCAGACTTAGAAAAGGGCATCCTAAAACTTCCACGCATATCAAAATCGCGATGGAAAGTGTTGGTTGCCACATAAAACTGGGCATACGAGTGGAGGATGTGCAGCTCCATGGAGAGTGAAGTCGCGGGCACAGTAAAAGTTGCTTCAGTGCAACCAATGATGAAGTATCGCCACCCTCTCGCTCTATCAATAAGTCCACCCCTGGACTTGAAGCTGGTGGCGGCATTGCCCACATGAAATTGGTCATACCCAAACTGCCTGGCAAACCGACTAGGCAAGTAAGGTTCCAAGAAGCACTGGTCTTCACTTCTGTACAGTAAATGGGAAGGTCTAAGGCAGACCAACCAATTAAAAGCTTCAGGAGAAAGAATGGTCTTCCCGTCGCCTAAGTCCTGAAGTCTACTCCCCTGTTGATTGAGATATATAGAGGGGACAGTGCAGAAGAGCTTTCAGCTGTGACTGAAATTCGGCGCCCGTCGACAGTCTAAAACTATGGTCACGTTCCAGGAGGAATTCTTGTAATTCAACAAGAAATTATCCCCCAAACTGCTGCCAGAGCCGGGAGACATTAGCCTGGGGTTATGGAGAATTAACCATCCCATCAAATACAGGTATAGTAATTCTACCCTAGAAAAGCTATCACGCCGAGTTTCATCGGCAAGCAGCCCATCAGTAATGGCCCTCAGGCCAGCTTATATGCGGCACACCATGGCAGGGAGCAAACCCAGTCTTGCCCCGAACACCAGACGCACTACAGCCCATAAGTTGTTGCGGTGAATACGGTCCGCAGATGCAATGTCGGGTACCATCAGTCGGCAAAGCCATATAGAGAGGAAGCCAGCCAGTCGAGCTTCCTTAGACAGAGGCCTGCGGCAATGCCTCAGATAACTGTAGGCCTTAGTGCCTGTAGGATACTTCCCTATCCCTTCTTCGAGAATCTGATCCGGAGCCCCAGCGTCTTCCATAAGATCGTCGACTACCTGAGCACTAAGAACACTCAGACAGTTCAGAGGCTGATCCTTGCTATCCAAGACTTTCTCTGGCTTAGCAGCCCTGGCCCGGTGAAAGAAGAGGTAGGACGCCCATTTGTTGGTATGAGCCAAATCAGAGGGCTCATTATAAAAGGTGGTGCAGGCAAGGTAGTGGCACATCAGCTCCTGGTACACTGCCACTACCCGATGGTCTGAATCCCCCAATTCCTGGTTTGTGAGAACATACTCTTCATAAGGAGTATCCCCCATTGGCAGTCTCGAAATCTCTGCCATCTCGTGGAGGGCCAATCCCAACTCTCCCAGTGGAGTGGCGAAAGTCCCGGTGAGCGAGATATATCGCTCCATCAAAGCCAGAAACAGGCTGGGGTTGAGAGGTAACCCAACACTGGTGGCACTCACAGCTGCGTACAGACCAATGCTCTCCAGCTCGGTCTGAAAATGCTTCAGGGCCCAGTCAGCTAAACGAGCCCATCAAAGATTTGTAGGGGTGATCCACCCATTGGTCCGAGGATTAACCTTGGGGTATACTCCTCCGTGCCCCATGAAATCATTACAGAAAGTCAGTATTTGGATTGGCTGGAATGGTGTAATTTTCTCACTCGGGACAACGCCCAAAAATAATCCCTTAAACGGCATGACAGAGCCGGAAGGACGGCTGACAAATGACCCCTTGTCAGATCCTTTCTGATGAAATATCTTCCCCGGCTGGCCGTAAAGATTGGGGGTCAGTGTCCACGACATCCTCCTCGGATGTGTGGCATGGAAGAATGCCGAGATGGGGTAGTCCCTCAGCATCTTAGGCAGATACATGACCAAGCCCCCGGCAGAAAAAACCTAGAGTTCTTTCTTGGGCTTCGTCTGAGACTGTTTGTCAATCATGTCCCCGAAGAGAAAAGCTGGCTTTATATATTGTGCCCCGTCTATGGACGTGAGGGGCTCTCCATTGATCATGCTCAACAGCATCCGCTCTCCTTGGGATGATATCAGGATTCTTCTTTCTTCAGGATACTGGGGTCCGGAGATAGGAAATGTCACGTGGGACAAATCCTCTAGGTAGTTGGAATGCAGCATCCCGGCAGCTGAACCCATCACCTCGGCCAGCAGAGAAGCATGCAAGTTAACTGCAAAATGCAAGAAAAATACGTCAGTTTCTATACTAGACATCAAATCTTGCAGCATATGCTAAAAGGCAACAGTCTGTGCTTTACGCCAAGACTGTAAAAACTTGATCTTCTACGCTGGAATCTTCTTCCAAGGCGTAAAATTCAAGACTGGCAGTATACACAAAACACCCGACAGTCTGTGCTTTACGCCAGACTGCCAAAGTTTGAGTTATTACGCAGGAATTCTCATCCAGAAGCGTAACACTCGAAGGTTATGGTATACGCCAAGTTTCGACAATCGAAGCTTTTACGCCAGACTGCGAAAATATGGAGTTTTTACGCTGACACATTAGAAATATGGGCGTAAAAGATGAAACATCTCTGTGCATCATCTTCCTTGAAGAGGCTATCAGCACAGAAGACGACCTAGCACGATCACGTACAACATGTGCGAAGGGTTTTCTTCGTTCTTATCGTCCCAAAAGCTTTACCTATAACGCCTGGCGCACAGCTCGTCGGCGGGATACTTCGTTCAAAATGAAGATCGCCTTGCCCGGCGGAAGTTACTCTTGCTTGGGCAGAGGAGTAAGAAGAAGAGTCAGTCTTCTTTCCCTTAGAGGAAGAGATTGGTTTCGGGGCCATTACTGAAAACTCAGAATGCTCGGAGAAGAAACGAAGGAGAGAACTTGAACAGTCGAAGGCTTTCTTTTACAAAAAGACAGATGAAAAGTTTTTTCTCTGAAAGCCTTGGGGTATATATAGAGTTCGGATGGACTCCTTGAATCCCTAACCAAGTCCGACATTTAATATTCGGTTGTGATTGGGGACCACGTCAGCCTATTACTCAGGAAAGACGGACAGTCAGCGAATTCGAAAAGTTTTCGTGCAAAGCATATTCGTGGTTTTACGCCAATGAGCTTTCTACGCTCGGCAGCTACAGATCTACGGTTTTACGCTCACAGGCTATAAGTCTATGGTTTTACGCCCGGATGCTTTTATGCTCAGTAGCTTTTATGATCGAGAGGCTACAAACCTACGACTTCATGCTCAGAAGCTACAAATCTATGATTTCACACTCGGTGGCTTTTACGCTCAGAGGCAACAAATCCATAACTTCACGCTCAGAAGATTTTCTTTTCAGAGGCTACAAATCTACAGTTTCTACGTCCTGATGCTTTTATGCTCAGCAGCTTTTACGCTCGAGAGGCTACGAACTTATAATTTTCCGCTCATCCATATTTACAGATCAATGACTCTCCACATATCTGAAAAATACGCAGGCCAGAGTATGCGTATATATATGAACAAATCTCAACACGGTCAATTGCAAGGGTTCACGCAGAAGATGCTCTTCTTGGCCTCAAGATATCCCAAGTACCGAAAGCATACAGAGTTCAGCTTTGAAAATTACTCTTCTTCTTAGGTCGATTGGAAGTTCATCCAGAATCCAGTCGGAATATTTTCTCTACAGTTCAAGATGGCAACTCAGTTTTAACAGCCGTTTCACGCCCTGTTTCAAGGAATTTTCGGGAAATCACTCTTTAAGATGATGGTTTGGACAAAAAATTCTCTCTCAGAAGGGTGACAGTTCAGAATTTTACGCAGCTCCCCATTCCTAACAGCAGGACAGTTCGAATACTCGACTTAAATGCTAAGTGCCTTTCTGCGCATCTTTAAGTATGCGTAAAAGATAGGACGAGACCTAATACTCTTTCTATCAGAGTCGGCATAAAGTTACCAGACGTGTCGAAGCTACACATATTCAGACTTTATCACAGCAAAATATATGGCAAATAATCATATGCACAGAAGAAGACGATTTTATTAAATCATGATTTCATAAGAGGGAAATCCATTCTACAAAGGGTTTTTCTTCATTTTTATGATTACATATGAGGAAAACCCCGTCTACAAAGGAGTTCCTCATCTTCGTCAAAAGATCATCCCCAGAATCTATTCTGCCAGGTTCTCGTATTGGTGGAGATCTTCTTGCGTCTTCTTCAGCAGTTAGTCAATTTCTGCGACCGATTAACAAAAAAATGATTAATGGCGGGAGGATACAAAACTGGGCCTGCCTAAATTATACAGAGCCCATCCTCCATACGCCATGATAAATTGAGTTGAGGTTTTAGACCCAACTCAATACTCGAAGACAGAGCTAGTTTGTCTGCTCTCGTCTATGAACGACAGGAGAAAATACAGCTTGCAAGCTGTGTGGTCGAATTTGACCCTTCCTCTCTCCTGGACGAACCGCCATACAAATTTGCCGATTATCCCGAGCAAAGGAAGCTATGATATCCTTCCATGATCTATCGTTGCAGAGGATATTTGCTCGAAGACGCCTTCTTTTTCGGCTCCTTACATGCTGGAAGAACATGGTCTTCTTCTTCCTTAAGTCAACCCGACGAACTCCAGCGATCATCTCTGTGTGGTGAAGGAAATATAGGAAGAATAGGTTAACTCCTCAGCCTTTATATAGGCAAAAGAGATCACACCGAATCCCAACAAATCCCCGATAAATCCGCCAAGAAGTCAGCCTTGAAGAACGTGTCAGACTTGACCGTTTCATGCTTCATTCAAAGCGTTTCAAATTACGAAAAATTTGAAAGCTTTGAAGGGGGTCTTGTAGAAGCATAAAAATACGCTGAAGAGTTATACACAGCATTTTTGGTGCTGGGCAGCGTAAAATATGACTTCGGAGCCATCGACGTACAACAGAGCTTTTCCGCTGAGCACAGCGTAAAATATAAGCTCAAAGGACTATCCGCGTAATGCAGTATGTCCAAGCTGCTTCAGCGTAAAAAGGGGTGCTATATCGCCTTTATGGCATAAAACTCATCCGCTTTTAAGGCAGCATTGAAGTGTACGAGGAACGCTTCATATTCCCCGAAATGAACCTGTCAAATCGTGCAGTGAACCTGACGTCTGACTGCTGACAAAGAGTACTGAACGACTACCCTGACGACGGCTATAATGATGGCGCGGCACAGCGAACCAGAATGTCGTTTAGTGATATTTCCTTGGCGTAAACCGCTTTTACGCATACAAGGGAATACGCTGCTTAGTTTTACACAGGCAGATGTGAGCTTTTTACGCTCCACAGAAGACAAATAGGCTGCCATGTCAAAAGTTGCTCTTCGTACAGGGCTCGTGGCAAGTCTCTGCATTTAATGCGCAGAATGATGGCAGATCTTCGAGACACGCCTCTGCATTTAATGCGCGGAAGGGTGGCAGATCTTCGGGACACGCCTCTGCATTTAATGCGCAAGATGGGGCAGATCTCTGTATTTAATGCAAGAGATTTGATTATATCTCCAAAAGCTGTAATTTCGGTTAAAATGTCCACATCATCGCTTTTGCATAATACGCCAGCTCAGGCTACATTTGCATGGTACGTATTAAGGCTATTTGGTACAAAATTCGCTCAAGGCTTCATTCAAGGAAGGAGGATCAGCTATCTTCTACGCTAGCTACCTATCTACGCAGCATCAGGCTTCTACGCCTATTCGGCTTCTATGCCTACTTGGCTTCTATGCCAGTTTGATGACTACTTGGCTTCTACGCCATGGTGACAGTTATTGGCTTCTACGCCAACCTCTTCTACGCAGGGGATAACTACCTACGTGGCTTTTATGCCGTGATCTTCGCAGCAGTTATACGCATTGTCTCTTAATGGGATGCGCGTCACACGCTCATTCAAAAGGTCATTTATACGTAGGTAATGGTTATTATAACCGTCACGTAAGAAGTACCATACCCTCTATTTCCTGGCTTTTATGCTGACTGAAGGGTTATTGTCACTAAAACCCTATAAATAGAGACCTCTATTGACAGAGGTCCAGGGTCAAAAACTCAGAGGGTCAGAGAAACAGGGTCGAAAACTCAGAGGGTCAGAGAAACAAGGTCAAAAAATTGAAGGTCAAGGAACTAAGAGTCGAAGAGTCTTTGAGAGAGAAGAATCCAGAGCTCAGGCAAAGAGTAGTGATCGATGACTTTGGCATCGAACATCCACTCTCTTTTGCAACCTTCGAAGCTGCTTTCTGTCTTTTACTGCACTTCTTCATCATCGTGTGGTCCAAGGGACAAAGTGATCGACTGCAGATCAGACTCCTATAGCAATATTTACCCAGATTAAAAATTATACTTCACATCCTCGTATAGGATTAATTGTACTTCTTGTTTGTAAACCAAAGAGCGGATTTCGTATAAACCTCGTCTTATTTCTTTCGTTTATTATCAAACAATTATATTTTTTGAACTGCCTCGACTTATGCTGCTATTATAGCCTATTTTTGTAAGCTTATTCTTTTATCGAGCTTGTTCATGACATATGCGTTATTGGGGTCCGATCAACCATACTAATACGTTGTCTAATCAAAATCAGTATATTACGGTCAGATCAACCTTAGTGCATTTGGTTCGCTCTTCGCATGACTACTTTACGTGAATTGAGATATATAGTTGACTAGTAGACGAATATACTTGCCTCTAGACATGTCTAATCACATCGTATCAGTTACATAATTGTACTAATATGAGCATCTGAATAGAAATTACCAAAATAGGATTTTAATCTACAACTGCCTTAACAACCCCCTTTTGAAATTTTTAACGCCTTGATCCCCATACTTCTATTCTATTACCTCCCCCTTGAACTCTTTATTATTGTTTTCCATCTTTCCTTATTTCAGAAAGACGAAATCTCGTGCTTGGTATAAGTTTGATATACAGATAGTACTAGATATACCCCATAGGCCAATCATATTACTTGATGATTATTTTTCGTAATTAAGGGCATATCATATATGATATATTTGTGTGTTAGAAACTTTGAGGATTGAATAACACGATTAAACAATTTGAGGAATAATTTTTCTTAAATATATGAGCCTTATATAATAGATGGGTAAATTCAAAGTTGGGTAGAAGTTGCATTGTTAACTTGAGATAAAAATTTTGTAGATTGTGACCAAGTAAGATTATATAGAGAGAACCATGCCTTATTTTAATTTTGAGGACGAAATTATTTTAAGTTGGATAGATTGTAAACCTCCTCACCCAAAATTAGGCCTACTTGGCTTGGATAGAGAAACTAGGGCTAGTTTGAACCCAATTAGAAATAGAACATTTTATTTTAGACGATTTTACAATATTTATATCCCTTAGTGCACCTTACCGTTGCTTCGATAATTGGAGCACTACACTAGCCATTGCCTTCCTACAAATTTTATATCCTTGTCCTAGACATGCTCGCCTTCTATTCTAACCTTTGTGTAACTTATAATTATGCTCCCTTGTGCTATATTTTAGTCACATAATATTCGTCGCAGATGTTTATATTTAATTCTAAATAAATTCAACTTTGTATTCTTGTGCATTCCAATCGAAATTGGAGACACAATCTCGACCCATTTCGTGCAACCTAAATTATGATAATATTCTATTCTGAGTCTTCTATGTCCATAACACTTGTGTCCCACCTAATTTTAGTCCCATGTAATTCTAATTAATTCAAGAACACCTATTGCATTAATTTTAATTAATTTAATCAAATTTCTATCTTTGTGTAATTTTTCTAATTATTGGGCACTTTTATGCGAAAATGCATTAAGGTGTCCACACCATTGGACACAATACATGAATAAACCTATTTATCCTTTATATGAATTTTTCCCATGAATTTTGGAATGTGCAACACACAACATCGCCCAATCATTTAACCCTAGCCTTCATTTTAAACAATGCAAATTATAGCCCTCCAATACCTACATGACATGCCAAGCCCACTCCAAGTAGGATATTGACCAACCCAACCCCCTAGGTCAACATCAAACCCAAATTTCTACACATATTTATACAACTTTTTATTTTCTTTTTTTTCCTTTTCATTCAACCTAAAACTACCCAGCCGACATTCCCATCCTCTTCCCTGTTCACCTTCTTCCTCCTCCTCCCGAGCCGCCGAAACAGCTCCCAACCGCCGCCCGCTGATCCCCTCGACTCTCCTGACCTCCTTCCCATCATCTCTACCGCTACACCCAGCCGCAGCCGCCTGCCGACCAACTCGACGAGGACCCAGCATCCTCGGCCCAACTCTACCATCGACGACTCCCTCGATATCCCCTCCGCCTCTGCAACCGCCGGAGTAGCCTCCCCAACCCGAGCCAGTCCACCCATCCACCTCCTCGACCACGCCTCCTCCTCCTCGACAGCACCACCGTCCTCCTCCCCATTCTTCTCCATCACACGACCTTCCTCCGACCAGCTTACCTTGACTCGCCGGAGTCGACCGCCATTAACGCTGCCAGTCACCCCGACTGCACCTGAGCCCTTCCCTGACCGCCTGAACACCTTCCCCGATCGACCCTCGGCCTTCTCCGTCGTCTGAACACCCACGAGCTCCTCCAATCTTCGACCTCGACCATCCTCTTCTCTTCTCTCCGGTGAACCCGACCGCTACGATCTTCTTTCGCCGGGGCAGTCGTATCCATCACCCATCACCACCATTAACCTCCTCGCTATCTCCCTCTTCGTCACTCACCACCACCAGCGCCTCCCTCGTCTCTCCTCTTCCCGGCCTCTCCCATCCGCATCTAGTCGACAACCCAACCACCATTAACTCCACCACAGCCCCGCCTGAACTGCCACTCCCCGCCGTACTCCGGCCATTATTATCATCATCATAACCATTATTATCATCATCATCACCAATCATTACCCTCATCATTATCATCATCATCCCCTAATCATAATCACCAGCATCACCCTAATCACCATCATCATCATCTCATCATCATCGTCGTCATCGTGGACCCGTCACCCTCGTCGAAGACGACCTACAGCAGTCACCCCCGATCCTCGTGCCCGTGCACGCTAACCCCAAGGTCCGAACATGTCCCTCTCCTTTCATATTGTTTATGTGTGCTTGCGATTAGTATTGCTTCATGGTTCAGTTTAGTTCAGACCGTGTCGGTTCACCTAAAGACTAGTGTGCGTGTGTGTAGGATAATTAATTGGTACCTATACGTTATATGGTAATTAATGCTAGTACTAGGTATGACTGTATTATAGACGATGAGTGACCATAAGTGTTGGTAGTTGGTACCCTGTATTGACATTTGATCGTATGACCCGTATGCGTACACGTACGCGTGTGTATATAATATTCAGATTAGTATATATGTATTGTATAAGTAATTAAATGATAATAATAATTATGATTATATATGTGTTTATTTGATGTACGACCCTAGGACATTATGGATTTTTCTCGCACATTTACCTTGACCTTGTGACCTGAGTATTAAAAAATTATCTGCCTTGTGTATACTGACGTACTGGCTTAGACACATGTTAGTTGACTGTCTGATTTTGAAACAGCATTTAATATAGGACACCCGCGTAATTAGACATGCATTTGACCTTGTTAGTTGACTAGTATCACCCCTAGCGTACCCTCTGAGTCCAGTGTAATTATGGTTGTGTATGTGTTAGTGTAATGGCTGATGTTGTATTGTGTTATATTATATGTATATATGACTATTGGATTGTTCTGCACGACTTCAGGAGCAGGTTATTGGTACTACGCAGCTTTCTTGCCAGGCAAGTATACCTTGACATTGTGCGATAATTCATATTCCATATGTTGCATGCATCTTATTTCTGCTCATTTAGTTCATATATTTTAAACTACTATATAAACTGCGCATCCAAAAATCCTTGGGTGCAACGACGGTGGCATCGTATTTTATTTTTATTATGTATATGCATGTGACCTAGTTTATGAGACCACCCCATTATCATGAGGCATCATTAGGTTTCATTGGCCGTGACACAGCTGTTACACGAGTGTGAGTCTTATGTAGGACACGGATTGCGTATTGGGTTGGCATCTTGTACGTATGGGACGTATGATAGGGAATAACTTCTGTTAGAAATTATATGCTAGAAGACTTGGCAGTTATTAGAGGTATTATCGTGTCATGGATGTGACATGCTTAGAGCATGGGGTGGGGAAAATAACAAGTACGACATTTTGGCTCCTTTGTACTTTCCTTTTATGTAACCTGTATGCTCTGCCGGAGATGCGCGATCGTGATGACCCCTATATTACCTGGCGGCCTCTGCCGTTCAAAAGACGACATGCTTTGTAGGCCCCTGATTCTCCGAGAGAATCATGTCAATCCCATTTTATGGCCAGATAGCCCACTTGTAAGAAAGTTGTTCTCAACGTACATTCACATAGATGGTTAGGCGACCCATTAGATGTTTATTTCAGTACTTTATTGGTATGCTTATATGTATCTTGTTATATCCCTCTGAGGACCTTGTCCCTTTCCAGGTGTAGATGTTCATGAGTATTCGCAGGAGCGCAGATCTGGACTTGCTACTTATATTTCGAGGAGGTCTTCTATTCGAGCCTCATGATTATTAGTGATGTACTTATATTGTGTTTGCTTTTATATTCTAGTTTGGTAGTGGATTTGTTTCCACCCAACAATCAGCCTTAGATACTTTATATTGAGACTTAATTACATAGTTATTGGTTATTTATTTATTTATTATTTCTGTGGATGAGATTTAGTTATGCCCTGTGACTTATGACAAATTTATACCACTTATGAATTATTATTCATATTACAGCGTACGTGTGATATGGTTTCCATATATTGGAGTGCCATATTCATACGATTGGCATGCTTACGTGTTCCTAGTCCTACGTATTTTGGGACTGGAGCATGACACTGGTCCTCCTAGGTTAACGTGATTCTAGTATCTCGATGTCATAGTAGCTTTTTTACCCATATTTTAATATATTTTATCTTTATTTAAAAATATTAAATTAAATTTAGAAATTGGATTTATATCTATATTATAAATTCTTTTGAGAGGGAGAGGGAGAGAGAGAGAGAGAGGTAGATAAGCCTACTCATCTCTCTCCCTCTTTCCAACTCAAACTTTCTCCACACCCCTCTCTCACGTTCATACCCCTCTCCCCATATCCCTTCATATTTTTCTCTCACCTGACAACTCATCCTCCCTACACTTTCTCTACATCTTCCCTAATACTCCTCACTTGGTTCTGCTCTCTTTTCTCTCTTTATATCTCTCTCACTCCCCCCTCTCAATCTCTCTATTTCTCCCTCTCCTACAGTCGCACATATGCGCATAAACCCGCACTCACTACTCGCGGTTGTGGTTACCACCGCCTGCCGGCCATTGTAGAATCATGGAAAATATTGGTTTATGTGCATAAAGTCATCTTAAAAAGCAATGCAGCGAAGAAAAAAACTGTTGATAAAGAGGACAGAACTGCTGATGCTACAAGGAGTCCTGGAATACTGATGCGACTAGAGGCAACAGACTATCTATGAAGCTAAATATCTCAACCGCATGCGGCCTGACACGAGCATTAAATGCTCTTCAAAAAGTTATGCTGCTCCAAAAGACGTGCAGCCGTCAGTTACATGAGACATCATCCGTTACATCAGCATAATCATTACCTTTTACAGTTATAATGGTGTAAACTCCATCACCCAAAAATAGGTATCTTGTGTGTATTTTTATATTTCTTGTATTTTTTAGGTTATTTTTCAAATCAAATAAAATCCAATAATTATATTAGGATACTTTACCGTGGTTTGGACATTAATAATATAGGATGACCCCAAAATCTGCATCGCCCTTCATAGGAAGTAGCCTACACATGAGACACTACTCGTAGGATCTTTTCGTGGCACAAGAATTCGACCCCTTGGCATTAGTATTACATTGGTGTAACGACCATAGACTATGAGTTAAATATTTAGAAAATCTATATATAATTTATTTGTGATCATTTTTAATTTCCAACTTCCTATAATTAGTAGCCCATAATTTCCCATGCCAAGTTAGACATTTTTCTCTTTTTGTAAAATGGTATATTATTTACTATTAACATATTTTGTGGATAACTATTTAATTATCTACTTAGTTAATTAGATGATATAATTACTTGACTTATTTAACTTAATAAATGTCTAATTATTAATTATAAAATATTTCATATTTGTTAAAACTTTACAAAGTAATCTTTCTAGAATTTATTTTAGGTGAAAATACTATTTTTGGTTTTTAGCCTCATCTATATAAATAAATAAATAAATAAATGGTTATTAAATAATAATAATGATAATAATAATAATAATACTAATAATAAAAGTAGTAATAATAATAATGTTAACAAAACAAAAGAAATAAAAGAAAAAGGAAAATAAAATAAAATAAAAGAATAAAAGAAAATAAAAAGATATTAACTAAAACTAAACTAACTAAACTCCAAACCACTAACTACCCTATTCCTACTAGTAAACCCGTCCACAGGACCCCCCTAGCAAAACTCCCTTAGCAAAACTAACAAACCCAACCCATATCTCTCTCTCCCTCGTTATATCTTTATATATATGTATATATATTACAACCAATCTAAAACCCTAACCCTAGCGGCCACACCGGCGACCACCCTCCGACCACCGACCCCAGCCCAGCGCTGCCGCCACCACGACGACCACCACCGCGCAGCGCCGCTGTAGCCCGCCGTCCGTCCGCCAAGCGCACACCCTGCGGACGCGCATAGTGCACAGCAGCGCCCCCATCTTCAAGTTGATGTATATCTCTCATCTCACGTCCTTTTCTCGAGCGGTTTATTCGTGTACGTTCACAAACTACCCTTTAGGATTTTCATTCAAGCGGTACAAATTTTTGTGTTCCAGATTGGTCAAAAAATCGACCAAAAAATTACAGGGAAACTGACCAAAACAGTTCAGAATTTTGAATACAAAACCCTATGTTCACACCCAATTTGCCATCAACCTGTTTATTATTTTCGAAAACAAAAAGAGGGTTTTTCTTCTCCATATAACCAAAAAAATTTGTTCTTTTAGTTTTTGTTAATTTGTTCTATGTGTAAAATTATTCAACCTCCAAATTGACCAAAAACTTGTTTTTAAAATATTAGAAAATTGCGATACGGAGCGTGCCCCGCCGAACGGGACCATCTCATCATGTACCAATTGCACCGAAAGGTGCGTATGGTATATCCTGACGTGTGGGCTTTCGCAAAAATTGATTTGGATGTGTGTACATGTCAGAATTAACCCGTATCCGTAAAAAGTCCCCATATCGTAACTTTTGCAAAATACCACACCATTTAGTGTACGCTAGTCGGAATGCGACGAAACTTGGGGCATTGGATTCTTGGTATCATGCTGGTCCTGTGACCCAAGTTTCATACGATTCTGAGATAGTTGACCAAGCCACCTATTTGTGGGCCCCACGTTGACTTTTAGGGCGAATTTGTGTTCGGCTCACCGGAATCCAAAATTGGACATACCGTTGAGTTCGTATTAACATTTAGAATTTTTTAACATATAATTTGTCCCATTTAGAGACCTTTACCTCTGGCACACTTTTCGGTGCAAAGTGGCCCACATGTGGACCCGCTTTGACCCGAAATTACCGTTTTGCCCCTGTGTCCAAATTGGACGAAATAGTAGTATTTTCTAGCTATCTCGCTTATTTTGGGAACGTTGATGATGTTTATTTCAGCATCGGAGACGTTTATTTTGATGCCATAGTTTCTGATCTATTGTGCCTGACGTCTGGACGCTTACACTTTGCAGCTTTCTTGCTAGGCAAGATACCTTGCCAAATTGCTTACAGTACTTTGCATGCTTATTATATTTTTATATATTCATTGCATGTGTGTTTTCTTTCAGTCATAATTATATACTATACATATGTTGACACACACTTGACACATAGTATGTAAGGAACTAGGCCACGTGGCATTGGCCAGCTGACACGTCACTAAGGATTTAATCCAATTTAATGGACCCAAAGGAACGTGCTACGTTGTCCTATAATACTACAAGTCCAATATAGGTAAATCTATCTCACCCACAGAAATATTAGGAAATAGTACTGAATATATATAATGCTGAGTCTGAAAATGTAATATTACACATCTTATGGGAATAACCCACTACAAAAGATAATAATAGCAGAAAATATGATAGACTAAAGTGTCGTCTATATAGGGAAAATAGCTCCATCTCCAGGTGAACAAGCTTCTAGGATCAGGTAGATTCTGATGGTGTCTCTTCTAGTTCTTCCTCTGTGGCAAGCCTAGTCTCCTGTCCTGGACCATATACCGTGGGGTAGTAGGCCTCGTCTAAATCTGGAAGGAAACCAGGTCCTCAGTGGGACATAACAAGATACAGAAAAATAACATGCCAGGTATGTAAATACTGAATAAATAAATAAATAAATAAATACATGGTGCTAACTATCTAAGTGAATGCAAGTAAAGACCTCGTAGTACGCATTGGAAAGTGTAGGCCAGACATATGCTGACTTAATTCACCAATCGTGTTGACTGGCTAGTATATGTGTCATATGCCCCCAAACGCATGGGCACTCTGCAATCGTCCATCTCCGAGGAGCATGGAACGAAGGTATAACATACAAGGAGTGGGTGTCCCATACGACTACTAGTTATCTTTCCCGCCCAATGTAACTAATGCCAAGTCGTAATTATTACTGAGTTCTCCTGATTTTATGCTAAGCCGTAATGTACGTCACACGTACTAGTAGCTAATCAAATACGCAGATCGTATCCCAATATGTATTGCAACCATGTTGCGTGTTCCCGTGACAAGGTCTAGGAGGATATTAGAATACCCTCTCAGTTGTTGGTAAGTCTGTAAAGACTAAGTTATTTATACTACGTGTCAACGTATCAGTTGACTGTACCTGAGGCAATCTCAGGTACTTACAGTCATATGAAGTTCAGGAACAATAACATATAACAATATTTATATTTAAACAGTAAACTTGGCAAGGTATACTTGCCTACTTCCTGATTGTGTTGGAAACCTGGTCTCACAGTCAGTTTTGAGAGTTCTTGTGACAGGGGGTCACTGACTGTGCTGGAGATGTTTTCTGTTTAAGACGTTACAGGACTCGTAAATATAATTTAAATAAAGGCACAATAATATAGTATATATATATACTTATGTAAATATATACACATAAGCCAATATATATATATATATATATATATATATATATATATATATATATATATATATATATATATATATATATATATATGATTCATATATATATAGAGTATATATATATACATATAGATATAGTATATATAGTAGTATGTATATATTTATATAGTATATACATAATAGATATATTTTATATAAATACATATTTATATATATAAAAAGAAAATAATGTTGGAATTGAAATATATATATACATACATATATATATATATATATATATATATATATATATATATATATATATATATATATATATATATATATATATATATATATATATATGTATATATATATTTCAATTCCAACATTATTTTCTTTTTATATATATAAATATGTATTTATATAAAATATATCTATTATGTATATACTATATAAATATGTATAATAAATATATACATATTTATTATATATATATATATATATATATATATATATATATATATATATATAATAGATATATATATATATATGTATATATTTACATATATACATATATATATATATAAAAGAAAAGAATAAAAAATACATGAATTTGAAATATATATATATATATACATATTTATATACTAATTTATATACATACAATAATATATAGATATATATATATATATATATATATATATATATATATATATGAAAGAAAAGAAAAATGCAGAAATTGAAATATATATATACATACATATATATTAGTATATAGTATA
The DNA here is from genome assembly GCA_036927795.1 of Iris macrosiphon. Classification (NCBI taxonomy): domain Eukaryota; kingdom Viridiplantae; phylum Streptophyta; class Magnoliopsida; order Asparagales; family Iridaceae; genus Iris; species Iris macrosiphon. Next base: position 101,620,098 of record JAYESA010000009.1, read on the forward strand.
TATATATAATTACATATAATAAAAAATGAAAAGCATAAATATATATATATATACATATATAATATATATATATATATACATATAATTATGCTATACATAAATATATATATATATATATATATATATATATATATATATATATATAAGAAAGAAAAAGAAAATACATATATATTTACATATATACATATACTATATATTTACAGTATAATAATATATAAATATATAATATAATAATATATAGATACATATATATATATATATATATAATTACATATATAGATATATATATATATATATATATATATATATATATATATATATATATATATATATATATATATATATATATATATATATATATATATATATAAGGGAAAATAATAAAACAGAAAATAAAATATATATAATATACATATAATAGTATACTGTATAATATACACAGTATATCAATATATATTATATATATAATAGTATATAGATAATATATATAAATACATATATATATAGATATAGATATAGATATATATATATATATATATATATATATATATATATATATATATATATATATATATATATATATATATATATATATATATATATATATATATATATATATATATATATATACATATATGTATATATAAATAATAATAATAAAAGGAAAAAAATACAGAAATTTAAATACATATATATATACTGTATATACAGTATTTATTATTATTATATATAATTAATACTGAATACATATAATTATATATTAATATATATCTATATATTAATATATATAAATATATACATATATATACATATATATATACATATATACATGCATATAGATATATTAGGTATTTACATATAATATATGTATATTATACCTGATAGGTCGTCAGAGGGGGCCCACAGCTCGTCGCCGGAGGGAGGACGGCGGCGGAGGAGGCGGCGGCCGATCGGAGGATCGGCTGCAACAGCAACTGCTATCAGTAGCAACAGCAGTAGCAGCAGCTTGCGGAGGCTACGGCGGCCGTGGCGGTGGCGGAGGTGGTGGTGCAGGCGGTCGGTTCGGTGGATGGGATCAGGGCAAGCAGTCTGGTGGTGGTGGCGGAGGTCAGGGGTGGCGGTGGTGGTGGCTGGAGGCGGTCGGGATGGGGGAGGCTGTGCAGTCGATGGGAGGGGCCGGGGCACTGCAGGCGAGCTGCCGGCGTCGGTGGTGGTCGTGGGGCGGTGGGAGTTGGTCAGGTCGATGGAGGAGGTGGCGGCAAGGCATTTGGGGGTGGTGGTGGTGGTCGACGATGGCCGGAGGCGGCGCTGGGGGAGGTCGGGAGTGGGGGTGGTGCTGTGGGATGGGTCTGCAGCGGCTCTAGGAGGCGCCGGCGGTGGCCGGAGGGGGTGGCCGTCGGCTGGGGGATGGCTGGGGAAGGGGCGAAGAGGTCTGTGGTGGTCCGGTGGGCGGAGGGTGGCTGAGGGAGGAGTGGTGTGAGTTCATGATGAGGGGGGGTGCTCGGGTTTAAATAGGGTTAGGACAATGGCATAGGGTGTAAATAGTGGGAAGTTCAAGGGTATTTAGGTAATTTGGGTTTTAGGATATTTTGGCAGCCATTTTAGATATTTTGTGGGTCCCACTTGACACGTGGACAGTCCATGTTCACCAGCCAATGAGGGGGTGACACCTCGTACTGTAAATTTGCAGAAAAACCCCTAAAACTTCATAAATTGCAAATAGGTCCTAAACTTGGTATTTTGCGTAATTACGCAATTTGTCTGTTTAAAAACACTGATTCTTAGAAATACTGAATTGTAGAGAAATAAGGGGGAAAGCTGGGGGAGGGCCTAGGCAGGGATGGGGATGGGCCTGGGCAGGGGCAGGGCCTAGTTCTTTGGGTGATACGGGTCATCGTATTTATTATTTAATAAATACTGCGCACGGTGTTCTCTAATTATTTAGAGGCAGGTAGGACCATAATTTTACTACGGTGTTAACATACTAATTGTAGTATATTCAAAGTAGAATATTAGCGTATTTTTGTTTGGGTAAAATAGGTGCCTGTTGAGCCTCAAATCCCTAGGGATACAGAGATGGGTAAAGAGCAGAAAATTAAATAGGAAATAAATACGGACGTTTGTAACGATATTTGTGCGTCTCAAACGAGGCTCAAAATAAAGCATCTGGGAGTTGCACAAAATTCAGAAAAATAGTCTAACATGTCTAGGGCAGGTATATGAATTTTGTTTGGGAATAACAGCTAGTGTAATATCCTAAATAATTGTGTGAGGGACAGGTGCACAAATCAATAGGATATGTAAAAAAAATAAATTTTAAAAAGTTGCAATAATTCTAATTTGCTAATAATAATCCTAAATTACTGAAATCTGGTCGAGGGAGTTTACACAATCAGTAGGCATATGGGCTATAACCACTCTGGCAAATCGTAGTATCTAGCACGCACTACGGTAGTGTGTCGCTTTGGTCGCTACCCTTGAGGCATATCAATTTCTGGAGTCGCGTTGGTCGCTACCCTCGAGGTATGTCAATTTCTGATGTTCTAGACGTGTGTGTGAGTTGTGAGATTAGATAGAGTAACCTACCCATGCCCATACGTCAAAAAGTTGTCCTCATTATGCATATTCATATAGATTGTCTTGTAAAGCGTACTTATATATTTTCTACCTATTATGTATATTTACTGTATTCAAATTGGCAGGCTTCTATGTATCTTGTTACGTCCCTCTGAGGACCTGGTCCCTTTTCAGGTGTAGACAATCATGACTATTTGCAGGAGCATGGATCAGGACTTGCTACTTATATCTCTTTCGAGAAAGTCTTCTCTTCGATTCTCATTGTTCATTAGATGTTCTTATGTGGTTTCTCTTATATTCTAGTTTGGCAGTGGATTTGTTTCCACCCGACTATCATTCTTTGATACTTTATATTGAGATTCAGGTATATAGTAGATTAGTTATTTATTTCTATTTGATTCTGTGGATGAGATTTAGTTATGCCCTTTGACTTGTGACAATATATATACCATATGTGAGTTATTATTCATATTACAGCATGCGTGTGTATTATGGTATCCATATATTAGAGTTGCCATATAATACGGCTGACATGCTTACGTATTTCTAGTCCTACGTATTTTGGGACTGGGGCATGACAAATGGAGTGCTCCCACATGGCACAAAACAACAAAAAGAGGTACGGTAGAGGGTCATGCGGACAAGCCTCTCTAACATAGCAATGCCTATGCGGCTGGAAAGTATGCAGTAGAATCCTTGCTGAGTGCATTATCATATTTCCCTCTAAGGCGCATCCTCCCTATTGACAGTTGGCAGTGACCGTTAAGGGGCCCTATAATCTCGTGCACGTGACGCTGAAAGTGCGCCCGTTCCAATATGATGTTAGCCACGACCAAGACGTGGTCTTAGGCACATGACATGTGTCAAGCCGACCGTGTCATACACACACGTCTGACTGAATCCCACGGACAGTTACCGTGGTGATCTCATGCTCCAACTATAATATGATACGCCAAACTATAAAAACTATATTTTTTAGAATTAGTGTAAGCATGCCCATTTTAGTACAAATGGCTATAAATAGCAGGGACATGTGCTTCCCAAGGGATCGAAAAAAATATACACTCGAGAACCCAATTTCTGTCTTTCTTGCCAGTGAGCTGAGACTTAGCAAAAAATTTTCGTCAGTCGATCGTCAACGATGTAAAGGAGTGAGCGACACAACTCGATCTTCATCATCATACTTCCTCAGATTTTGTACTTAGAATTCTCAGAGCTAGGATTCTCTATGTACTCTTTTTGTTTCTTGCAATCAAAGGTTAGTAAATCTATTTTTGTGATAGAAACAAAAATGGTGACTCTGCTGGGGACTTCCTTCTCCACTGAAGAGAAGATTGTGATGCAATCTGACGTGACAAAACTTGATTCAATCCAGAGGATGTTGATCATGCAATTTGACCAACAGGCTTTTGAGAACATGCTTTTGGGAGATAGCTCAAGTCCCTCACCAAGGCTGGCGAAGCCTAAGAAGACCCGCAGGACTTGGGTTGCCAAAGCCAGCGCATTGCACCCAAAGGCTGCGGAGGATGCGCATGGGATTTCTTGTTCCATCGATGTTCATAACAATGAGGTGATCTCACAGAAGCGTCATGTGCATGCTCCTGCAAAGAAAATTGAGGATCATGTTGCGGCCACTAGTTGCATCATGGAGGGGGTGGATGTGTTATCGTTCCATAAGGAGCGCACCACAGCCAGAAAGAAAGGTGCAAAAACTTCTTCCAAAACCATGCGCTCGGGCCAACGAAAAGCACATGCACCAAGGTGGGATGCGCCTACTCTTGAGGAATGACTCCAGTACGAAAGAGAACTTGGCAAAGGATTGGAAGCTGTGGCTAGAGAAATTCAGGGCTATGCTAGCCCATCCTCTTCGCTAGTGCGCTCTATGTGTAAGAAAAAGAGTCAAAGCACTCAGCATTCAGGACTTAGCATAGGAAAACATGACGATGCCAAAGACTAGGGTGCTAAGCCCTCTAAGGAACCTATGTGCACTCAGCGTAGTGAGCAGAAGGAGCATTGTGCCACATTCTCTTGTCGGCATATGAAGGCACTTGCATGTGCCAATGATCATGAAGCTAGCCCAATCTCAGCTCAAAGTCCAAGCATCTAGGACAAGAAAAAAAAAGTTTTGTCTTTGACAGGATTTTCCATAATACCAACTCCATGTGCCAACTTCCTGGAGATGGGAACAACTTGGACTCTCTTTACGGTGTGCCAGCATGGGCTAGTTTAAAGAAGTATAGGGCAGTACGAGCCATGCGCACTCAGGCAACTGCCTAAGTAACTAACCAACATCTTGCACCATTGACTGTCATGTACGTTGCAAATGGAAAGTTATATCGAACAGACCTATGTGCTCAGTCCTGCTGTGCGCATGAAGTGGATCAATTCCACAAAAAGTCTTCCTGAAACAACTTGGGTGCAGACTCTGTACATGAACCAAGCCAGGGAGAAAAAACTTTATTAACAGACCCATGATCCCGGTGTGGCTGCGCGCATAGAGTGGGTTAATTTCACATCAAGTCTTCCATGAGCAACCTTGGTGCAGACTCTGCACATAAAGTAGGTCAGAGAGCAAATACTTTGCCTACACACCCATGCACATAATTTGGCTATGCGCATGAAGTGGATGTAAAGGTAAAATTTCCCTCGTTAAACTTGTGTGACGTGATATGTCAAAAACGCATAATAAAAGAAACGACTACTACATATGAAGTGGCACCAATGTGTTAGTATTGTTATTAATTATTGTTGCGCAAGGATATCAGACAATCCAGCTAGGCGGTCTGTGTTCCAACGACTACAATCAATTACACCAATCCGACAACGTCTTGGAGAATAAGTGCAAGCTGGAAAACAAGAAGACGAAGAGGAGTTTCCTTTTCCTCGTGCTGCTCAACTTGGAAGTCTCCTTCTACAAAGAAGAAATCAAGGGCGAGTTTATCCAACCCTCCACTCTCGACCGGTGTACTAAGAAGTCGACCACGAGACAACCAACCAACTATGCCTACAGAAGGAGAGTTCTAGGGCACCCGTTTAAGGTCGAGGTCCTCATCGGAAGAGACCAGACCACGGACTGGGGATAGTATTCGTTCAACCCCCAATGCAGCTTTACAAACCGGGGGTAGCAATCTTCCCGTGTTCCATACCAACTAGACGTTCCATAAAGATAATGATTCTAAAGGAACCAACGATATATACTTGAGGGTGGTGACCCTCGACAGATCAGCGCAGCATCTGAAGCTAGGGGCAACAATTTCCCAGACTCTGAAGATGATGCAACAATATTAGCTTTTCTTGAGGACATCGTGCCTCAGGAATCTAAATTAGAGAGCAAAGGATCTACTGCCCCATCCACCTCTTCGCGTGTCATATCCGTCTATATGGCAGGTGACAACAATGAAGGGAGTAGCAGCGATCGCCAACGCCTTGATGCTCTAGAAGCAACGATACAGGGCATGAGAACCTCAATACAAACTTTAACCCAGGCAATACTGGAGATTTGAGCAAATATGAATACTCCATAACCACCAGTTCCAGGACAAGCAAATCAGGGTCCAGTAAACAATGAGGAGTCTAATGCACTTGCTCCAGCTCCCCCAACTGCTAGAATCCCTCTCTTGCCAGTGACGCGAGAGAATTCACAAGCCATTTTGTGATCGTCTTCTCCTTAACAGACAGATAATACTCAGGAGGCTATTCGAGAATTATGAGCTCGCCTGGACTCCATGAATAATCAGGACAAGGTCCAGAAGCTTGGGATAAGACAACCTTATGTCCCTGAGTGGAATAACGTTGTTTTTCCACCCAAGTACAAGCCGTAGTCCCTGATTTTGTTCGATAGAAAGAATTTACCCCGTCAATTCATGAACTACTTTGAATCCATAACGGGGCATCTCCTACGAGACGTTGCTTTGCTCACTAAGTTGTTTATCGAAGCCTTGATCGATGTAGCTAATGAGTGATTATGTAGCCTTTCGGACTATTGCATCACATTGTTCGACGACCTCCAGCGCCTTTCCTCTTCCAATTTTATGATGGTGGAATGGACATGACCATGTCAACCCTCACCGACACAGCTCCGAAGGAGAAAGAGCCTATACGTGCCTTTATAGAGCGCTTTAGACATACAGCTTTGAAGATGCCTCCTGGTATTCCCGAATCTGTGCTTACGGACACTTTCAAGCAGAATCTGTTGCTAACAGTGAATTTTGTATAGGCACATCCTAGTTCGAAGAATGGTCCACGTTTATCATGAATGCTGACATAGCTGAGTAGGACGCGAAATATGTCCATCTATTAGGGATCAAAGTACCTAGCTCTAACGATAGGGGAAAGCGTCCCCAAAGCAATAACGACAACAACCGCAATGGTAAAGAGAATAAGGTCCTTACCATCAATGTCTCCAAAGGCTTTTCAACACCCAAGCCGAAGCCTGCCGAAGAGTCCAAGCCGAAGAAAACTTACTCTTTCGATAACGATGACGTTGTTGACATTTTCAACGTACTGACAAAGGGCAACAAACTCAAACTGCCCTACATTAAACGTCTTGAGGAGGCAGACAAAGTAAATGACCCTAAGTACTGCATGTTCCATTAATACATACATCATGCTATATGGGATTGCTACGTATTGAAGAGGCGCATCCAGCAGCTAGTCGATGTTAAGGCGATCACCCTGGATGCTGATGACAAGATGGTCACCGCCAATATGATGTCACTCAAATTTGGCAAATTTTCAGGGATGGAAGTTTAAGACGACGTCGACCGCATCACTAAGGTGACACTGAAAATTGTCAACCTACCATAAGCCCGCAACCAGGCAACAAGACTGGTACTACTTATGACTCCACGAGGTAAAGTCATGTGGGTTTACCCCAACATTATTCAAGACCTGACACAACAATCAGTGCCCTCGACTTCTAGGTCTAAGGAAAAGAAGTATAATTACCACTTTTTTAGAATACGGGTATTTTTATTATTTTATATTATTATAAATATTATATTTATATTTTATTTAATATATAATATATATATATATATATTGTAAATAGTATTATTATTGGTTAGTGGATTAGACTATTTAAATAGACTTGACACTAGTGGACCTAACTAGACTTAACTTGACTTGACATATTGATTCAATTAAATGGTTAGTCATGGTTTGATCCATTAGTTTAGAAGAATAAGTTAGTTATCAAGTTTGGACTATTTGACTTGAGTCATTAGTTAGTCAAGACTAGATTAAGTCTAATAAATCCATTTAGACTCAATAATAGAATATTTCTTCTATAGTATTAGTTAATCATATTCATGAGAGAATGAGAGGGGCCTTTGTGTCAATTCAATAACTCTATCCCTATTAGGAGGCTAATATATAAGCCTCTTTATTCATGAATAGCCTACATTTATTTTCCTAATTAATTTATCCCCAAATTTGGAAACAAATCATAAAACACCCATTCCCAATCTTATCCCTCTTATTTTCATTCCCATAGAGATATAGGAGTTTGGAATAGCAAGAAGAAAGTATTGAAAGAAAGCTAGCTAGAAGGAGTTGTCCATTCATTGTATTGTGTCCTTGTGGTATGATACACTGGAAATACATCTTCCAATAGGTATAATTATAAAATTTCCCTTCTAATTAGGTTCTAATTATTGTATTTGACCATTAGGAACCCACACATGGATTAGGGCTACTCATAGGAAGAAGAACTAGGTTCTTTTGACCCCTATTGTGAAAGTTACATTGACTTTTGTGGCCAAATTGGAGAAATTTCAAATTTGGACCACTAGGTGTTTATAGAATATTTCATAAAAGATTTTAGATATGATTCATTGATTTGAGAGGGTATACGTATCCACAAATGGATACAGAGTCTATATCATGATACACCATGATACGGTGGTGTAGGTTAGTAGTTTCAATGTGATTTAGGCTCTAGCATATCAATTTCTCCACTTTGTATTAGAATAGCTCTTTGACATATCATTTATATTGTATTTAGTATTTTAGATGTGTTCTAGGTGTTAGGAGTGATGGTATCAAGGTTGAGAGTGGGTATCACAAGCGTATCATGAATGATTGTATGATGCTTGATGTTGCACACCAAGTGTTTGGTGAATTATCAATAGGGTGTGTTGTGTGTGTGTGTGTGTGTGTATGTGTGTGTGTGTGTGTGTGTGTGTGTGTGTGTGTGTTATTTATGTATATGGAATTTATTATGTATAGAGGGTTATATATGTATAGTGTTAAGCATGTATATGTATACATATATGTATATATCTATACAAGTCGTATATGGGATGTTGTGTGGTGTTATGTGTTGTGTATTAGCTTAGGGCTATGTGTAATATGTCAAAAGGGTAGTGTATCAGTGTTTAGTGGCCATGTGCAAGAGGTTAGTAGTAGTAGTAGTAGTATGAATTGGAACTACAATAGAGGAGGTTGGATACTGTACAGTGCAGATTGGTTGGGCACTGTAGTACATCCAGTGATAATGAGGTGCACAGTAAGTATGAGGCATGGGTTGAGATAGTATCCAGAGTTATTAGAGTATACATTGTTACCTTAGTGTGTGGTGCTCTTTGGCCATATATTGGAACAGTCCAAGTATGCACCTAGTGCAGCAATTAGGAAGAAAACTTAGGGGTAAACCTAAGGCTAGCAGGTGTTCATGTTGTAGAGTTAGAAGTGTATCAATTGATCAGGATTAGGAAGGGGTATCACTGGTGCGTGTGTCTGGGGATCTAGTATACTGTGTTGGAAGGTTGAGATACTGCAAGATGAATTGGGGATTTAATTTACTACAGTAATAAGTGATATAGGATTCAATAGGTAGAGTATCAGGAAGGGCTCGGGTATTTACAGTAAGGAAAGTAGGGTATGTACATATAGGTAAGGGGGCTTAGGGTTGCAGTATACATAGTTAAGCTAAGCAAGTGGGGGTGCTTGGGATTGAGCACTGTTATGTACGAGTGTTGTGTCTAGTAGAGCTAGTTACCAAGTATGTCATACAAGTGCATTAGGAGTGTCAAGTGAAGGGTGTATATATCCTATATATACTTATGTGTGAATATTGATTATAAGTGTAGGTATGGGGGCATACACTTGAGCATCAAAACCTTTGTGCAAGTGTGTGTGAAGGTCGAGAGAGGGGGTTCAAGTGATCTTGGAATGCATTTGGGGTGTCAGGCCTGTGCAGTGGAGTAACTGCAGGCAGATCGAGTGCTAGCAGCAACATTAGGGTGCAGGTCTTGTGGGGGAATTGTGAATCAATTGTGTCACCCCCACATTTTCAATCAAGGGTAGTTTGGTAATTGACACGGGTATTTTTATTTTAGGAGTTATTGTATTTAAATATTGTGCATGTGATTTATTTATTTATTGTATTATTTATTTATTGTTAGTGTTAGATTTATTTTGGACTTGTGTAGTGGACCTAACCAATTTATTAGTTGCATGAACCCAACATTTCATATTATTTGGATTGAGCCCAAGATTAGACCCATTCATTAGGAGGATAAATTAATTAGTGAAACCATTAGACTAGAACCTTCCCTCCTTAATTAAATTTTTTATGAGAGGCCTCAAGGGACAAATTAGACATTTTACATTGCTTGAGGAAGAGGGTTAGGCTGGCCACATTACGAGGGAGGAGAGAGAGAGTCTCTCCTCATTTCATATTTCATGTAAATCTACATTTTTCCCTTTTTCCAATTTCTTCATTCCCTCACCATTTTCTCACAAATTTTTACCCAAATTTCTTCCCTATTTATCATTTAAGGCTACAACAACAAGAATCTACAAGAAGAAAGCAAGGAGCAACAAGGAGGAGGCCAAAATCTACAAAGAGAAGCTATACTTCTATATTTGGAGATTTTCATTAGGAATCCATCTCCCAATAGGTATATTTTAGTTTTTACTTTTCTAGTAGACTCTAAATCTGATATTTAACCATAAAAAACTAACCCACATGCATAGGCTAACCATAGGATTTGGTTTTAGGTTCATAGGAGACCTATGGTGAAAGTTATGTGCATTTTGGTTTCGTTTTTAGGAGAATTTCGATATTGGCACATGTGGTATTTATTATTTGGTAAAATAGATCAAATTGACATATGTATGTTTGTTTGTGACTAGTGTCGTATCCATAATTGAGTATGTATAGACCGTATCTCGTCAATTTGACGAAACGGATTGATTTTGGGAGTTTTTCTCTGACACGGGGAGTTGTGTACATCAATTCTTGACAAGGACACGTAGTTGATCTAATTACTATACGTATTATTCATATTTAGTGTATTAGAATTGTTCGTGTCCTTCGGGATGTGTTTGGTTGTGTGGTAGAGCCGTGTCGCAAGCGTATCATAGAATGAGTGTGATACGGGTGCGGTGCACTCCACGTGTTTGATTTATTGTCCTCATTTCTATTAGTACTTGTGTATATACATATGTATGAGATATGGTGTATGATATATATGTATTTATAGTATATAGTATACATAAGTGCATATAGCTATATGTGTATATATATAGAGAGAGAGTATTGATATATCTATATGTATATGTATGAGTGTTTATATATATGTGTGTGTGTGTGTGTGTGTGTGTGTGTGTGTGTGTGTGTGTGTGTGTGTGTGTGTGTGTGTGTAGATGAAAAAGTGTATATAGATATATAGAGATTGATTATGCATAGATTGGTTTTTATCTAAGTGTGTGTATATATATATATATATATATATATATATATATATATATATATATATATATATATATATATATATATATATATATATATATATATATATATAGTAGAGAGGGTGTATATATATAGAGAGATGGGTATAGATAGGTATATGAGATACCTATATATACGTGTCGGTGTGTTGTTTATATATGTCTATATATGTATAGGTGATATATATATATATATATATATATATATATATATATATATATATATATATATATATAGCAGTATATATATGTATGTGTAGTGTTTATAGTGGCATGTTGTGTGTTTGTGTGTAAGGAGGAGCTACTCGAGCTAGGCAGTATGTGAGCAGTGCAACAAGTAGAGGCAGTATACAGTAGATAGCTGCAGTGGCATGTGCAGTGCAGCAATGCAAACTGCACAGTAGCAGCAGAGCCACTGCACTGCATCAAGGCAGTGGGATGCAGGATCAACAGAAGATCAATGAGCACAGCAATATAAAATGCCAGCATGGTACAACAGCTTATCAGTATAGCATTCTGCAACACTGTAGTATGCAGCTTAGTCCACTGCAGCAAGCTTATCACAGTGCAATCAACAACTGAGCCAGCAGCAGGGCAATATACTCAAGCACTGTAGCAGAGTAGTTACGGCAACCAACTGCAGCAGTGTGTAACCACTGCAGCAAATGCAACAGCAGCTGCACTGCAGTAGAATCAGTACTGGGAGCAACTGAAACAGCGAGCAAGAACCAGCAGCTTGCCTGAGCAGCAATGCAAAAATAGCTCGTGCACCGAAGAGCAGTTATCAATGCACTGAGCACAACAAAAGCAGGCAGTTAAATACAGTATCGGTTCAGCAGCAGGTAGCTGCAGCAGAGTCTTCAGCAGCAATTCAACTCGAACCACACTGTGCAGCACAGTGTAGAGTATCAGCAAACAGCAAGAAGAAGATATTGTGCAGTGGCCAATTATACATTTCACGTATCAGCACTGTGCAGTATCCTACTATACAGTGGCAGCTAGAGGTACAGTCACCAACAAAAGCATTCAACACCTCAGGCCAGCAAAAATTCGAGCAACTGCAATTGCAGATACATCACCACAGCAGAGAAGAGCAACTGAGTAGCAGTTTAAACTAGCAGCAAGAAGGAGCTGTGCAGTCTTCAGTAGGAGAGCAAGCTCACTGCAACTGCAGTGCACAGCATTAAGAAACTGCAGTAGAGGAAACACTGTAGTATAGCAAGGGTTAAGGAGCATGAGCAAAGTTTCAACTGAGCACTGCAGCTCGAGACATAGCCGCACACCTAGGAGTGCAATCTGAGAAACTGTAGTTTAGTAACCTATCAGCAGAGCCATCAACAGTAAGTTCAACAAGTATCTGCAGAGTATCATTTTTAGCACAATGTGCAGTGACCAAATCAGTTAACAGCAAACTAGGTATCAGCATAGTATCGTGCACAGGTTTCAAAATCAGTTTGTTAGTGAGGTAATATTCTAGTTGGTTAGTAGTTTAGTGTTAAGGCTAGTTTAATAGTAGTTAGATATGTATATTAGTATATTATATATGTTAGTAGTTAAATAGTTTTAATAGTTAGTTATGATTAGTGTAGTTTAGTATTTGGGGGTATTAGCTATATATTAGCTATGTGTATTATATGTTAAGTTAGTATATAGTTTAATTATATTAGCATAGTCTAGTGTATTGGATATTAGCTATGTTCATAAGGTTTTTAATTACCTTGGGATACCAAGGTAATATCAAGGTGATAGATCGATACTCAAGGTATTGGGTTTGAGTATAGAGGTAGGTGTGTGTGGTAGTACGATACGTATTGGTGCAAGGCCAAGGTATCCTAATTTTATTGTTTTGATATAGATACTATGTGTATTGCCTTATACGTATATCTAAACTACTATTTTTATATTTAAAACCTGTGTATCTTGAGATACGATATTTTAGGTGGTTCTTAGTATCGTAGATTAGTTAGTGTAGCTTAGTTTCATAGTGCATTGACTTAGTATCCTAGTGTTAGACTCTTGTAGCCTAGAAATAGTCGGTTTGACTTAGAAATGGCTTTATGACCTAGATGTTGACTAGTTTAACTTAATTTTATTCCAACACCTTGTATTAATGCAATATTCTATATATAGGTTTGTGTGACATCAGTTGGGACACAGTTTAACATTCATTGCTTGGACGACAGGCGAGTATATTCTCTGATAGTTTCTATTTATTTGATAATTACTATAATGCAAGTATTTAGAAATATTTTATATGACTCTTGACACATTGGTACAAGGACTAGTATATACATGAATCAGTCATGGGATGTTATATATATTGTTCATTGTTCCTCATGTTCTCAATGTTTAACTTAGACAATGTTTCAATATTCAATATTCAATGTTTAACTTAGACAATGTTTAATGTTCAATGTTTAATGTTCAAGGTTTATTGTTTACATGGCCTTGAGTATCTTTCATCACAACGTGTCATGGTTGGATCTATTGTACTAGTTAGGGGAAAGGGAAAGTGTTAGCTAGATATGTGATCAAATCCTAGACAATGTTCAATGTTTAACTTAGACAATGTTTATCCAACGTTAAAGTAGACAATGTTCACCCAAGTCGATCACATATATAACTAGTATTTCAACCACTTAGCATAGTTACAGTTCTTCACCATATTCTAGTTTATTATTTTATTATTTTATCTTGTTCTAGTTCATCGTGATCAATGTATACCATATTATTCTTGTTTACCTGTTTCTTCTACCATTGTTGATATTGTTCATTGTTTCTCGTCTTGTATTATATTATCTATTTTTATTTATAGTCATTATCAATTAATTGGAACTGCTATTGGGTTGTACTTTGCTCCAATCCTGACTGAATATATTTTCAGATGAATGGTTAGAAATGATGTGTCCCACTCACTACGGACCAACAGATGAAGTGTCGCCTAAGGATGTAGTGCCAGATTCTGAGGCTATTTAGATTACCATACCTTGTAGTAGTTGTTTCTATTTTAGATTGTGGTTTGTAGTATTATTTTTGAGATCTTGAGTTGTGTTTTAATTTGAGTTGGACATGTCATGTTTTGAGACTTGTATTTCTTTTCTTTCTATTCTATATCGTGCTTACATCTTCATTTAGTTTTATATGTGATTGAGTATCATTTGGAATTAAGATAGCATGACAGTATTTTATACACAATATGTGAGATGTAAGATAGTATAGACGACTAAGACAGTGTTCTACCGTCGATACTGCGGCGTAGGTTGGACGTACCCACGTACTCGTGCCCCTATACCGGGTGCGGGTCGTGACAAGTTGATTTAGGATATACAATATAGAGTAAAGCTTTGGTGGTGTGCAGATATGGTTATATAGGAAGTGGAGTAGTTAGGCTCTGGTTCAATGGCAGTTTAGTGCAAGATGTGATGTTCAAAGCTTGGGTTATGCTGAGTACAGATAGGTAAGGGGGTTCGGTTGTGTACCATGCCTCCAGGTGCAGCTAGTTAGAGTATTACCAATACTTGGTATCAGTGGTGGAGGTTCAGTTGGGTTAGTATGTTCCATACACGAGTAGTGGGTGAATGGAACCTGGGGGTACTGAAGAGGGGGTACATGTACCAGGTACTAGATTGTATCATTACACTTAGTTAATGAAAACTTGTTGAAGTATGAAATGTGTCCACGGTAGGTCCAATTGGGGTACATTGTAGGTTATTCAGTTCAAGAAGGGGCAATAAAAGAAGTGGAAAAAAAGTAAGGGTAGAGCTTGGGTTGATGTTAAGTATAGATAACTTGGGAGTATCAGAGAATTGGAAAGAAGTTCCAGTTTCAGACCTAGGGTAAGGTTGATACCTGACCTACAACCAAGTGATTGCAGGTAGCAGACTTAGGGAGTGATGCTCAGGTGCTGAAGTGTTGACCTCAGTTACCTGTGCAGACCATGGGGAAATTTGTGAACAACAGTTGCAAGGCCTGTTGTAGTTGGAGTTGGTTTTGTCATGGTATTGGGGGAAATGGTTGGGCAGTGAGTTCAGGGTGTGAAATATTGTACTATATATTGGGAAGTTTGGATTAGTATGGTTCAGAGTATAAGAACTTGGGTATAGCAAATGTTGGGGCTTGAGGTATTAAGTTGACCCATAGCAGTATTAGTATTAGATAGATAATAGATATAACCAAGGTTGTAGGGTTCTAGTGATGTGTATTAGGGGTGTTAAGGTGGGAAGATTAAGGTATCAGGACATATACCAAGGGTATCAATTATGTTGTGAGTACTAGTGTCAGTAGGGGGTTTTGTTATTAGCACTAATGGATAACTAAGGTAATAAGTTATATATTTTAATAAGTTATATACTGGTAATACCTAGTTTAGCTAATAGTAACTTAGTTAGTAGTGATAACTAGTATTAACGAGTAAGGACTAGTATACCTTAGCATGACTTAGAAAACCTAGAGTAGCCAGATATTGACCTAGAAACCTAGGAATATACTAGTGCAAACTAGAATTTACTCGTTTGACCAAGTTTGACTAGTTTGACTTAGAGTTGACCTAGTTTGACTATTGTGGCCAAGTTTGACCTAGAGGTGGTTTGAAGACCTTAAAAATAACTAGTTTAACTTTATTATCATTCAAGAACACTAATTGATATTGATATTCCATATTTAGGTCCTTGAGACACCGGGATGGACATTGTTTGATATCCATTGCTCTGGATCACAGGCTAGTACATTCTTTGATAATTTTTTATTATATGACATTTAATATGATTCATGTCACGCCCCAGTCCCAAATACGTAGGACTAGGAACACGTAAGCATGCCAGCCGCATGGATATGGCAACTCCAATATATGGAAACCATAACCCATACGTACGCTGTAATATGAATATAAACTCACATGTGGTATATATAATGTCACAAGTCACAGATATGCTAATCTCATCCACACAATAAGTCATAGAAAAGAAATACTAAGCTAGAATAAGGAGTCTGAAATATCCAGAAAATAATAGTCGGGTGGAGACAAATCCACTACCAAAGACTATACCCAAAACTAAAATGAGAGAGGAGTATAAAATTTCCAATATAAAATAATGTGAAGACAAAAGTGTATCAGCTAAAAGAATCCATCGCCAGATAATCAACGATGCTCAGAAGGTAAGACCTCCTCGACAAAAAAATAATGCGTCAGGTCCAGGCCCGTACTCCTGCAAATACTCAAGAGCAGATACACCTGGCAGGGGACCAGGTCCTCAGAGGGACGTAACAAGATACACAAAACACATGCCAATTTGAATACAGTAAACATGCATATAATTTGAAAATAAATAAGTACGCTGTATAAGGCCATCTATATGAATGCAAATGAGGACAACTTTTCGACGTATGGGCAAGGGTAGTCTACTCGATCTAAGCCTCACAACTCATGCGCTCGTCCATGAACATCATCAGTCGGCATACCTCGGGGGTAGTGACCCTCGGACTCCATCAATCGACATACCTCGGGGGTAGCGACCATCGGACACGACCCACCATAGTGCGTGCTAGTGACTACGGTGTTACCAGAGTGGTTAAGCCCATACGCCTAATGATTGTCCTCTATGATACTAAGTGTAAGTGGGTGTCAACATATCTAATATATAGTAATGACTGAAAGAAAACTACACATGCAAGAATAAACAGAAATGCAATAAATATAAAGAAATATAAATAGCATGCAAAAGTACTGTAACAATTTGGCAAGGTATCTTGCCTGGCAAGAAGGCTACAAAATATAGTGTCCCAATGTCAATACCAAGAGTCAGAAGCTACGGCCTCAGAATGAACGTCTCCGGATGCTGAAATAAACATCACCAACGTTCCCAGAATAAGCAAAATAGCTAAACAGCACTTCCCTTTCGTCCAATTTGGATACAGGGGCAAAACAGTAATTTCAGGTAAAAGTGGGGTCCACATGTGGCCCACTTTGCACCAAAAAGCGTATCAAGGGTAAAAGTCTCTAAATGGGACAAGCTATAGGTCAAACAACTCTAAATGTCAATACGAATCCAACGGTATGTCCAAATGTGGATTCCGATGGGCCGAACTCAATTTTGTCCAAAAAGTCAACTGTGGGGCCCGCCATTGGCGATTTGGTCAACCGTCTCAGAATTGTGTGAAAATTGGGTCACAGGACCAGCGCGTTACCACGAGTCCAGTGGCGCAAGTTTCGTCGCAATCTGATAAGCGTGCACAAAATACGTACGAGTTCCACAAAAGTTGCGACACGGTATGTGTCCGCGGATACGGTCTGATTCTGGCGCGCACACGCGTCCGAATCAGTCTCCATAAATTTTCACGTGTCCGGTTACGCTGCTTGCACCATTCGATACACTTGGCACACGGCGGGGCGGTCCCGTTTGGCGGGGCGCGCTCCGTTTTCCAACTTTTGGAAAACTGGAAAAAAGTGGGTACACGCAGTTTTGTGACGAATATAATTATGTCCACAGCAACTAATAACATAGGGTTATTTAACAGAAAATAAACTAGGTCAGGTATTCTACAGGTATCAAAAAGAATCACCGAATTCGGATCTCTGTGGTGGGATATACGAACTCGGCAATATGGGTGGTCATTCTGGAATTCTGCGATTCCAGAATTCTGTCTGCTCGCCCAACTTGGGCGCTATTTTTCACCTAGGGGTACACATTTTCCGAGGTTGGCTATAAAACAAATATGGAAGAGGGTTAAGGGGTGATCATACCGGTGAAGACAGTGTAGCGCCCCGTTCTCCCGATGCGGAGAGCGCGGCTAAGAAACACAAGTCGGTATCGTTCGATCGGGATAGATTGAATTAAGAACTCGTCCTCGTTATGGATTTGTTTCTTCGAAATCGATTCCCATATTCAGTGGACTGCGCCCCAAGGATCGGCTTAGCGGCAGAGTCAGGAGGGACCTCTCCGCTGCTATCTTTTATTGCCTCGGTTTTCGATGTCGCTTGTTGCTTTCGTGCTTTGAGTTGGTTTTGGGACTTGCTTGTTTCCTTGAACGGTTTCGATGGTTTTCATTGTTTTCGTTCATTGACTTGCACTTCTATTCCGAGATTGGAAAGAGAGGAAGAAGTATTAATCGAGCTATTCGTGTGCAGGTGAACGAGCAGTAGGCGGCTTACGAGCGGAGTCGTGAAGCGCCTCTTTCCTTCTTCTTTCCAAAATCTAAGTGAGTGGCTACCAACCCGATTAGCTAGTCCTGCTTCCAAGCTTCACAGCTAATCAATCTGCACTCTTCCTTGCCCCGATCAAACGATACCAAGTAATAATAAAAGAAACCAAGATAAAAGAAAATAGACTTGGTTCTTATGCTTGTCAATCAAATATGTGAACTGTTATCATACTGTATGCTAGTTCGTTCATAACTGTTCTATAAATTGTGCTAAGTATGGAACACCTTGTATGCGCTAAACTGTTCAATGAGGCTATGTTAAATGAATCATGCAATACCGACTGTCCCGTACTACTGTTTGCCTCAACTGCATGAACTGTTAACTTAGCAACGTACTATTCGATCACGGACAACTTGTGCACAAGGTAACTGGTTTCTGCGGACGGTCGCTGGGGCACTGGCACCGATCCGGTCCGGACGGAACCCTACTGTATCGTCAACTGTACTAGACGGAATGGCTTGTAGCACCCACCGTACTTTCGCTGCAACCTATTCTCGTCTATGACTAGTGTCCTTTATAGCAAACGCCAGTGATCCATTGTATATTTAAACCTGTTGCATACTAACTTGTGTCTTCATTTCAGGGAAGGCATGGTAAGTATTGTGCAGGTAATTCAGACGATCAGGTAAAATCCACCTAACGGTGGCAAGTTCATTTCAGTAAATTTCTATATGCTGCTTACTTGTAAATGAACTAAGGCAAGATAGAAACCCACAAAAATATGCATGCTTCACTAAACAATATGTTGATTGGTATAGTCAGGCTAGCTCGCCTTCACCAGCATGTTTCGATATGCTGACCCTCGTTGAAACAGGTTCTCCGCACCAAGGCGAACCGAGCGAGGAGCCGAAGTCGTCTACCCGATCCAGTCCAACTGTTGGCGCACCTTCACCGCGCCCCTTGAAGCCTTTTGAAGACCGGAGCTTGTAACTCTTCATACACAATATGCAGCTCCGTGGCAAAGCCGTCCTCCAGCCTGGAGGTCTTTATCGTTTTGAGTTTATAAAAGGATGTAATGTACAGGACTGCTATCTCATTTTGAGTCATCTCTTTTGTAAGCCGTTTGGCATATTAGCTAACTCGTTCAAGAGTTTGTAATAGATGTTCATTATCAATAAAGAGAACTTTTCTATGTTTCAAATCTGTGTTTCAATTTATCTGCGTACTCTGAGTATGTGCTTGCTATGCAAATCATTAAAGCCTTGTGCGGGCGCAACTCCAGGCCCGCACGGCGGTCACGATTCGGGAGACGCCTCAAGTGATTCTACGGAATTGGGTCATGACATAGTGGTATCAGAGCACAGATTCAAAGTTCCTTAGACTTCGTGCTGGAAAAGTTCCTTTAACGATCAAATTCTTGTACGAACTCTTGAACTCGCTAGGCCAAAATGAGATACGTTCATGCAATAAGTCCATAATACATTATGATCCTAATGTAATTTACCTTCTTTTGAAGGAATGGCTCCAGCGCAATCTGCAGCGCAAACTCCGGACGAAACGCAAGGCCAATAAAGTAGTTCGGATACTTCGGGAAGTTCAAAGAGCCAGCGAGCCGTGCCAAGCATCGATCCCGTCCAACGAATGTTGCAGATGTTGGAGGCAAACCAACAAAGGGACGAGGCTCGCTATGAACGGGCCAAGAAGCGGGCGGAAGAGAGTCAGCTCAAGTTTCAAGACAATATAGAAGCACGATTCTCAGTCCAACAAAAGCAGGTAGATACCCTGCAGCAGATCGCTTAGACTTTGGCATCCAACCAGTCCGCGGCAACGCCAGCGACTCCGGTGGAGCAGCCCGTGCTTGAAGTAGAGACGTCGCAAATTTCAAGGGCGAGGGACGTGACTGCCTTCGACTTTGGCCACTTCAAGAAAGTCTGCAACACCCCATTCAACGGGACTGAGGACCCAGTCGTAGCTCTAGATTGGTTGGCCGAACTTGAAGATCACTTCGCTCTGCTAGAGGTCCCCGAAGAGAAGCGCGTCGCCTGCGCGCAACTACAGCTCCGCCTCAACGCACACGATTGGTGGGACGTGCATCGACGATCTCTCCAATTTGATCACGGAGAGGAGGCGATCTCGTGGACGACTTTTCGTGCCGCATTCGAAGAGGAGTATGTACCCCCTCCAGTCCAACGTCAGATGGAGAACGAATTCGTGTAACTGAGACAAGGCAGTATGACAGTTCAAGAGTACTCCGCCGAGTTCAACCGACTCTCCAAATTCGCTAGGGCCTATTTACCTGATGCAGCGAGTCGAGCTAGAAGATTTGAAGGTGGACTACGCCCTGCCATCCATTCGCACGTAGCCGTTCCTCAGTATCGTACGATGTGTGAAGTCATGAATCATGCCCTGTCGCTTGAACCACTCTATCCTCACGTTCCTGCCGGCGCTGTGCATACCTACACTCACAAACGCCAAAGCAACGACAGAGGAAACAATGCTGCAAAGCATCCGAATAATGGTGGCAAGCATGGAGAAAAGTTAGACAAAGTATGCCATTTCTGTAGGCGGCCTGGGCACGCAATAGATAAGTGCCGCCTGAAACTTGGGTTATGTTTAGTTTGCGGTGAAGCAAACCATACCGTTCGTGACTGTCCACTGAGCTGCCTTAACCGTCGTCCCCAACGAAATAATCCCTAACGGTAAGTTCTACCCTAAGTTTCGGGACGAAACTTCCAATTAGTTGGGTAGGATGTAGCGCCCCGTTCTCCCGATGCGGAGAGCGCGGCTAAGAAACACAAGTCGGTATCGTTCGATCGGGATAGATTGAATTAAGAACTCGTCCTCGTTATGGATTTGTTTCTTCGGAATCGATTCCCATATTCAGTGGACTGCGCCCCAAGGATCGGCTTAGCGGCAGAGTCAGGAGGGACCTCTCCGCTGCTATCTTTTATTGCCTCGGTTTTCGATGTCGCTTGTTGCTTTCGTGCTTTGAGTTGGTTTTGGGACTTGCTTGTTTCCTTGAACGGTTTCGATGGTTTTCATTGTTTTCGTTCATTGACTTGCACTTCTATTCCGAGATTGGAAAGAGAGGAAGAAGTATTAATCGAGCTGTTCGTGTGCAGGTGAACGAGCAGTAGGCGGCTTGCGAGCGGAGTCGTGAAGCGCCTCTTTCCTTCTTCTTTCCAAAATCTAAGTGAGTGGCTACCAACCCGATTAGCTAGTCCTGCTTCCAAGCTTCACAGCTAATCAATCTGCACTCTTCTTTGCCCCGATCAAACGATACCAAGTAATAATAAAAGAAACCAAGATAAAAGAAAATAGACTTGGTTCTTATGCTTGTCAATCAAATATGTGAACTGTTATCATACTGTATGCTAGTTCGTTCATAACTGTTCTATAAATTATGCTAAGTATGGAATACCTTGTATGCGCTAAACTGTTCAATGAGGCTATGTTAAATGAATCATGTAATACCGACTGTCCCGTACTACTGTTTGCCTCAACTGCATGAACTGTTAACTTAGCAACGTACTGTTCGATCACGGACAACTTGTGCACAAGGTAACTGGTTTCTGCGGACGGTCGCTGGGGCACTGGCACCGATCCGGTCCGGACGGAACCCTACTGTATAGTCAACTGTACTAGACGGAATGGCTTATAGCACCCACCGTACTTTCACTGCAACCTATTCTCGTCTATGACTAGTGTCCTTTATGGCAAACGCCAGTGATCCATTGTATATTTAAACCTGTTGCATACTAACTTGTGTCTTCATTTCAGGGAAGGCATGGTAAGTATTGTGCAGGTAATTCAGACGGTCAGGTAAAATCCACCTAACGGTGGCAAGTTCATTTCAGTAAATTTCTATATGCTGCTTACTTGTAAATGAACTAAGGCAAGATAGAAACCCACAAAAATATGCATGCTTCACTAAACAATGTGTTGATTGGTATAGTCAGGCTAGCTCGCCTTCACCAGCATGTTTCGATATGCTGACCCTCGTTGAAACAGGTTCTCCGCACCAAGGCGAACCGAGCGAGGAGCCGAAGTCGTCTACCCGATCCAGTCCAACTGTTGGCGCACCTTCACCGCGCCCCTTGAAGCCTTTTGAAGACCGGAGCTTGCAACTCTTCATACACAATATGCAGCTCCGTGGCAAAGCCGTCCTCCAGCCTGGAGGTCTTTATCGTTTTGAGTTTATAAAAGGATGTAATGTACAGGACTGCTATCTCATTTTGAGTCATCTCTTTTGTAAGCCGTTCGACATATTAGCTAACTCGTTCAAGAGTTTGTAATAGATGTTCATTATCAATAAAGAGAACTTTTTTATGTTTCAAATCTGTGTTTCAATTTATCTGCGTACTCTGAGTATGTGCTTGCTATGCAAATCATTAAAGCCTTGTGCGGGCGCAACTCCAGGCCCGCACGGCGGTCACGATTCGGGGGACGCCTCAAGCGATTCTACGGAATTGGGTCGTGACAGACAGAACAGCGTTTGGTTGAGCGAGTCGACGGAAAACAATTCCGGAGCGAAGGTGCCTCATGTGGAAATCCGCAGTGCGCGAGGTCGGAGTCGTCGGGATGGTTTGGATGGCTTGGCGGGGCTCTCTGGCGGCGGTGACGGCTCTAGATGGGAAGATGAGGGTCTGGAGATTTAGGTTAGGGTTTTTGAGAGATAAATATATATATATATATATATATATATATATATATATATATATATATATATATATATATATATATATATATCCCAATTAAATATATATATATATATATATATATATATATATATATATATATATTTAATTGGGAGAGAGAGGGTGTTTGGATCGGCCAAAGGGGGGTGAAGGGGGTCGGGTCTGTGAGTAGGCTAGTTGCAATTCGCTAAAGGGAATGAAGGGGCGGATGGTCTGGGAGCAATGTTACGTTGCTGAAGTGTTGAACTTCTAGCAAACTTGCTAAGTAATGGGAATAGCATACTAAGGAATGGTTTAAGTAGGTTATTATTATTATTATTATTATTATTATATTCTTATTAGTAAATTCTTTTACTTTCTTTTCTTTCCTTTCTAAATATATATATACATATATATATATTTGTGTATACATATATTATATATATATATACTCATAAGAAAATTCATGGATTAGAATAATGCACACCATTAGGCTAGCAACAGCTTAAGGGGTCTCCTACATGGAATAAATTCCGAAAAATTTCTGATGGTCCCATAAGTCATCTAAGTGCCCGAACACCTAAAATAAAAATTATTAAAAATCTATTTCTCCTATTTAGCACATAATTACCATAATTAAATTATTAATTAATAAAAATAATAAATACGATTTTTTTTTTGAAATAGGGGTTTTACATTCTACCCAACTTACAAAAATTTCGTCCTCAAAATTGACACTAACCCACATTCATAATGATAACTATAACTATTACACTACATTGGTATCTAGTAGGACTCCTAAACTCATGGTTTGCCATTCTAACACTTTCTCATCTATTGTCCATCCACTATTTTATCATCCTCTAACTCGTCTACACTACCCAACTTACAAAATTTCTACTAGTAGTCACATTCTTTGAAGCTATTGTCTATGTTTGTATGGTAATACATTTATTGGGTCGAGAATCTTGGGATACCTGTCTAGAATCTCATAACTATAACTTTTCCCATAACCGTCAAGTATCATGGTCGAATACTGCCACGCCACCTGGCCAGTATGGCTGCAAGTAATTCGACTATTCTACCATAATCGTCTGGCTGCAACTGTCGCTACCTCGCCAGCGATTTGTTATAGTCATCAGTTCATAACAAGTGCCTTCAACTCTTTCCTAGGCATAGTCTAAGTTTTTAGGGAGACACTTAAGGTCTTGACTAACCATTAGGGGTATGATCTGCCTCAAATGATCTAACAATTTCTACTAGGCTACATGGTGCTACTTAAGGGTTAAACTAATAAAGAGTACATATATTGCTATAGTGCATATACATATTAAGAACTCATCCTTAGTTATCAAGCATTGCTAACACATTTATGTTTAACTAACAAAATAGGGGTGAGATTGATATCAAACAATTCATAATGGCACGAAAGATACGACTATGATAGGAAGAGTTATGCACGAGATAAGGAATGAATACAAAAGGAGGAGATGAGTCACCCAAAAGGGCGAGATAAGGATAGGGGAAGAATACTACTACTGCTACTCCCGTCATCCATTAGTATCGCGTGTATGTCATCTGGATAGAGTAGAAATATATCCTCATAACTGCTAGACTACCATATATATAATTCTATATCTATTTGTGCATCTAAGAGCTTGTGTCACAATGGGGGTTATGAGTATGCAAAGACAGTTATAACAAAAAGGTCGTACCTGTATCTACGGCTTCCTGTGTCTGCTCTCCCATACTTGTCATAATGAGTGCTTGGCCTTGTCCTTGGTTATTCAACTGGGGTCTAGTCCCCTCCATTTGTGCAGACTGTAGAAGCAGTGGTGGGTCCCTTTGGTCTTCTATACTTGAGGGTGTATGCGGTGTTCCTGATTCTAATGCCATAGGTCTCTGGTTATGTTTAGGACATTCTCGGGCTTGATGGTGACTTGATCCACATATCATGCATAACCCTAATCGACGATGACAGTCTCTTAGAATATGACCTGTCCTTCCACAATAGTGACAAGTACGGAGCTCCTTGGTTGGATATGGTGCAGCACTATTTGATTGCTGGTGTGTCAAAGGGTGTCGAATGGGTCCTCCTTGCTGTATCCTTACTTGTCCTTGGTGACTTCTCTGTTGAATTCCGTTTCCCTTGCTGATGGCCTCCTGGATCCTGGCCTCTGTCAATAGCTCGGCATAAGAGATCCGGGACTGGGAGCTAGTGTAGTGCTGGAGCTCCTGAGTCAGCCCGCGGTGAAACCTCTTAGCCTTCTCCAAGCCATTAGGTATTAGGACTGTGCCATACTTACTAAGACGGCTAAATTCTGTGTCATACTCATCAACCGTCTTGTCCCCTTGCTCTAGATGGAGGAACTGATCGTACAATGCGTCCCTTACAGTATCCGGGAAGTACTTCCTCTCAAAGCATTCCAAGAATTGTTCCCAAGTCTGACGCGTACCCAACTGGCGCTCCATTGATTCCCACCAGTGATGCGCGTTGCCTTCTAACTGAGTCCTCACACCTATCATCCATAGGTCAGAAGGTATTTGTGATGCCTCTAACAACTTCTTGGTATTGGCAATCCAGTTCGTGGTCTCCTCTGGACTCTCATTACCCTTATATGGCTTAGGGCCCATCTGCACAAAGTCCTTGACTGAACCAACCCGAGCTTGTGGTACTGAAACTAGTGCCTGGGTTGGTGCAGGGGCTAGTGCAGCCATTCTCTCAAGCGCTGCCAGAAATTCTAGCCTTTGCTCTGCTGTTTGCTGCCTCTGCTCGGCTGTCTGCTGCCTTTGTTCCTGTATTATCATCTGGAAGAATTGGAACAGCTGTGTCTGGCCATCCTGCGGTGCTAGTGGAGCTGGAAATGTCCCATTAGGTACCGTGGAAGGAGTTGATGGAATTTAATTGTTAGTCAGTCCATCCGGTCCGGGAAAAAGAGGTGTCGTTGAGGTCACTCCTAGTGGTTGGTCGTCGTCCCCTGGAGACGTGTTGTCCCCGGTGGCGGCATGCCCGTTATTCAAATTCATCTCTCTGCAAGAGATGGACGAAGGATTAAGAAGAGTACATGAATCAAGCAGGATGCAAGAACTTAAGTAGGACATGTTGGAAGGAAGGTAAGTTATTGTCAAGTGTGGATGAGATCTAAAATTCTAATCCTAGGTGCA
Organism: Iris macrosiphon; assembly: GCA_036927795.1. Taxonomy (NCBI): domain Eukaryota; kingdom Viridiplantae; phylum Streptophyta; class Magnoliopsida; order Asparagales; family Iridaceae; genus Iris; species Iris macrosiphon. Next base: position 101,646,390 of record JAYESA010000009.1, read on the forward strand.
GGCCCGCTCGGTACAGTTACGTAACCGAAACGGCTAACTGGACCTGCATGGGCCACCACAAAAATATGTCACGCCCCAGTCCCAAATACGTAGGACTAGGAATACGTAAGCATGCCAGCCGCATGGATATGGCAACTCCAATATATGGAAATCATAACCCATACGTACGCTGTAATATGAATATAAACTCACATGTGGTATATATAATATCACAAGTCACAGATATGCTAATCTCATCCACACAATAAGTCATAGAAAAGAAATACTAAGCTAGAATAAGGAGTCTGAAATATCCAGAAAATAATAGTCGGGTGGAGACAAATCTACTACCAAAGACTATACCCAAAACTAAAATGAGAGAGGAGTATAAAATCTCCAATATAAAATAATATGAAGACAAAAGTGTATTAGCTAAAAGAATCCATCGCCAGATAATCAACGATGCTCAGAAGGTAAGACCTCCTCGACAAAAAAATAATGCGTCAGGTCCAGGCCCGTACTCCTGCAAATACTCAAGAGCAGATACACCTGGCAGGGGACCAGGTCCTCAGAGGGACGTAACAAGATACACAAAATACATGCCAATTTGAATACAGTAAACATTCATATAATTTGAAAATAAATAAGTATGCTGTACAAGGCCATCTATATGAATGCAAATGAGGACAACTTTTCGACGTATGGGCAAGGGTAGTCTACTCGATCTAAGCCTCACAACTCATGCACTCGTCCATGAACATCATCAGCCGGCATACCTCGGGGGTAGCGACCCTCGGACTCCATCAATCGACATACCTCGGGGGTAGCGACCATCGGACACGACCCACCATAGTGCGTGCTAGTGACTACGGTATTACCAGAGTGGTTAAGCCCATACGCCTAATGATTGTCCTCTATGATACTAAGTGTCAAGTGGGTGTCAACATATCTAATATATAGTAATGACTGAAAGAAAACTACACATGCAAGAATAAACAGAAATACAATAAATATAAAGAAATATAAATAGCATGCAAAAGTACTGTAACAATTTGGCAAGGTATCTTGCCTGGCAAGAAGGCTGCAAAATATAGTGTCCCAATGTCAACACCAAGAGTCAGAAGCTACGGCCTCAGAATGAACGTCTCCGGATGCTAAAATAAATATCACCAACGTTCCCAGAATAAGCAAAATAGCTAAAAAGCACTTCCCTTTCGTCCAATTTGGACACAGGGGCAAAACGGTAATTTTAGGTAAAAGTGGGGTCCACATGTGGCCCACTTTGCACCAAAAAGCGTGCCAAGGGTAACAGTCTCTAAATAGGACAAGCTATAGGTCAAACAACTCTAAATGTCAATACGAACCCAATGGTATGTCCAAATGTGGATTTCGATGGGTCGAACTCAATTTTGTCCAAAAAGTCAACTGTGGAGCCCGCCAATTGGCGATTTAGTCAACCGTCTCAGAATTGCGTAAAAATTGGGTCACAGGACCAGCGCGTTACCACGAGTCCAGTGGCGCAAGTTTTGTCGCAATCTGACAAGCGTGCACAAAATATGTGCGAGTTCCACAAAAGTTGCGACACGGTGTGTGTCCGCGAATACGGTCTGATTCCGGCGCGCACACGCGTCCGAATCAGTCCCCACGAATTTTTATGTGTCCGGTTACGCTGTGTGCACCATTTGGTACACTTGGCACACGGCGGGGCGGTCCCGTTTGGCGGAGCGCGCTCCATTTTCCAAATTTTAGAAATCTGGAAAAAGTGGGTACGCGCAGTTTTGTGACGAATATAATTATGTCCACAGCAACTAATAGCATAGGGTTATTTAACAGAAAAAAAAACTAGGTCAGGTATTCTACAGGTATCAAAAAGAATCACCGAATTTGGATCTCTGTGGTGGGAGATACGAACTCGGCAATATGGGTGGTCATTCTGGAATTCTGCGATTCCAGAATTCTGTCTGCTCGCACAACTTGGGCGCTGTTTTTCACCTAGGGGTACACATTTTCCGACGTTGGCTCTAAAACAAATATGGAAGAGGGTTAAGGGGTGATCATACCGGTGAAGACGGAACAGCGTTTGGTTGAACGAGTCGACGGAAAACAATTCCGGAGCGAAGGTGCCTCGTGTGGGAATCCGCAGTGCGCGAGGTCGGAGTCGTCGGGATGGTTTGGATGGCTTGGCGGGGCTCTCTGGCTGCGGTGACGGCTCTAGATGGGAAGAGGAGGGTCTGGAGATTTAGGTTAGGGTTTTTGAGAGATAAATATATATATATATATATATATATATATATATATATATATATATATATATATATATATATATATATATATATATATATAATTGGGAGAGAGAGGGTGTTTGGATCGGCCAAAGGGGGGTGAAGGGGGTCGGGTCTGTGAGTAGGCTAGTTGCAATTCGCTAAAGGGAATGAAGGGGCGGATGGTCTGGGAGCAATGTTAAGTTGCTGAAGTGTTGAACTTCTAGCAAACTTGCTAAGTAATGGGAATAACATACTAAGGAATGGTTTAAGTAGGTTATTATTATTATTATTATTATTATTATTATATTCTTATTAGTAAATTCTTTTACTTTCTTTTCTTTCCTTTCTAAATATATATATAAATATATATATTTGTGTAACATATATATTATATATATATATACTCATAAGAAAATTCATGGATTAGAATAATGCACACCATTAGGCTAGCAACAGCTTAAGGGGTCTCCTACATGGAATAAATTCCAAAAAAATTCTGATGGTCCCATAAGTCATCTAAGTGCCCGAACACCTAAAATAAAAATTATTAAAAATCTATTTCTCCTATTTAGCACATAATTACCATAATTAAATTATTAATTAATAAAAATAATAAATACGATTTTTTTTTTTGAAATAGGGGTTTTACAATTCATGTACTTAGTGATGTTCTACTTGATTTCTGACACAATGGTACACAAATTTGTATAATATGGATCCCCGTTATGAGATGTTATTTTTCTGCTTACTGTGTAAGTTATCCTTACTGTGTAAGTTATTCTTATGGAACGTGTCATGGTTTGGATCCACTGTACTAGTCGAGGGTAGAAAAGTACTAGCTAGATGTATGATCATACCCTTACTGTACAAGAGAGAGTACTGTGAGTGTTAATCATACATCTCACGTATCATTAGCCAGGTCCTATTGTATTTTACAAGTTTCCAAGCCGATCAAATGTCAACACTAATACTTCAAGGCACTTAATGAGTATAGTTTCTTCTTATCTATTTTATTTTCACTGAGATGTTATCTATTGCTCTGTCTATTTATTCTCTGCCATATAGTTATGTTTATCCATTTCTCATATTGATATTGTCAATTATGATTCAGTTATTTATTCTCATCTTGTATTGCACTCATTATTATTGTTCTATAGTCTTTGTCATTTAATTGGAACTACTGTTAGAGTTATGTGCTTCACTCCAATCCTTACTGGATAATATTTTTTAGAGGATTTGTGTCCAATATATTACAGACTACATAAAGAGTAGTCGTTGTAAATCCCCTAATTTTTAGAATTAAATTTTAAATTGGTATTATGTAATTATTGTGATTAAGAGATTTTTTATTTGTAGCTAATTAGAATATATAATATTCATGGATAAATATTTATGTGTATGTAATTAATTAATAATATTACACATAAAATATATTTTTGGGTGTACACCTATTATTAGTGTATTGTAGAATGTACCCGAAACTCGAATCAGCCCAAACCCGAAACATCCCTATAGCTACAGTAACCGCTCTCCCCCCTGTCACGACGAGCACCCGAAAAATCGGACATGAGTCATGGGTACGTCCAGCCTACGCCGCAGCATCGGCGGTAGAACGCTGTCTAGGTCAACTATCTAAATAACATTCTCACACAATCAATATATAAACTTGTCAAGATCTCAACTCCAAACGGAGGAGCAATATCATAATGATAATCTCAAGTACTCAATCATGAATCTAAGCACGATAAGATAACACAGAAGTCTAACAACTATAAAGTCTAACCAACAACAACTACAACAACAACCACAATATCAATAATAATAATACATCATCCAAAATAATATACAATACAAGGTCTCAATCCAAAACCGGAGACAAATCCGGTGCTAAAGCTAATAAAACAATATCAAGGCCCTAGTGATCCCGGCTACCAACCCGGAAATCACCCCTAAACTAGAGGGTCCCTGTCTGCACCATCGACAGGCTCAGGTCCATAAAACGTCGGACACCAATCCTCCGGATACTCTGGAAAAATTTGTCCAGTCAGGACTGGAGCAAGTACATCTCTAACAGCAGTTCCATTTAAATGATAAAAACTATAAAACAGTTATAGCAAGTAGCAAGGTAAAGGAAATAAAGTATGGAACAAGGAAATATACATATCATTGGTGCATAAAGGTAAAGATGCATGAATATCAGAAGCAAGATAGTAATAACTGCAAGATACAAGAAATCTAAGCTAAGATCAAGTCCGTGCACAAGAACGTGTAGTGAGTCCAACATAAAATACATGTAGTGAGTCAAGTCCAGAAATATGTAAGTGAGACCAGCAAGAAATACAAGAGAGTCCAGACTAGAAAGAATGAACTTGGTGTCTTTGAAATACTTGTTTCGACATGTAAACGGCTAGGGGTAAGTACGGCTCACCGTGCACTGGGTGCGCGGCTGCTATCATTCCAGATTAG